>JAKCPI010011712.1:0-508445 GCA_023213315.1 Euborellia annulipes | reverse complement strand
ATTCCATAAGATTTAGAAAAAAATTTTTGAATATGTGAAAAGTTCCAAAGGGGACCGACCCTGTTTTGAATCGAAATTAACATGCAAATCCACATAGGGATTTAACATTGGCTCTATGGAAGGAAGAGCCGAGAAATGAATTGGAAAAATCTGAAATACTACATCAGTAAAGTGTACTTCAAACAATTTTCAGGGCAAAATCAGAATATATATTTGAAAGAGGATCTAAAAAATAATTGATTTATGAATTTTAATCAAAATCGCAATAGACAATTTTGAGAAAATCGAAAAAAAAAAAACAGAAAAAGTACTTCTGTAAAGTACAAGTACTTTTTGGACGATTTTGATCAAAAGCTTATTTTCAAAACTTAGGAGAGAGCCTAACTTAAATATACAATTTCAACCTCGTATCTCATTCCCTTCATGCTTAAAATTGTTACCCACAGACACAGATAGACCAATTTGCGGGACCCCCTTTTTTGGACTTCAAATTCTCCATCAAAAACTCGACATCGAATTTTTGACATGATTGCAATACTTTCTTTCTATATATTACATAGGTAGGAGAAAGTAATATCTACTTGTTGTTTCAATGAGTTCTCCTGTAAGTGTAACAACTCGATAGCGAACGTTGTAATTATAAGCAATTCTTGATGCGTTGGCCAAATTATCGGTAACAAGCGTTTCTCTTAAAGCATAATAGAAAACAGGTCTTATATTTTCATCAGGTACTTGAACCAAATCAAAGAGTCTTTGAGCTCCTGGAGGACTAAAAAATAAAACACATTAGGAGATTTATATTTATTTAAAGATATGATAAGCTTACTAGGATTTTGGACTTGAAAATTGGTTGCGTAAATATTGTTGTTTATCAACAACAATGAACTTTGCTCTTCCTAGATCATATTTTTTCAAAATTTCAATGCATCGCTCCGCTGTAGTTGCTGTATCTACCACGAGATTTTCGAGTGTTGGACAAGCCGTCGAGATGGCAACATCATACTTCAAATCAATTCCACCAAGATCACCCTAAAAAATTTTTTACATTTATTAAAATAAATAATCGATGTTATAGATATTGTTGGATACCTGACAAACTAATAATTTTAAATAAGGCTCTTTGGGAGGCAAAGCTGTTCGCATGTTTTTGCTGATAAGATGGTTAGGGGTCTTAAAAATTTCGCCAAAAAGTCAAACTATTACGAAAATTTGCCAACAGATGGCAGGATGGTAGGGCTTTATTTAATTCCATGTTTTTCGTTGATCTTTTAATAATGAACCCCCGATACCGAGAACCCTAAAAATAAGAATAAAAATCATATTTACCAAACGTCCGTAAAAACCCGGAATGCTTCCTTCTCGTTTCATTTGCATTAAATGACTTAATATTTTCGAAGATGATTTGTTATTTTGCATCATTTTACAACATTCATCATAATTAAATTTAGCTTTATTAAATTGTTCAGTAATATGACGTTCTTCTTTTACATTTTCTTCCAATTCTTTTATAGTTTTTTGTAAATCCTTTTCAAGAAGTGGCAATTGCTTGTTTAACTTTTTATATTTTCTAAATAAGTAAATAATTTTAAAATTATATAAGTTAAAAATAAAATAGAATGTAATAAACCAAACTACGTATTTTAATTTTAATTAAGTGTTGGAACGTACTCTTTTTGATTATTTAATTCTTCTTTTTGAATGTCCAGATGGTTTTTCATTTGATGATACTTTTCTTTTTCACTATTTTGATTTTTATTTGCCAAATTCCAATTCATTTTTACCACAGCAAACTAAAACAAAAAGAATATAAAGTAATATTATTCTAGAAAATGTATTCAATTTTGGCGAGCCTATTCTTTTGATTGTGTACCAGCCAGTTTATGTATATTTGGTATATAGAGCTATACCGTATACAATGGCGACGGAGGGGGAGGGGGGTCCGCCACAGGCCCCGAGTCGGCATAGGCCCTTAAATATGAAAATATTTATTTTATTTTTCCTAAATAATAAATAAATAAATTTATCTCTGATCTTGGGCACAGAAGCCATATAATTTTGTATGAAGCAAATAAATTTTATTATTGACAAATCCTGTTTCAATCACATCTGCACTTGCATTATGTGTATAATTTCCAATAACTGAGGAAGGCCAAATAAATTCAGGCCGAAACGTTTTATTCTGAGATTTATTGAACATAGAGCATTCCAATTTGGCTGATATCCCTATCTCTCCATTATAATAACAAAAAATCAGCCCCAAGTCCCAAGTCGTCATAGACCCCCGAATTTTAGACAACTATACACTTTGCTCCGTAGTTTACATGAATTTCTTACTCATAAATAATAAATAAAATAAGCTGAAGATAGGTTTCTGTTGATGTTATGGAATGGAAGAGAGCAAATGGGGGTGCAGAAAATAAAGAGAGCCTTTGGATGCCAAATGCCGAAAAGGAGACGTTTCGGACAAAGTTTTATTCGTCCATCCTCAGTCCTTGTAGGCTTATAAACTAATTAGGCACAAAGTTGTCATTGTTGTTGTGGTTTTTTTACTGTAATTATTAATAAATTATACCTCAAACTTTTTTTCATCCACTGTTTTTCGATAATTTAATGATTGCGTTTGTAATTCCTCTTTTTGTTGTTTAAGTTCCGATGTTTCTGAAGCGAGGCCAGTCATTATAGTATTGAATTGTTCTTCATAAGTTTTAAGTTCAGCGGTTAATTTGTCTTTGCGTTTTGAAAGATCTTTGATTGATTTGTCATTTTTTTCAGGTAAACGTTCAAAGTGAGTAATCTATAAAAGAAAAATTTTGAGTCAAAAAATAAAAATTATATATACACTATGACTATATAATTATACAAGATATATCATAATACCTTAATATTTTCTTCATTTATTTTATTCTGGGATTTTTTTTCCTTATTTTTACATTCTTTGAATTCTTGATCTAAAGCTGCATCTTGTGCATTATGTTTATCAAATTGTTTACTAAGCTTATCTTTGTTTTGCTCCTTCTTTAACTTCTTTCTATTAAATAAATGTTCACATTAATTTAAAAACTATAAGAAATAAAGAGTAATTTGGAGAATGGTAATTAAATCTCTAAAATTAGATTATTTTACAAATTTTTATGTTATAAATCCCCCTCCCCAGACTTATCAGTTTCTGGAATACATGAGAAATCAGAAATACGTGTGAGCATTCGAAAAGAACAGTATATATATATATAAAATATCGACTCGTACACTAGAGAAGAAACTATTAGTCCAAACCTGATTGAACTGGAGTGCCCATGGCCAACCAAAATGATCTGCGGGCCACTTTGGAAATTAATCAAATCTCAGCAGGCCCCTATTTCATAAAGGTTGACAATGCGACAATTGTCAAAAATTGACATAAATTGTCATGTTTACACTATGATAATTATTTTATTGTCAACTGCTAAAAAGCAGTTCAATTACAACGATTGTCAACACGTTTCATAAAAAAATTGTCAGTTAATACAAATTTGTCACTATTTACTTCCTTCTACCCAGCCTTCTGCTGCTCATTTTTATTTTTTAAGTAATGTCCAATCGCTTCGAACTGAACGGTTTTGGACCGAAACTAACCGAGCAGAAGCCGAGAAAGTTCCCTAGTTGTTTTAAATTTTTTTTTTCTAAACAGGCTGAAACTTAACCGATCCGAACCCGGCAAATTCGGGACCACTGCAAGTTGTTTTAAATTATATTCGAATCCCCAACCGAGAATTCTTTAAGTTCCTTAAGTTGCTTTAATATTTATTTTAAATATAGGCTTAGTTTTTGAATAAATAAAATATTTATAGGTTAATGACACTTTCATATTTCTTCTATTTTTTCGTTATTTTTATATAAATCTGAATCAAATTGTCTTTGCCACCTCTATTTTTGGCTAACAAAAAGAATCAAGAGAGAAAAAAACGTAAAAGTTACCTTTCATAGAAAAAAAATAATCGACATCATATTTAATTCTGGCTTATTTTCATTTATTTAATTTATAAATATTTTAATTAAATATTAAATAACCAAATAAACAAAGCATTATTGCAAATTAGATTATTTTTTTTTAATAAGCTTATATGATACAACTGTAAAATTATTTCCTTTTAATCAATTCGATGTAAATAAATGTGAATATATTCTAAATTATCATGACAATTTTAATCTAAATTTTTACATTGTCAACAAAAAAAAATTAACCTCAATTCTCTTTCAAAAACAAAATAAAATTTCGTGCAAAATTATCAAAAACCTATCACCTAGATTTATAACAAAAAACAAATGTCCACGCCCAATTTTGACAAAAGTCATGTCATTTTTTTACTTGACAATTAAGTCAAGAGCGGATTTTTATGAAACAGGTATTCGATAAATTGACAAATTGTCACCTGTCATTGTCAGCTTTATGAAATAGGGCCCAGGCCGCATATAGAAAAATCTGGTGTGAAAAACACGTTGAAAGCATATCGTGGGCCGGAAAATGTTCAAGGCGGCCACATGCGGCCCGCGGGTTGACCACCCCTAGTCTTGAAACTCAGGGGCAAATTCCATCTCAATCAAAAGGCTTACTGATGGGATTAGCATGAGAGTCTTGACACTTCAGGGGTTAGTAGTCTCTGCATTATAAACAATTCCTTGCCAGCTGTGAAAATTTTCTTGACGGGCTATTCCAAGACCGGTAGTTACCCCTCTAGTGTATTTGCAGCTATTGAATATCATAGAGCTTCGTGATCTGTAGATTTTTAGTAGCTGAATTCGAAATATTTTGATGATCCCGTTCTCAGAAGAATATCTTAATTTTGAGTTGTTATAGTATCCCATCTCAAAGTTTAATTATATATTATATATATATATATATATATTTTATGTTATATTTCCTTAAAAAAACATCAATTGACAACCCCCCCCCCCCCCCCCGGATTTTAAACTATATAGGAATAATACATACTTTGTTAATTCATCGATTTTTTTCTTGGAATTTTGCAGAAATTCATCTATTTCTTTACATTGATTTTGTTGATCTTGTAAATCTTCTTTTATTTCCTTCAAATTATTTTCTTCTTCTTTTAACACTTGTGCATTATTTTTTCTACAATAAATTTTTTTTATTTATATTAAAATATATAAATTTGTTATTTTTTTTATTTTCTAATTTTTTAATTCATAAGATTTTACCTGTATAATTGATATAAAGAATTATTAAGTCTCGTCGATTTATTTTTATATTTTAAATATTCAATCGCTTTATCTTTAAGTTCTCCCAAATCATCTTTTTCTTTTTCAACGATTGCAATTCTATTTGATTTCTTGGTCCTATTTTCATTTAAACCACATTTAATCTCTTCTAATTTTTTAATAGGTACCTAAAAAAAAAAATTAGATCACTTTATTTAAGTTTTTGAAAGAAAAATTAAATATATATATATGTTAAATAAAAATTACATTAAATCTTGATGTTCCTATTATATCTTCAAGGTATTCCAACATTCCAACATCATCAGGATTTTCACCTTTTGGTTTCATCATTGAAATTTGTTCCACTTCGCCCTTTAATAAAAGAAATTTTCATATCTTTGAAGAAATTATATAATTTTATAGATATATAAAACATTATACCTGTAGAATTAGAAATCTATTATGATCCAAATCTATTCCATGTTTCCTTAATAAATTTCCTACTTCTTTAAATTGAACTCTATTTTTATTAATCATATAAAATGAAGAATTGTCTTTAAAAGCAGTTCTTGAAATTGTGAAATTGGAATTTGGTATTATTTCAAAAGAATCATCTTCCTATAAAAAAATTAAAGGATTATACTCAGTGGTGAACTATAAAAATTTTAACCTAGGGCTCGCTACTGGTAAAAAAAAGAAGCCTGCCTTCGGGTAAAGGTAGTTCAGCTGGCGAGAGACTGCTAGCTGACTAATACTAATTGTAAGACAATTTAAGTCTATGTATTTGTTATATGGAATCAGATGTATCGAGTTTGATAAACGATTGATAAATTTAAACATATTATTCGTAACTAGATTATCAATTTAGAAATAAGAGTAAAATTTCTTGTTTTTAATTTATTTTGTGTTTTATTTTTTAAATCAGTTATTTCTTGATTGAAAAAAGGTCGCTGAAAAAAAGCCACTTATCACGCATTTGAGGAGTGAAATTCCATCCGAGTCTATTATTAAAATTGATCAGAGGCGTACCGAGGCAGTTGGGGGCCTGGGGCGGCACTAGAAGAGGGGGCCTTATATTGAATTTTTTTTGGGGGGGGTACTCATCTTTAAATATCCTTCTCCTCCATACATAAAAATATTTTTAAAATACCGTACATCCCTGAACCTCAAGGGTCCCGGGACCTCCCGAAGAGAAATTTTCATTAAATTTTGATTTTTAACTAAATTTTCGGTTTTTATTTGAGCCCTGAGGGCCCCGGGGCCTCTTAAGAGAAATTTTCATTAAATTTTTTTTTATAAATAATGTTATATGGGGGCCTATGCCGGCACGGGGCCTGGGGCGGACCGCCCCCCCTCGGTACGCCACTGAATTGATTTATTATGAAAGAAACAGGAAACCTTGCTAATTATAAAAATAATTAACTAGCGCGAGCCCCTTATAGTTTTTTACTTTCTCTTACCCCTATATAAGCTTTTGTTAATATATAGAGAGAGAAAGTATTGGATTCAAGTCAAAAATTCGATGTCGAGATTTTGATGGATTTGAGGTCCCCTGAATCCAAAAAAGTGGTTTTCGCGACATGGTCTGGCTGTGTGTGTGTGTGTGTCTGTCTGTCTGTGTTCAATTTCAAGCATGAAAGAATTGAGCTACGAAGTTGAAGTTTTATATTTAAATTAGGCAATCAAAATCGTTTTAAAGCTTATTTTCACACTCCAGGGAGGTGCCTAATTAAATATAAAATTTCAACCTGGTAGCTCAATTCCTTCATGCTTAAAATTGAACTCACACTCACAGACACACACACACAGCCAGACCATGTCGCGAAAACCACTTTTTTGGATTCAGGGGAACTCTAAACGTGTATATCCATCAAAATCTAGACATCGAATTTTTGACATGAATCCAATACTTTCTCTTTTGTGACGGAGCGAACTAAGAAGGCGGTGAAAGAAGTTTTGTTTATTAGTTTTTTTTTTTGTATCTCTTGTAACTAAAGTTTTGTTGTCCCCAGTGGCGGATTAATGCAATTTTGTCGGGGGGGGGGGGGGCGGTTTCTTTTTTTTTTTATATTTTTTTATTTAAGGACTTTGTGGGCATCTATGGCCATTTAGACCCCTTTCCTATTTATTTAAATTGATTGGTAACAAATTCAATTGAAATTAAAGCCCGGAAATCATAATTTCTTTAGATTACTAGTTTTTATAACATTGTGAATTTCTTCTCGGGGGGGGGGGGGGCGATCGCCCCCTCGCCCCCCTTTAATCCGCCCCTGGTTGTCCCTGTAGAGTAAGAGTAGTCAAGGAAGCAGAGAGTGAGTGTGTTAGATCGTTATTGTCAAGAGTGATTGTTGAAAAATTAATTTAACAAAAACACGAGCAAATAAACACGAGATATTAACCGACATAATAAAAAAAAATACCTTATCCGATATTTTAGAAATTTAAAAAAAAACAAAGAAAAAAAAATTTAGCTATAAGTAATTTATTTAATCTTGTCAATTTATATAATCTTATTTATTTTTTTTATTTATTTATTTAATTTATTCAAACTTTTTTTAATCCTTCTAATTTATTTAATCTTATTTAATTTATTTATTTTTATTTGTCTGTGATAGAAAATTTATTTATTTATTTATTTAGTTATAAGAAATTATTTATATAATATAATATTTATTTATTTATACAAAACTCTGATTAATCAAAAATATAAAAAAATTGTAAATTTTTTAAATTTTTGATTTGGGGGCTCTGTGCCAACACCTAGAAATGGTCCATAGAGAAAAGATCACTTAAATATAAAATTCTAGGAAATATTTAAAATAATTTATTTAAAAAGAAAATGATAAGAGTGAATTGATAATTAGAAAAATGATATTTTTTAATCAAATTGGCAAGAAAATCAAAGTTTAAACTAATTTCCTAAAAAAGTGAGAGTGAGTTAGTATTAAGTAAATCAAAATTTGTTATTTGGCATTAAATTTCGAGTGGTATGAGCGATTTAATAATTAACAAGTCAAAGTGCAGAGATATTAAAAAATTGGTTGCTGCTGGAAGTCGAATCAGAAGGGCAAATAACGAAGTTGACGTCAGGCTAGGGAGAAAATTCGACTATATAAGGGAGAGCAAAGAGAACTCGAGAGCGCCATTTTTACAAAGCGCCTTTAACACAGCTCAAAACATAAACAAATCAAGAGCTCAACATTTTAACACAAATAATTAAATCAAATATAATAATTAAAACAAACAAATTCATTAAAAAAATAATTAAATTCATTAAAAACAAAACAAAACAAATAATATTTAAAATAAAAGAAGAAACGAATTAGAGAAGAAAAGAAAAAAGAAAGAAAATTACAACAATTAATAAACTAAACAACAATAAAATCAACAATCAAAGAATCTGCGAGCTGACTTCCTACACCGAGTCTGACATCCTGATGATCGACATTTCGGTCTACAAGGAAGCTGCCTTCGTCGAGCCGAATCACAACATAGCCGCCGAAGACATCAAACCAGACTCAACAAATCATCATACATCTATCTCTATTGGGATCTATGGGAGAGGCGTGGCTTCACCTGGTGGCAAAAAATGAACTAGCGATTGTAGGATTGAATGGCTGAGCTGATACGCAAGTACTCATGTTTTATGAGACAAAAAGTTTAATTAAAAATAAAAAATGGGTGTGACGATACAGGAAATTTGTAAGTTTTCTTCTGCCACACTTACTAATAGAAATTTTATTTGTGGAGACAATATTATTGATCCTGGTCATGTTTTAAAGTGAGTAATAGTAATGACAGTTTCAATGACAGACCAAATTCTTGCTTTCTGTTTACAAACAACAAGTTTACGAGAAGAATTTCATGAAATAAATGATCAAATTTTATAATAATAATAATAACAATTGGGATGGATGCTCGTATAAGGCTGGATTAGGAAGTACCTGCAAGCACATTTGGGGCTGTACTTATATTCTGTAACCGCTATTTATGATATCTGATATGATGTTAGCCAAAAAGTGTTTGAAATATTTTATTGAATTAATAAATACAAGATAATTAAATGATAAATTAACTAAAAAATTAATACCGGTAATTAAATATAAAATTAATAATTTTTTTTTTGTACTTACAAAAATAATTTAGAAGATTCAAAAAATATCACGTGTACAGACAAAAAATGTGTTTGGAGTGCACCACATAAATCAGCTCTTAAAAAAATACGATATGAGAGGCCTTTGCTCGAGCACAATTGTTTTGGAGAAAACAAGAAAAAGATAGAGGCAAAAATTAAAAAGAAGGTTTCTAAATCTGATAGATTGATTCTTCTACAATAAAATTATTTATAATTTTCACTATACTGTCTTTTTTTTGGAAAAGAATGAAATCGAACTGTTTCATGCTTAGATGCATGACTTTTACACCCATAAACACAAAATAGATACACATTACTTTCAATTTTATAAGGAGAAAATTTAATATTTGTGAATATATTAGTGTATGTATGTATTATTTATTAATCTAACAATAATGTTTACTCGTGGATTAAAACTTTTTTTTTTAAATAATGCAATTATATCAGATGTTTAAATGTTCTTGTCCCTTATATCACGTTAAACGTATGAAGGTTTATCCTACAATCGCTAGTTCGACTTTAAGCCACCAGGTAGCGTATTGAAATGCTAAAGATCCCAATACAGATAAGTAAGAAATTATATATAATATTTAAGATATTATATACATCGCGTAGGTAAGCCGCGAAACGGAGATTTATACAATTAGATATTACTTCATGTACCCGAAAAAAGATATAAGGGTGTGCCGCCGGGAGTCGAACCACGGATCCACCGATTTGCGCTCGTGGTTCGACTCCCGGCGGCACTGTACCTGAAAAAGATATAAGGGTGTGCCGCCGGGAGTCGAACCACGGATCCACCGATTTGCGCTCGTGGTTCGACTCCCGGCGGCACACCCTTATATCTTTTTTCGGGTACATGAAGTAATATCTAATTGTATAAATCTCCGTTTCGCGGCTTACCTACGCGATGTATATAATATCTTAAATATTATATATAATTTCTTATTTATAAATTAGTTAAAATTGAGGTCGTCTCAACTATGCCAACTGGATTGCACCAGGTTGACGGAGGAATTTGTGGCGCCAAATCCGGGTCCAATCCTCCCGATGGCTAAATTTGCTTTCCAACTGAGTTCATATACCCGAATGCCGTGCTGTGGTCTAGTGGTAAGGGCACACTGAGCGCAAATCGGTGGATCCGTGGTTCGACTCCCGGCGGCACACCCTTATATCTTTTTTCGGGTACATGAAGTAATATCTAATTGTATATATACAGATAAGCTCAACTCACTCGATTTTCTAGCCAAATAATAAATATTAAAAAGAATTCAAATGAACAATAAACTTTAAAGCAAAAAAAAATAATAATTTAACTTAAATTTAAAACAAATAAAAAAAACCATAAAGAAATAATAATTTAAATAAATTATATAAAATAATTTCAAAGACATTTCGGTAGCAAAAAGGGAATTCTTCAGGCCAAGTGTTCAATAATGATTAATTATAATACACGGTTTGAGGAATTCCGTAAATTCGATTAATCTCATTTTTTTTAATATTCCAAACTAAAACCGAGATCATTGAGATTACTTTATCTAAAGAAAAGTGAAATGATTTATAATGATTTAATGAAATTTAAATAATAGAATTAATAAAAAGACACACATAATTTTATAAACCACTTTGAAAGTTAATCTCAATCGCTATTTTTTTTCCATAAATAAATTTGGTCATTAATAAAAATTTATACTTTTATTTACGTAATCAAAACCCAGAGTGCAACTAATTATATTTCAGATAATAGTCAATAATTAATACCATTACACAGGCAACAGGGATTAGGGCCTTAACAATATTATCCTAATCCTATTCAGAGAACAAAATCTTTGAATAACTTTTCTCTAAATTAATTTTTTTTTAATAAACATCTAAACATTTTTAAATAGGAAAAAGTCTGTATCAGATCAATATGTATTTTGACATATTCATACAATAGGTAAGAGAAAGTAAAAATAAGAATAGTAAGAGACATAATAAAAAAAAAATACCTTATCCAAAATTTTAGCAAAATGTACCACTACAGAGCAACTATTAACATTAGGATGTTTAGTGGAATTATGAATGACAAGTGAAATATTTTTTGATCGAATTTTTGAAGCTCTATAACCAAAAACAAAAAGCATTGAATCAATAACATTGCTCTTTCCACTTCCATTCGGCCCGATGATTGCTGAGAACTTCTAAAATAAGAGAATTAGTTATTTAAATGTCAAATTTTATAAATCATTTGAGGTCAAATATAGGTAAGCAAAAAGAAGTTTTACATTCTGAAAATTATTTAATTGATACCTTATTAAAAGGACCTAAAACTTGTTTTCCAGCGTAACTTTTAAAATTTTCATTTTCGATATGTGTTATAATTGTCCTTCCATTTAGGGATGAAGGCGTTTCATATGGAGGAATAAAAATATCTCCTATATTTATTCCTTCCTGTGTTTCTTTATAACTATTTAAGAATTCCTGTATTTCTAGAAAAAAAGCGAATAATAAATTAAATAAAAGAAAGGTGTAAGTGGAAATATAATTGAGAATTAAGAAAATTACAAAATTTGTAGTATTGTCAACCGAAAGATAATACAAATAACGTTTTTCCTCTAAGTATTATTAATTATAATAACGATTAAGAATAATTTATAGATCACTATCTTGAAATAATTACAATATTGTTATATGTAAATTTAAGAAAATAAAATTTCTGTGATGACATAATTGAGGTTAAATTTTATTAAATGAACAGAATCCCAGCATAATTATTTGTATGAAATATCATTTTCTTATTTAATAATAAAAATAAACTCACCAAATGTTCTTTTTTCGAATTCTTCCATGTTTGAAGTGTTAATTGATTTAGTTTATTTGAATTATTTCAGGTTGTTTTTCGTTTTAAACGTGATTCAAATCTGATTCAAATTTCCGTTGAGCTTTTCTTCTCTATAGAGCATGGAGGGTGGGTGAACTCTAATGGGAGAATTTGAAATTGTGTGACGTCACGATTGTCACCCCCAGCGAGAGTTTGACACTTTTATCCGCTAGAGAGCAGGGTAGTCAACCGATCAAATGATCATGTGATTTCTATATATATTATATTCAAATATTGTCAAATACGTTAAAATTGTCATTTAAGAGATAAGTATTGGATATCATTATATACTTAAAAATGTTTTAAATTATATTTATATGTTTATTAACTACATTTATATTTATATTTTTAGGAAAAAGAAAATGTTTAGCAAAAAATTGCAATAATTATGACAAACTAATGGAATTGATACCCTAAAATAAAGATCATAACAAATGGAAACATCAAATAAGATAAGTATGCTATGATAAATAAAATAAAATTGTGAAAATCAAACAATTGTCAATATTTTTGATAATAGTTTGAAAACACCAAATATGCCAGCGAGGATGACTGGTCCCATGGCCCCCCCCCCCCAGTCAAATTATTTAGTTCCGCCCATGGTGGTCTTCAAACAATTTTGAAAGCAAAATGAGAACAGCATCAAAAAAATAATTGATTTTTGAATTTTAAGAGAAAGTAAAAATTAATATGTCAAAATAAATTTGGAAAATCGATTTTTAATCATTTTCAGAACGTTGTGAGACTAAAATTTCATTGTTTTTGCTTGAATATTTTATATACTAAGTTAATCGATCAATGTCAAGGCCTAAATGTGTTTATTTAATTAAATTAGGATAATTAGAAAATGAAAGAGGCAGTTAAAATTTGAAGATGTAAAAGGCAATTAATAAACCCCATTTTATGTGGTCGTAGTTAAATAAAAAAATGTCTATAGCTTTATAATTGATTGAAAAGACCAGTTTTGCATTTTTCCACAAATCCAACGAAAAATAAGAGAGATATAACGAATTTTTAAAAAGCGATTGTGCGCGTGAAGAAAAGCCTAGACGAGAGTGAAGCGAGGCTCCCTGGCTGCACTCTGGGCGCAGATCGAATCAGAAAAAACAAATCGATGCTCTCCCAGCATTTGAAATAATTGCCAAATTGATTGATTTCATCTATTTATGCTTTTATAAAATTTTATTCGAAACTTTTTTTAACTATAAGAATAAAAGACTGCATATTTATCTATAAAGAATTCAATCCTTTGAGAAAAAATAAAATTTCAAAATATTTTGTCTTCAATCAAAGAGTTGCTTATTTCTCATAAATAGAGCCCGGATTTTTATGCAGCAAAAACCGCTAAATATGCCATATAATATGCAGTAAAAGTATTAAAATATGCAGCCAAATATGCAATATATTTATGGCAAAAATATTAAGTAAATGGCTTCAAATTAAAGGTAAATCATGATTTCTACTGATGTAAGACTAATGGTGTTTTTTTTTTGGAAGGAAATGATAAAAAAAAAATATGGAGAATGACTTCCCCGAGACTTTATCGTATATTCTTTTGGAATTACGTCTGGGTGTGTGTGTGTGTGAACACGATTCCTTAAAAACCAAAGCAGCTAGATCGATAAAATTTGGTAAATGCTCCTTACACTAAAATTATAGACTTCTATCAACTTTTGGAGTAAATACGTCACTTGGAAGTAGTACTTTTCCTAATAAGTTTTTTTATATCAATTTTTTTTGTTATATTATGATAAAATACTCAATTTTAAAAAATTTTTATTCTTTGATATTTTCTCGAAAACTGAATAGTTTCACAAATGAATTTGTTTATATTTACATGTTTTTTAATGACACCTGTCTGATTTTATTTTGATTTTTCTTTCCAAAATTTACGAAAAAATGTCGTTTTCTTCTGTGATTATATAAAAAACTATTCAGTTTTCGAGAAAATATCAAAGAATAAAAACTTTTTAAGATTGAGTATTTTATCATAATATAACAAAAAAATTGAAAATTTCAAAATTTCTGAAAAAACTTTTTAAGTAAAGTACTACTTCCAAGTGACGTATTTACTCCAAAAGTTGATAGAAGTCTATAATTTTAGTGTAAGGAGCAAATTTAATTAAAAAAAAAAAAAAAAAAAAAAAAAAAAAAAAAACAAGGAGCAATCCATTTTTGAAGCAAACGAGGACCCCTGTTTTGGCATTTTTTTTTCTTTAATTAATTTGACTTCGAACTATGGAACACAACTGAATTGATATTCATCCAACGAAAATTTTAGCAAAACTAAATTTATTTCTTAAAAGAATATATAAAGAATAAAAAATTATTTATTTTGTACAATGTAGTAAAAGGATTTAAATTTTTTTTTTGTTTAATTTTTTTTTTTATTTGTTTTTAGGAAAAAAAAATTAAAAAATTAAATGAAACTTTTACTGAAAAAAAATTTAAAATATCCAAAAAGTTTTAAATATGCAACTTTATGCAATATTGACCAAATATGCAAAAATATGCAATATAGAATTTGAACCCTAGCTCTAAGGGGACATGATTCGGATAGATATGTACAGCAACTCGCTCAAGTTATTTAAATATTTGCTATTTGGTGCAGCATCCTGGCGGCAAGTCGTTCAACAAGATGCTAACAAAGGAATAAGATGATTAAAATAGGAATTTCTTTATTAAACGAAGCTTCTATTATTAAATTAAAACAACAATCGGAAATATTATTCGATCTTTGCTGAAGTCGAAACAAAGAGGAAGCGGGGGGGAGGTTTCGCCTTCCCTTTCTCTCTATCTCTTACTGCCATGATAATAAAAAAATTTGAATTATTAAATAAGCACCCAATTTTTGCATGTATTTTATTTTTTAAATTAGATTAAAAAAAAAATAAAATAAAATAAAAAATATGACATCAACCAACACAGTTTTTTCTTAAATAATAACTAAATAGATTTAATATTAATTTTCAATATTAAACGGAAGTTTTTGCAAAGGAGGAATTTATCTGATGGTCTTTGCCAAAGACTCTAAGAAATTTTGTTTTTTATTTATCAAAAAGATCAATGATTAGAAAGTTTTAATTTATTAAATAAAATACGCAAAAATTGGGGGATTTGATGAGGATTAAGAATCTACTTTTGTTATTTTTGTATCTCAATTATTTTTCGAGTTATACTCAAAAAACGATACAAAATTTGAGGAGGCTTAATATCATTAAACATAAAAGGTAGAAGATATTTAAGATATCGAATAAATTTTGTATTTAATGCAGATAACGAATCAATAAACACAAATTTTATATCTTTTTTAGTTTTTAGCAAATTTACTAAAATTCAAGCAAACATAGATGTGACTCTCTCTTATTAAATAGAGCAAACTAGTAATTGACATAAATGTGTAAGATTCAGGATTTAGTGCTGATTCTAATGCACTATTCACTATTTATATATGTTGAATAGTTTTTTTATTATTTTGAAAAGAAAAAAAATTCATCTGTCAAAATTAATTAAAATCGATTTTTTATTATTTTTAGGACATTCCTTGGCCGAAAATGGATTGTTTTAGTTAGAATATTTTATATTTTAATTTATTCAATCGATATCAAGCCCTAAATGTGTTTATTTAATTAAAAAACAATAAATTAGAAAATATTGGCGGGAGTTGACATTCGAAGTCGTGAGTGTCATCAATAAACCCTCATTTTATGTGGGCGTAGCTAAATAAAAAAATTCCTATGGCTTTATAATTAATTCAAGAGACCAGTTTTGCATTTTGCCTCAAATCCGTGAATAAATAAGAGAGATATAGCGATTTTTTGAAAAGCGATCTCGCGCTAGACGAAAGGCTTAGACAAGAGTCACGCAAGTCTCCCTGGCTTGTCGCCGGGCGCCGATCGAATTGGAAAAAAAATTTGATGCTCTTCCATTAGTTGAAATAATTGTCGAATTGATTGATTTCATCTGTTTATACTCAAATTTTATAAAATTTAATTCTAAAAATGACTATAAAATCTTAAGGAATCTTAAAATTTTTATTTTCCCTTGCCTCTATATATGTTAATATATATAGAGAGAAAGTATTGGATTCATGTCAAAAATTCAATTTTGATGGATTTACACGTTTTGAGGTCCCCTGAATCCAAAAAAGTGGTTTTCGCGACATAGTCTGTTTGTGTGTCTGTGAACAAAATATCTCAAGAACGAAAAGATCTAGGAGATTTAAATTTTATATTTAAGTTAGGCACCCCCCTATCCAATTCTGATATGAAATGAAATTTTTTTTTTTTTTTTTAGACCGAGTCCCTTGAGGAAAATTGACTCTGCGTGGACCCCGAGCACATTCGTTGAGCGGATCTAAACCTTTAGAGCGCTAATTTAACGAAATTATTAGAGCTAGAAGGCTAGAAATTTTATATACATGTAGGCAAAAATTCAGTGAATATAGATCAATGATCCTTTTTGCTCTCATCTGATTGGCTAATCGGATGGTGAGATATAATGAAAAAATAAATGTTTAAATATTAAATTTTAGCTTCATCTAAGTAATCTCTAGGAAATTCTAAACTCATTACAAAAAATCCGATGCAAATTGAATAAGCGGTTTGCGAGTTAGAGACATTTGAAGATTCAATATTTTATTTCTTTTCTGTGTTAATTTATTAGACGTCTTAATTCGAGCAACGGAGGGGAGGGCGGCGCCTGCCTGCTGCCTCCCCCACCCCACCTCCCTGATTATTGCTCTTGACCGCTTTGGCGCCCTCCCCTCTTTTCTGAGAAAATAAAATAATAAAAAATTAAAATTATGTCTTCGGACAGATTAAAAAGAATTTTAAAGACTCGTAAAAAAAAAAAAAAAATTGTACGATGGTCACACAAATTTCTCTTAACTTTTGCTGTGCTTGTCACACCGGATTTTTTTTTAATATTGGTTGGTTCACTTTTAAATTTAGTGATTACAATTTATAAAAAAAAATTATATTTAATAATGTAGCATCGTAGTATCGCTTGCACATTTTCTCAAACTTGTGTTATATTGTGTTAAATGTGCTTGCCACACCAGATTTTTTGGGTCGACATGTATTTAGTTCCAGGCAGTACGGTACATTCGAATTTCAAGAGGTAAATTTTATAAGAATGGGAACATATTTAACTTCTAACGTTATTTCCATAGCAAACATTTCTCCTATCTTTCCTATAAAGTACAAGAGTAAAGTGGTTTTCGGAAGATTTCAATAACAAAATAAGAATATACATTTTAAAGAGCATTTAAAAAATAAATGATTTTTGAATTTTAATCAAACCGAATTTTGAGAAAATCAGTAAAGTACTAGAACTCTTGGCTGATTTTGATTAAAAGCTAATTTTCTCGGTCCAGGGAGATGTGTAATTTAAATATAAAATTTCAACCTCATAGCTCAATTCCTTCATGCTTTAAATTGAACCCAGCCAGACACACTCACACACACAGACAGACAGAACATGTTGCGAAAACCAATTTTTTGAATTCAGGGGACCTCAAAACGTGAAGAACCATAAAAATTTCGACATCGAATTTTTGACATGAATCCAATACTTTATATATATATATATATATATATATATATATATATATATATATATATATATATATATTATCATAATTGTAGAGCTAAGAGAAAGTAAAGATAAATTTCGGGTGGGGGAGATGTAGATTCCGAAACCCCTTCCCCCCTCTTTCCTGCCTACGACGTGAAAAAACGAAATTCGATTTTAATTCAAAAAAATTTACCTTTTCAGTTGTGAGATTAACTATTTCTTTGTCTTCTTCGCTATTCCTAATAGCACAATCTGTTGATTCTGAAGGTCCAACTTCACAATCTAATTCTTAAATGGAAAAGTATTTAAGTAATTGATTCACTAATTTTAAAAATTTTTTCAAATGTTACCTGCTTTCTTATTTTGAAAAAAATCTGTAATTAGTCTCCGCTTCATAATTTTTATGAAATTAGCAATTAATGTATTAATAATAAAAATATTTCGAATTTAAGTAAAATTTTTATTTTAATAATTGTCAAATTTCAATAAATGAATGTAGAGTCTTATATTAGTCTTTTGTTTTTTATGATTTAGGAGAAATAACAAAAGAATTAGTTTTTTTTTTTTATTTCTTATATATAATATATATTTTATATTATATACTTTACGAAAAATAAGCAATTTTCATTTTTGTTAAAATTTTTTTTAAATAAAATTAAGATTTTATAGTCATTTTTAGAATTAAATTTTATAAAATTTGAGTATAAACAGATGAAATCAATCAATTTG
This sequence comes from Euborellia annulipes, assembly GCA_023213315.1. NCBI lineage: Eukaryota > Metazoa > Arthropoda > Insecta > Dermaptera > Anisolabididae > Euborellia > Euborellia annulipes. The sequence goes on along the minus strand of JAKCPI010011712.1, from coordinate 489,945 downwards.
ACAATTATTTCAACTAATGGAAGAGCATCAAATTTTTTTTCCAATTCGATCGGCGCCCGGCGACAAGCCAGGGAGACTTGCGTGACTCTTGTCTAAGCCTTTCGTCTCGCGGGAGATCGCTTTTCAAAAAATCGCTATATCTCTCTTATTTATTCACGGATTTGAGGCAAAATGCAAAACTGGTCTCTTGAATTAATTATAAAGCCATAGGAATTTTTCTATTTAGCTACGCCCACATAAAATGAGGGTTTATTGATGACACTCACGACTTCGAATGTCAACTCCCGCCAATATTTTCTAATTTATTGTTTTTTAATTAAATAAACACATTTAGGGCTTGATATCGATTGAATAAATTAAAATATAAAATATTCTAACTAAAACAATCCATTTTCGGCCAAGGAATGTCCTAAAAATAATAAAAAATCGATTTTAATTAATTTTGACAGATGAATTTTTTTCTTTTCAAAATAATAAAAAAACTATTCAAAATATAGAAATAGTGAATAGTGCATTAGAATCAGCACTAAATCCTGAATCTTACACATTTATGTCAATTACTAGTTTGCTCTATTTAATAAGAGAGAGTCACATCTATGTTTGCTTGAATTTTAGTAAATTTGCTAAAAACTAAAAAAGATATAAAATTTGTGTTTATTGATTCGTTATCTGCATTAAATACAAAATTTATACGAAATCTTAAATGTCTTCTACCTTTTATGTTTAATGATATTAAGCCTCCTCAAATTTTGTATCGTTTTTTGAGTATAACTCGAAAAATAATTGAGATACAAAAATAACAAAAGTAGATTCTTAATCCTCATCAAATCCCCCATATTTTCCCAGTGTCATATGTTTAAGAAGTGGTTAAATTAAAACTCTCATATTTTTAGAATTTGTATCAATTAATCGAAAACTATTAGAGATATTAAAATTTCGTCTGCAAATTCTTATTCAAGGTGAAATTTTATCCAGAAACGAAGTATTGCCTTGTGTTTAATAGATAGATAGTAGCTAGTGGCGTAGCGAGAGGGGCTGGGGGGGGCAAGGGAGTCATCATGCCCCGGGTGCTACTCACAAATGGGCGCCAAATGGTCCGCAAAACAAAAAATTGTTGGATAATTTTTATTTTAATTATAATTGATTTCTGGAAAATATATTTTAAATTTAGTGCCCGTGTAATATAATAATTATGTATATTTTACATATAATATTATATGGTTTTCCAATGGGGGGGGGGCGCTAAAAAGGTATTGTTCCCCGGGCCCCGAGTTAAGCTCGCTACGCCACTGCCCAATAGACAGAAATTTCTAAATAAATTTGAGTATATAATATAGTTTCCCAACATTTCGAAGTTCGAGGCAGCGTGGGAAATAACATTAAACACTAGGACACCTTTCCTTGAATTAAAAAAATTAAAATCTATTGGATTAATGCATTGAGATTTATTCACCCAAATAGAAAGAGAGGCAAGAGTGCAAGTGACAAAGAAGCTGACTCATGTCCATCCATCGTCTAAAAATAAAACCTGATTATGACGTCACCCATTCTTAGAAACAATTAAATCGAGCAAAAAATAATAATAAAAAAACAAAACAATAAAATTATTTTCTCTTTTTATTATTTTCATCAAATTAAAAAAAATAAAAAAAAAAACTGAATTACATCATCAAAGTGTACTTTAAACAATTTTCACAAAATATTACTGATATACTTTTCAAAAGGGCTTCTAAATAATAGGGCCTAATTGATTTTTAATCTAAAAAAGAAAAAAAAGATTTAAGTTCTGTTATCATGGCAAGCATTTCTTTTATCTTTTCTATGAAGAACAAGAGTAAAGTGATCTTCATAAGATTTCAATGCCAAAATGAGAATATACATTTCAAAGAGCATCTAAAAAATAGTTGATTTATGAATTTAAAAAAAAAATCGAGCTAGCGAATTTTGAGAAAATCATAAAAAACTAAAAAAGTACTAGGACTCTGGCCGATTTTGTTTAAAAGCTAATTTACACGAGATCGGAGGGTGCCTAATTTAAATATAAAATTCATTTAAAACCGTGTTTTATTGCCCGAGCTTAACAATTTTATACAATATAGTATACAGTTTACTAAATTGAGGGCCTTGGGCATTGGAATCATTGCATTTGTCTGCCTTGGCGACGCTCGTAACCGAGGCAGTTGGGGGCCTGGGGCGGCACTAGAAGCGGGGGCCTTTGTACATTTTGTACCAGAGGTGTAAGCTTCTATTGAATTTTTTTTTTTTTGGGGGGTGCTCATCTTTAAATATCACTCTCCTCCATACACAAAAATATTTTTAAAATACCGTATATTCCTGAACCCCAAGGGGTCAGAGCCTGTCAAAGAGAAATTTTCATTAAATTTTGTTTTTTTTTTATATCTAAATTTTTCCGTTATTATTGAGCCCTGGGGGCCCCGGGGCCTCTCAAAGAGAAATTTTCATTAAATTTTTTTTTTATCATTATTTGGGGGCCTATGCTGGCTCAGGGCCTAGAGCGGACCGCCCCCTCTGCCCCCCCCTCGGTACGCCACTGCTTGTAATTAAAATTGATTTTAGAATTTTAAAATTCTTCGTCAAGAAGAATTGCCGAGAGCATCTGCACTCTGGCGGCATTCTACCCAACTAGAGATCATATGGCATTTTCAATAATTATATAACTTTTGAATATTTGTTTATTTCACAAATAATAAAATGAAACAACAATGTTCAATTATTTAATTATTAACCCCCCCCCCCCCTCTCCCCTCCCTAACCACCTTCACCGATAAACGATGGAAACATTTTTTATCACACTTTTGACTAATTATTTCTTGTTTCGAATTACCTTAGTAATAGACTTAAAATAAATTTTGACTTTTGGTATTGTCTGTACTACTATTGTTCGATAATTTAAAATTACTTTGAGTACTTTTTTCTTTTGGTAAATATAATGCTAAGTACTTAAATTACTTTTTACTTTCTCTTACCTATATATGTATATATAGAAAGTATTGATCTCATGTCAAAAATTCGATGTCGAGATTTTGATGGATATACACGTTTTGAGGTCCCCTGAGTCCAAAAAAGTGGGTCCGGCAAATTGGTCTGTCTTTGTGTCTGTGTTCAATTCTAAGCATGAAGGAATTAAGCTACGTGGCTGAAAATTTATATTTAAGTTAGACACCCCCTGGAGCTTGAAAATAAGCTTTTAAACAAAATCGGCCAAAGAGTAGTACTATTACTTTACTGATGTATTTTTTCAGTTTTTTTTTTCTATTTCCTCAAAATTCGCTCAAACGATTTTAATTAAAATTCAAAAATCAATTAATTTTTAGATGCTCTTTAAAATGTATATTCTCATTTTGCCCTCAGAATTGATTTAAGCACACTTTACTCTTGTACTTCATAGGAAAGATAAATGGTTGCCAAGGTAACAAAATATAAACATTTCCCCATGGTAACAAAATATAAACATTTCCCCATGTTTATTTTAGTATATTGGCTGAAACTAAACACAAAAAATCTGGTGGGACAAGCACAGACACAACTTTGTTTTACCAGATTTTGAAAATTACCGGTCAAGATCATAGTTATAATATTTTTTCAGGAGGGGGAGTTTGAACGGATCATAATTCCCCCACCTCTCAAAAGAATCTAATTTAAGATTCGAATGCTATTTATTTCTCTCTATATTTTGTTTATAATTTCATGAGGAGGGACCAGCATGTCTCCCTCAGCTATGGCTTTGGTGAGGCAAACAGAATGCGAGACATGTGCTGGTTTCTATTGTTGTGTATTTAGAGACTGTAAAAATTGCTTAAACAATTTGAAGGAAGAAAAATACCTGAGATTTTAATCTGCAGACAAATCTCTTCATTTTTACAGATTATAAAAAAAATCTATATCAATCAATCTCATTATCATCTTTTAGCTTAGTTATTGTATATCGATTTTTCTTTATTTTTTTTTTTAAATCAATTTTACTTTATCAGTGGACAAAGTTCACTATTTGAGTATATTAAGTTTTTATTACCACTTGAGTGGGACATGTGTACCCTACAAAGAGAAAAAAATAAATTTTGAAAAGAAATTTTGAAAAGAAATCTCTGAACATATAAATAATATAATAAAATTTGACCATAAAACGATGAAATCAATCATTTGGCCAAATGATGGAAGAGAGTCAGATTTTTTTTCTAATTGGCTCGGCGCTCCGAGATGAGGCAAGGAGCCTGGAGTGAGTCTTGGCTTGCCTTCTTTTCTCGCACCAAATCGCTTTTCAAAAAGTTTCTATATCGCTCTTATTTTGCAATCGATTTGTGGCAAAATGCAAAACTGGTCTTTTCAATTAATTATAAAGCTAGGCCTATAGCTTTTATTTACGCTCACAGAAATTAGGGGGTTTATTAGACCCTCACAATTTTGACCCCCGGCATAATTATCTAATACCCTAATTTATTGTTTTTACTTACATATATTAGGGTGGTTCTTATTTATAGAGGTCAACATTTTTTTTTATAAATTTAATAGCAGGTACCCGTAGATCTTTTCCACTACATTAAAAACTAATCTCTACAAAATATGAACTCATTTGTAAAACAGGAACACGTGGCCCATAGCTTTTGAGCTTTTAGAATTTTTAAAATTTTCTTAAAACTAAGCATTCCCTCTGTTTTCGTTCCCAGGGATTAAATTAATTTCACATTCGAATAAAACTAGAAATTTATTATTTAGAATCTTTTATTGCTTAAAATTACCTTAAATAATACATAGTTAATAGAACCAAGGGCGGATGGGGGGTAAAGGGGGTAATTACCTCCCCTGAGATTTGAAAAAAATACTTTTTTTCAAAAAAAAAATTTATTTTTAACGTAAAATTTTAAAAATTAATACTTAAAAATTTGTTTTGCATTTATATTCTGGCAAACAAGTACAGAATGCGCCCTTCTTAGCTTTTTTCGATCTTGACATATTTTGTTCACAGACAGACAGACCATGTTGCGCAAACCACTTTTTGGACTCAGGTGACCTTAAAATCTGTATATCCATCAAAATCTCGACATTGAATTTTTGGCATGAATTCTCTATATATAACATATATAGGTAAGAGAAAGTAAAAAATCAAAAGTCAAAATTTATATAATATTTATATCAATTAACTTTATCATCAATAAAAAAATGAATTGTAAATAATTTCTAATGATTCATTCTGCCGATATTTTGCACTTCTGTCTTCAGTTTTTTATCAAAGATTTATTTAATCTTTAATCTGTAATGATTGGAAAAAAAAATATTTTTATTGCCTTAAAGAAATAATCAGTCTATAATCACAATAATTAAATTAAAACAAAATATTTGAATAACAAATATATATAAAGCCACTAACGGGCCCAGGGAGGGGGGGGCAACCATAGAAGCCCCCCCCCCCTCTTTGGAAAGAAAAGTATTAATATGATTTTAAAGTTCTTTTTTTAATTATATTTGACGGAGGTGTATAGCGGCGCAGCAGCTAATAGTTTAATGTGCCAGGGCCGACGTCTCGGTCGCATATAGGACCATCATCAGGGCCAAGACTTTGACAATATATTGATCCTCCATTGGACATATTGGCAGAAGACATTATTAATATAATCACTCACTCTCTGCCCATAATACGTAAACTTATCGAATTTGGTCATTGGATTTATTTTATTAATAATGTCTTCTGCCATGGCCAATGACAATGGCTTGGCCCTGATGATGGTCCTATATGCGACCGAAACGTCGGCCCTGGCACATTAATCATTAAATTCTTTTTTTAATGCTATTTTAAACAAGAATTATATTTTTTAAAAAATAATAAGAATGAATGTTGCCCCCCCCCCCCTTTTTTTTTAACCAAAAGTTTCGGCGAATTTTTTAAAAATAAACAATCCTCTGATCGATTCAATAAATTTTTAAAATAGAAATAATTAAAAATATATTAAAGCTAGAAGCAGTTGCTATTTATTCTGCAATTGTAGCCTACAGCCAGGACAGTACTAACGTCTGTGCATTTAAGTTAAAATAAGTTTTTGCCTTCCATAGATAGCTACTATTTAAGAATTAGACAAACAACAATAAGTTAAACCAAATAAATCTTACTATATAGCATAGCAGTAGATAAGTAACGGGTGCGAGATTAGAGGAAATTTTTGTGGGCGTGGAATAGAAAAAAATTTGTAAAATCCTAATCTTGAAGCCGAGGCACGTAAAATTCAAGCTTTTAAAATCAACGCCAAAGTTAAAAGTCTAACAGTGTAGTAATTGGGATAATTTAAAAATCACTTTTATAGAAAATCATTTTTTCTCTATTTTTGTCTGACCCAATAATAAGCTTAATAATAATTTAAATTCTTATTTTTACTTTTTCTTACATATATATGTAAAATATAAATAGAGAAAGGTTCATGGCTAATCGGATAAGCTGCGGATTACGAATCTAGTTTTGCTATACAACTCGAGTTCAAATCCGACTTGCCGTGAAAATTTTCAAACTTTGCCAATACCAAGGGCGGTCCTAGCCTTACATTTTGGGGGGGGGGTCACTGTTTTTTTTTTTTTTTATAGTATAAATAAATGGGCCTGGACCCCAATACACATATATTAATCAAATATGAGTATCGTTTAAGTCTTAAATGGCCTAAGTTGCCGAAAAGATTCTGTGAATGGGAGAGTGAGTGGGAAAAAAGTGTGTGTTAAAAAAAAAAGATTTTGGGGGGGGGGGGGGTCACGACCCCTTGACCCCCCTCTGGGACCGCCCTTGGCCAATGCCTCCTCCGTCTCTCTGTAATTGGAGTTAATTTCTGTTTGAGAGATAAAAAAAATTCATGTCATAAATTCGATGTTGAGATTTTGATGGAAATACTTGTTTTGAAATCCCGCAGTACTTTACTGATGTACTTTTTCCGTTTTTTTAGATTTTCTCCGCTATAAACAATTTTGATTAAAATTCAAAAATTTTTTAAATTCTCTTTAAAATGTTTATTCTCATTTTTCTCATTTTTTGAAGCAGTCTTTACTCTTGTACTTCATTGGAAAGATAGGAGAAATGGTTGCCATGGTAGAAAAAATTTTTTTTTCTATGTTTATAAATTTTATCTTTAATTCAAATGTACTGTACTGTCAGAAACTAAATATATGTCGACACAAAAAAATCTGGTGGAACAAGCACAGAACACAACTTTGCATTATCTAAGGTAAGATCATACCAGATTTTTAAAAGTATAATAAATAAAAAAAATATGTAGGAGGAAAGCTCTCAAAAATAAATTTTAATTTTATATTCAATTGTAAACGTTCCTTAAAATAATAATTTTTTTTTTTTTATTAGTTTTTATTAAATAATCATTTAGCGTTAAAAAAATAATATTTTTAATATTACTTAAATTTTTTTACACCGAATTTTTTTTCCAATAATTAATTTTTAAAAATCACTTAATAAATCCTATCAAAAATGAAATAAAGTTTTTATAGATCATAATATTCTTTTTAATAAAAATTTTACTTTTATATTTAATGATAAACAACGGGTTAACATACCTATGTTGTTTTATAAATTTTTTTGCCGACGACTTATTTGAGAGAAATCATATAAATTTGAAATAAAAGACTTTTTGGCGTTAATCGTGGTTTATTTTAATTAAGTAATTAATAATATAAAAATTATTACTAACCATGATAAATCACGTTTTTTTTTTTGTTTATTATCTAATTAACACAAACCAAGGTTTATGCCAACATGGGCCGGTTAATCCGAGGTTTCGGTGAAAAACTGATTTTCATTCATTTTCATCAAACTTTTTCGTCAGCTCGCTTATTTTTGTTTAAGAGATCTCAAGCCTATGTAGTAGAAAAATAGACTGGGAAGCAAGCGAGTAAACAAACACGGGAACTCCTTCCCCCTCCCTTTTCACCATCTGAACGAACTGATTGCACAATGTTGCACCACACAATGAATTAAAATACAAAAAAAAGTAATTTATATATAATATATGTAATAATAAAAATAATGTATGATAAATATATGTAATTTATATTATTAATAGGAGGCCGGTTAATCTGAGAATCGATTGATCCGAGGTCGGATAAGAGGGCTTTACTGCATTTATCTTGAATTTTATGCAAGAACCCTCCCATCTCGATCAGATCCCAATCAAAAATATTTTCTTTCTTTTCCTAATTTTACAATTAAAAATTTTGTTTAAAAAAAATAGCAGAAAATGCAAGTGAATTTGAATTGATTTATTTTTAGTCACTAATTTAAAAAAAAAAAAAAAAAATTAAGTGTCATTTATCTAAGAGGACGCCATGAAATATACAAGTGGCAAATTCAAATTATTTTGAAGACCTTAAATTTTATATTTTTTTTTAAATGTTAGGCCTATTAGAAGTTCGTTGTGATTTGTTTTTTTATAAAACTCCTCTTCCCCAAATTAAATTTTGTGTGCTCTGATTAGAGCATTAAATTTGCATTTATCTATATTATAATCACTAATTTGAATGAATATAATGAATATATATAATGATTATTATTAGATACCAATTTGATGAAATTAAAATTTTAATCTTATCAAAAGCCCAGGTGTTCGCACTTGAAGTGGTAATGAATTCTTAACCGCCCCATAAGAACATGTGTACTTGTCAGTCAGCATCTATAACGGTTCGAGATGGGAGTCCGGAGAAGATCAATCCATACTGAGAACAATGACAAGTTGCAACAAGATGAACTGGTGGATCCAATGGCGTTCCGATGGCCTGAGAATCAACATGAAAAGTTGGAAGCCCTTTGGAATTCGACACCACCTCTCCTGCGTTCCATCTTGATCACCATCTGCATCTTCCTCTTGGGTGCATCCCTTAGAGGTATCTCAGCCTCGGCTTTTCTCTCATTTCGTCATTATTCGTTGAAAATATTCATCTTCCTTGCTCTATTTGAATTTACTGAAAATAATTGATTTGAAAATTTAAGGTTTTTACATCCTAAAATGTTACCACTGGTTTGGTGCTGCAATGACACACTGAAGGATGAAGCTTTTTATACTCTTTGAACAGATGTAAATTTATTATGGTTTTTCTTAGTTTACAAAGTTGAAATTCAGGATTTACCGCGTAGGAAAGGGTATATGATATTTTTAAGGATAATTTCCTGTTTGACTTTAAGGGGTAGATCTATTATTAACCCTAGGAGTACAATTCTATGGGGCCTTTGGTCTAATGTTCTACCCCTGAGCTACCCTCCTCAGCATCGTAAGTCAAAAGAAAAATACAAAATAAATCTTACTCTGTTCGAAGAAAACCAGGAAATTCTCATAGGGGATGTTTTAAAATTTATTATTTGCCCTCCCGTCTCCCCAAAATAATTGTTTTCTTGATCCGCCCCTGGGTGGAATATTATCTTCGATAATTTAATCACATCATCCTGGTAATTTTTGGATCATTGAGAGCGCTCAGACGATAGAAGCAAATCGGAGATACTGAATTAATTCAACGACCTTGGTATGATCAAATAATATTACTATTTCATGCAACAGGCCTCCCAAAATATTCTACACTATGTAAGCGCAGCATCCCTAAAATAAGGGCCTTTAAATATACTGGCAAGAAAGCAGTCAAATGAAAATCCAACCAACCACTTAAAAATCTTACCTTCCTTAAATGGGTGCCATTAAAAAAATACCTACAGAAAAAAGGAGTTAAAATCACTGATAATGATGTAAATAAACGAAATTTTTGGATAGAAACTAGAGAAGCCAGATGAAATCAAGACATTTTTATCTATCTAACCAGAATGCTCAATGTTTCATTTCACGTAGCCCCAGCAGCTAGCTACAGTAGCCTCACCGGAAATGCTTTGAAATAAAAACTCAATTTTTTCGATTAAAATCGATTCTTTTGAAGATTTTGTAAATTGAGCTTGGGTAAAATCAAATAAAGTAAAACCCCTCTTAACCGGTCTGATCCGGACCGAGACCCTGGCCGAATACCCATCATTTACCATTATCATCATCATAATTATTATTATTATCATCATTATTTATCATCATATACCCCATTTTGCACTTCTAATTTCTTAGACTTGCACTTGCACTTCTGTCTTCTAATTTCTTATTTTTTTGCTAATCTCGTAGATACCTCAAAACGAAAAACAAGCAATATTTTCGATATATTTATTTTAATTTGAAGCAAGAACAATTTGTTTTTTTTTTTGGTATTTATTTAATATAGTGGTTTCCAAATTTTTTAAAGAAACCATCCTTTTTAAAGAATTATTTCCTATCGATTTTCTTGGAATTTGGAGTCGCAATCCTTCAAGATTTTTACTATCATATTCCGATGGAAATTTAAGTTACGTACTAAGATTGGAAAATCGTATTTGAAATATTAAATGAGTCTGATTGCATACTGATTTAATATAGGGCTAGTTATTTTAAAATCGACATCCATTGCTAGATTAAAGGTAACACTTTACTCTAAACGAACCCCCCGTTAAGAATGGCGTCAGCTTTTGAGTTTAATATGACGGTTTCCGAATAAGAGAGTGAAAATATTTATCGATTATCAAAAGCTGTTATTACGAATTATTAATTAATTACCTTTTAAAAATAATAAATATATGAACTGCTGAAATCTCCATATTATTCAACAATGAATGAAACGTTGTATGATAAACAGAGAAGAATAAAATTTCCAAAAGCCACTTGTAGGCTATTGCATAAAATTTGTTTTAGGGATAAATTGCTTTTTTCCCGATTGCTGATAATTACGTTATAGGACAGAGTTTTCAACCTTTTTATACTCGAGGAGTCCTCGAGTATAATTAGGCAATTTATTTCTCATATATATCATTGTTAGTAGAGTATACAGCTAACTATAGTTAGTATACTTTATCCATTTCAAATTATTAATATATAAAAGCAGGGGCGTATATAAGGGGGGGGGGGGAGCGAGGGGGCCCGGGCCACCCCCCGAAATTTCCCAAACACATATACATATATAGGGATATACAGACATCAACAAATTTTTCCGCAGGTTGGAAAACTTTGGTTCCGCAAAAGAAAAAAAAAATTTCGTGTGAAAAAAACTTTAGTTTAAAAAAAAAAAAATTTCCGCAGAAAAATTTTTGAGTTCAGGCCCCCCCCCCCCGAAAAAATGTCTATATACGCCCCTGTATAAAAGATACATGTAGGGAAATACAAATTTGTTCGTACAGGAAAGATTAAATAAAGATGATAATGAAAGTGATAAAAAAATTTAGAGATCATTCATAAGATATTTTGATTTAAATAAAGATAAAAAAAAATTACCTGGTGTGACTGGTCGCACTGCACACAACTTTCTCTTACCTTCGGTAACAGAAAGCTATGTTCTGTGCTTGCACACCAAAGACCTGACGAGTTTACCCTCCTCAACTCCCAATGTCAAATTTAATATGCCCCCAAACAAAACCAGTCGGTAAGAAACACTTTACATTTCTAAATAATTATTTTTTCTCGAAAACCGTATGGCTGTTGAAAGTTTTCCGTCTAAATCTGATCAATCCAATTGCTTTCATTATTTCAGGTGAATGGATTCTTTTCTGTGTCCACCTGTTCAAGTTCTGGACAAACCAACTTTACAAAACTTCAACCAAACAACTTCATTCTGAAGATTTCTCTCTCAAATCTCTTCATCTGGAGAATGTCCAGTACTTCGTTTTAGGGGCTATGGTTATCTCCTACGGTTTATATTTCTCCATTGGTGGATTCTTACATGTAATTAGATTATTTTTTTCTTTTATGTATCAATTAAAAATACATTATTTAAATGAATTTTAAAAAGTAATCGTTATAGAAGGATTAAAGGCTAAAAAAAAAACAATTTCCTCAATTCTGTATTTTATGATTTAAAATCAAGTCGTAGTAAGGTATTTGAATTCAATTATAAAATTAAAAACACTATATATTCGTAATTTTATATGACAAATTAAATTTTAATTAAATAATTTAAAAAAATTTTATTAAGAAAAAAGATAATTTATCGTTCAAATTAACCTAGACAGATGCGTGTGCAATTGCGTCTAGTGTGTTTTTACTTGTCACTAAATGTTTTGATTGTTATTTTTAACAATTTTAGACTCAAATTTAAAGAAAGAATAATTTCAATTTGGCTTAGTTACAGTGACGGCACGGGGGAATGGAGGGGGCGGCATATTATTAAGGCATATTAGAAAGGCGGGGGCGGGAAATTAAATTTCGCCCCTCCTAACAAAGCTCCTAGTTCCTGCCCTGACTGTTTATGTAGGCGTCATATTTTAAATATGTAAAGATAAATCAGTGGCGGCTCGCTAGGGTAGGCAAGGTAGGCGACGCCTACCTTATAAATATACAGATGAAAAATATTTATCAATTTTATTATATTTATTAAGTTTAAAAATATTTAGTTTCATAAAATAATTACTATATTTATTAATTAATATATATGATTTTGCAAAAAAAAAAAAAAAAATTTGAAACACTTCAGGACCTCGTATTTATAAAGTAAAGGCGATATTTTTCTTTGCCTATTTACTGCCTGTACTCCACACTCCGCTGCCCACATTTCTAGACAGTCGCGCATGCGCACAGCAGTGATAGCTAGCGCTATAAGTCGAACGGTTAGGCGATGAACTAAGTAGCCTATGCCAAGCCGATGACAAGTGTTACCGTAGAGCGCAATTTCTCATGTTTAAAACGCATAAAAAATTATTTAAGAAACTCACTGTCGCAGGAAAGGTTGTCTTCTCTTTCGTTGTTATCAATAGAAAAAGATTTATTAGTTGAAATTTCGAAACAAGATAACTTCACAGATCAAATTATTGAATTATTTTCTAAATTAAAAGATAGGCGAATAGATTTAATTTACAAAAATAAATAAATACGCCTTTTTTCTTTCTTTTTTTTATATTTTTCGTAAGTAATATATATATATATATATATATATATATATATATATATATATATTTGTCGCCTACCCAGTTGTCTCGGTCACGAGCCGCCACTGAGATAAATAACAATATCTGTCAATAAAGGTGATTAGTACCTTATAAAAATTAATTAAAGAGAAATTAAAAACGTAAAACCCAATAAATTTCTGGTAGATACTAATATAGAATACTAATAGATAAATATTTCTTTAGTGGTTTTGGTACGTTCGTCAACGGGATAGAGCTGATGAATGGAAATGCCAACCGACCAAATGGCTCTCTCCAGATCTGGAACGGCATGAGATTCTCCTTGGCTCCTTAAGCTTGCTTATTTGTTCTGCATTCAGTGGGGTTTTGGCTTGCTATATCTCTAACGAGGGATGGTCCACTATCTATTACTCGATCAGCGATTATTCACTCACCTGGTGGTTCATCCAATGGCCTCTCATCTTCCTTTATCAGGTATTTTCTTTTCTCAATACCTCCCTGTTCCTGGAAATTAAACTAACATATATGACAGTACAATGTGGGCTATAGTCTGTTACAAACCATAAGAGAAAGTAAAAATTGTACATAACTTTATTAAATATATTATAAATTAACAATTATTTAATACTGAATACATTTAGGGATTTGCTTTGGGCCCGATGTTCTTAAAATTATTGATACATGTATGCCCTAATTACAATATTTTCATAATTTCTTTTAGAACATCATTTTCTAAATTAATAGAAAAAGAAGCTCACAATGGTTTCAATAAACTTGATCAAACATTAGGACATAAATATAATTTGAAATGATCATTATTCTTATTATTATAAATTATATATTAACACCAAATCCCCGATGACATTTGCTTTCCCTTCCCTTCACTAGTCATTAAATTCTTGTGATTCGAAAATTTGGATTTAATATTCATATTTCTTTAATTTTATATCGCATTATTATTACTTTCTCTTATTTTTCTATTATTTTGTCATAATGTGAATAAAAAAAAAAAAAAAAATCATTGAGTTAAATTACCATCTCACATTAATTGATTTTGAGAATAATAATCAAATATGGATTTGTAACTGACAACATACTCGTATTACCATTATTTAGTGAAAGTTAATTAGTAAATTCAACAAATATTTGCTCTTGAATGAGTTTTGTCCAACCGATCGGTTTTATTTTTCTTTTCATTTGGTTTTTTTAAATTTAGATTAATTTTTTATGAAGTTTTTAAGCCAAAGCAATTTCTTTCTATTTGTTCTTCTAATATATATTTTTTTTCTAGGATTACCTTACCTATTGGTTGCATCGAATTTATCACACGCCCTTCCTCTACAAACATTTTCACAAACTCCATCACAAATATAAACAACCAACGGCTTTTTCTGTAACGGCCATCCATCCCGTTGAAATAATGCACATTCAAATCTCTCTTTTGTTGCCTATCTTCTTGATTCCGATTCACCCAAGTAAGTAATTTTCATTTATTTTATTATATACACTTACAGAGGATGCAAAGAATGGCCCTCACTCAACAGCAATTGTTTATTTAATATGCATTGTAAATAATTATGAATCGGTCATTTTGAAAACGGGTCATCTCCTCTAAAGAAAATTTCTGGCTCCCTGTTAGTTTCAAAAAAAAAAAAAATTAATTTTGACCCAGGATTGATGTTACTTGATATGTTACTCTACCGAATAATACATGGAAGTTAAACAGTTTTTTGTTCCCCCTGACTGGCGCTTTGATCGAACAGCACGCACTTCTCTCTTACCTAGTTGTGTTCTGTGCTGTCAGACCAGATTTTTTTGTGACGACATAACACATGTGATGGGTCATTAAGTCCCGGGACTAACCAGTAAAAACATATTTTTTTTTTTTTTTTTTTTTTTGCAAAATTTGACTTTATTCATCAACATAGTCCCCTTCAATAGTCATTCCAATATTTTTCTCCCCCTCGCTACGCCACTGGATCTGAGGGACCCCTTTTCAAAATGATCTATTTAAATAACTATTGTTTTTTCGTTTTTTCAGTACCTTTTTATGGGGTGGCTATCTACACCTATTACCACGGAATCATCGATCATTCAGGCATTAATTTCAAGTCTTTTTGGTGGCAGCCATGGCAACCAGATGCTATTTTTCATGACAATCATCATCAATACTTTCACGTCAACTTTGGATTCAATTGTTTCTTTTGGGATAAAGTGAGTTTGAATATTTATTATATATAATTAATTATAATTAATATATAATTTATATATATATATATATATATATATATATATAATATATATATAATATAATATAATATAATATATATATAATATAATATATATATATATATATATATATATATATATATAATATAATATAATATATATTAATATATATATTAATTATTAAAAAAAAATATTTATAAAACATTCATAACCTTCTCTTAACTACTTAATTAGTAACATATTATTTTATATTTTATATTTTTTTATATTAATACAGAGAGAGTGAGAGATGATAAAAAAAGATATACAAGAGTTGTCACGTGTTTTAAAATTGAATCAATCATCAATACTTAAAAAAAAAATGAAAACTTTTATATTAATTCATAATTTCAAATGGCCGTTTTGAGTCTGTGTCTGTCCATTATTGTGGTGACGTCACAGTGAGGACATCCAAACCAGGCGCTATTCTCGGTAAACAAGTACAGAAACAGAATCTCCTTTAAATTAGCGAAAATAAGAAAAAATTGAGTGCTGTGCGCCCAGTCACACCAGATTTATCCCCCCCCCCTCCTCTGGATCCACTCTTGACACACACACGCGCAGAACAATAAATAAAAGAGATTATCAAATAATAAGAAAAAAAATGTATATCTTTAGAACGAAAAGAAATATTGAATGCAGTTTTTTGCACTTGAAAAACAAAAATCTCTCAAGAGTTGATTTGTCTCTCTGGTTTTATAATTAACTCAGTGAAGTGACAAGAGTCATTCGTTTATTTACTTTAGATAATGGGATATTCTATTTTTATTTAAGTATTAATACATAAATATTCTCTTTACTATAATATTATAGATATGGAATGAAATACAGTAGATCTCATTGAAGAGTCTAGAGGACATAAAAAAGCAAAAGACAAATTTTGTATGCATGTTCTTATGGTTATCTATAAATAAAGGGTAGAGGTAAAAATAAAATTGCACTTAGATTTTGAGTGCTACTTTTGGTTAGATACAGTTTTAGTAAAATTATAAAAAAAAATTTTATTAGGCCTAAATAAAAGTATCCTGTAAAATTTACACAATCTTGAAATGATAGTAGGGCATATATTAAATTTTATCATCCAATCTCAATATTGAATTACAAAAGTTTCTCTCTGATGCCTGTCAATTATTAATTCGTTGTTGAGAGAATATCAATGTCCCCCGGATCGGATTTATTTTAACATCACGGATTAAAATAAAATAGTTATCTGATTAGGAATTGGCTAATTTATTTATTCTTTTGCATCTATTTTAACATCGAGTATAAATAATGTACTTCAAAAAAACTATTTGAATTTTTCTACAATTTACTGAATTTGAAAAATCACCGACTTCGATTCGTACTTTTTTTATTAAGTAAATGTGTTTATAATAAAAAACTTACAGAATTTCTAATAATAAGTAAAATGTCAAAAATATCCATGGGGAAGTGTCAAATTTTTTTTGTAACGTTCTCTGCTCTCAAAGACCAAGCCAGGAAATCCGCGTATCTCTCGGCTGGACATTTTTTGCACTTCAAATACTCACTAGAACTCGAATATTTGACACTCAATGCAGGGTAAATTGCAAACCTCACTCTTGGAGACAATTCTAAAGACATACAAACATTTTGGTTTATTTATACCCCAATAAAATAAGGATTTATTCGGGCATTTGGAACTCAGGCCCCATTTTTTAAATAATCACCAACATTAATTTTTTAGTTAAATAGTTTTATTGGTGTAGGTCGAGGGTCCGGTGCCCTGGTGCAATGGACAGCACTCCTATGCCTCGGAAACGCTGGAGATCCTGGGTTTGGCCTCGCCAATAAAAAAACACTCACAGTTAATTTTTTAGTTTTCTTAATTAAAAAAAAAAACAAAAAAAAATTCAGATCTTAATATCTATTGAATAAATTAATATTAAAAAATATTCTATGAGATAGAATCAAATTTTGATCTTGAAACTTCTAAAAAATAATTTATTCTGACAAGTGAGTCTTTGGATTTAAATTAATAAAAAACTATTCTAGATATAGAAATATTGAATAGAGCATTTTATTCCGCCTAAACTGTTTAATCAATAGCATTAATACTATTTATTAGTTTGGTCTATTTAATAAAATGCAGCCACATTTGTATTACCATAGTTTTCTTTCTGAACTTAAAAACTGAATAAAATAAATTTGGGGTTGTTTGATTATTAGTCTACAGAATTCCTGCTTCCATTAGACATCTCGGATGTTTATACATTTGTTGAGTGATGATATTAAGCCTCTTCAAATTTTTTGTTTTAATACACATGAAAATATGCTGCTATTACATATATCATATGTGTAAACTAATTGGTTAAATTAAAAATCTCATATTTTTCTATTTGTATCATTTAATCAAAAACTAACCGAGATATCGAAATTTGTTTGAAAATTCTTAATCAACGTGAAATTTTAAACTAAAATGTTATATCATATGCCTTATGTTGAGTTTAATTGAAATAATATAATTTTTTTAATAAATGCAAGTCATTTAAAATGGGAACTTTTTTAATTATCTCTTTTATTCTATTTTTATCTCCGACAATCGGAGACAACAGAAGCGGGAGATGGCAAGCGGGGAGGGGAGGGCGACGATCCCCTCCCTCTCTCCCTCCCTCCCTCCTCCCTTTCTCTCTCTCCTACTGGACAGGCTGATATTCTATGAGATCTGCTTATTTCGGATAAATTTTACCTTCCTTTATATACTAGAAGTATATATAAAAATTGTATTTAAACTTAGGTAATGATTCCATCCATATTTATACCAAGGAGAGAGATTTGAGTTCAATAAATTCAACTTTAAATTTCTTATAATTTTTTTTGGTATAAATAATGTGTGCCTGTATCATTTGTATCGTAAAAAAATATTAAGTTTAGTTTAAAGTCCATAAGGCCTCAGATGCCGAAAAGATTAAAAAAAAATTTTTTTTCTTTATTTCACATTTGTGAACTACTTTTTACTTTCTCTTAATATATAGAGTGAATGTATTGCGATCATGTCAAAAATTGGATGTCGAGATTTTGATTATTGTTATTGTTACTCAAAAGGGCATTTTACTTTCTCGTATACGTACTATATAAAAAGAAAATATTGTAATTATAAAAAAAAAATTCTAATATTTTGATGATTCTCTTTCCAAAAAATCAATTTTGGAATTATGTCTGTGTGTGTGTGAACACGATTACGTAAGAACTCATGCAGCCAGATCGATGAAATTTGCTATCTAGACCTTACACTAAAATTGCAGATCTGTATCAATATTTGGTGTAAATACGTCAACTGGGAGTATTACTTTACCTAATAAGTTTTTTCAAAAATTTTGAAATTTTCAATTTTTTGTCAAATTATGTATGATAAATTACTCTATATAAAAAAGGTTTTTACTCTTTGACATTTTTTCGAAAACTAAATAAACAAATGTGGGTCCTAATATCGATTTAATAAATTAGTATATAAAATATTTTATCAAATAGAATCAAATTTTACATATTGAATCTTTCTCTTTTTCAGTTCCACGGAACGTATCGTCGCAAAGATCGAATTTATACTGAAACAACTTTTTATGGTAAAGGAAAGTCTGTATTGGAAGCAAGCAAAGATGAATTATCCAAAGATATGGCGGAGCGTATTTCAGAAAACCCGAGAGCTTATAGGAATGCAAAACACGAATACCTTGACATGTCTTGATAATCTTATAATTTAAAATTTTGTATATTTGAACATTTTTGAAATATCTTATTTAATCTTAAATTTATTAGAAAAAAAAAAATAAAAATAAAAAAGTTTAGTAACTATTTTCTATTTTATTATTTGAAGATGTTTTTCATTTTGGAATTATTTTCAAGCTAAATTAAATATGCATAAGATGTTTTCGTTTTTTAGTATTGTCAATTATATTAATAGATTGTATTTAAGAGGCTTAACAAATTTATTGATCAGTTTAAAATCATTTTAAAATAAAATAATATTTTAAAAATAATTATATAAATTATTAATACCCTGGAGCACCAGAAAAATTATTTTTTTTATTTTTTTTAATGAATGTATGTATCAGGTGCATAGACCGATTGTAATATGCAACTGAGAAGAACATGCCCCCCCCCTCGGATTCAGCTGAGACACCCAACGTAACTAAGAAGATAGTTGTTGAGGTTTGGAGATTGTATGCTTTAACAAAAAAATTGAGCCAGGGAGTTTATTCCATTCACGAGAAGTCATGAGGATTAAAAAGGACAATTTATTGAAAATTAATACCTTCTCAAAAATCTAACTCAAGAATATCGATTTTTCAAAGAGCCGCTTCCTGAGGAAGGTCCTTTTACCTGAAGATGGATGGCGTCGCAAATTTGACCGAAACGTATTTTACTAATTTTAATTTAAATAATGACACTTAACAAATTTGTATTAAATAAAGTTAGATGTAATTTTATTATCTATGAAAGTTTAATTAAAATCTACATTTCCTGTCTAAAAAAATTAGATTTTTTTAATTTTAAATTATTTTTCCAGCAAATATTTAAAATACTGTGTTTTATGCATTTAAAAATCATACAATGAAATTTTATAAAAATTATAGCTTGACTACTTTCGTTGACTTTTTTTTGTATAAACTATAAAATAAAATTTTATTTATTACTCAAATCAAATTTAAATTAATTTTAAAATACATACAAATTAGAAATTTAAAAATCATTTTGAAAATTTAATTTTATTACCCAGAACACGGCCTAAGGCAGAGGGGGTGGGGTATGGGGGTCCAAATCACCTCCCCCCTCCTGAAATTCGAAAATAAATAAGAGAAATGTATAGAAAGAAACATGATGTTAAAATTTTAAATACTGTAAGAAATTATAAAAAAAATATTTTATATTCTTTAAAAGTTTTTCTTATGGGGGAGGGCGGACCCCCCCCCCCTCCTGAAAAGTTTTCTGACTACGGCCCTGATTTAGAAATTAAGTTCTTGACTTGACTACTCCAATGGATATTTTTTCGAGTTATTGTAAATTTTTTTTACCGATTTACAAAAAATATTTTATTAAAACTTTTGTGGTTTGAAGCAGTCGTTTTGAAGTAGGGGAAAGTCGGACAAAACCGGGTAGGTTGACAAAACAGGCATTCGCGTTTTATTTGTGGATACACCTAGCCGAAACCTGTAGAATTACTTCCAGGCGAGGACCATAACAACGTCCATGTGAGCTTAAGTCCTATAAATTACCCGTTTTGCAGTAGAGATTTGTTCAAGTTTTCACGTTAAAAGGTTAAGAGTGATATACATAAGAGAAAAAATAAAATCAAACTAAGCTATTAGGCCTACTATCTTCTTCTTTCCTCGCCTTATTCCCGCAATGCGGGCTTAGCGGAATGGGTTTTTTGCGACCAGAAGAAATAGAACAGCCCGGCCCGTCGCACGGTCTGACGTCTGTTGAAAATATAGAAGGAAGGGACAGACAAACATGTAAAGACCTGAAGGACTGCCAGTCCCAGCTCGGGTAGCTCGTGGTCGCCATCCACGTACGCACGAGATGTGGGCCCCTGAGCACAAACTAGGCTATTACTATAATAATAATAAAACCAATCAATTTATATTAATATAATCTCAATCATTTAAAATAATTAGATTATAAAAAATTGTATTCTTATGCTAATATTCAACTGTAATACGTATCTATAGATACAAAAAAAAAAAAAAAGTATAATAAATCTAAAATTAAAAAAAAAATTAATATGATAATTGAATCGAAATAGCAATTTTAATTTTTTGTTCGCCATCTGTTGTACTCTTTCCCGATTCTCATTGAATATTTATTGATAAATTTAAAAATCGGCTAATTTAAATGGGCAGGTATTATTTTTTTTTTTTTTTAAACCAAGTTTTATAGATATTTATTAGGTCGTTAAGTTATATTAAATCTATTACACAAATTAGCAATTAAAGGTTGACTCCCCTCCGCAATTCCTTGTCCCCCCCCTCCACTGGTCCCCTCGGCCCCTCGTCGTTGCTCGTTAACGTCGATAGATGCCATAAATGCTGAGCTCTTTACTCGTTGTTCGTTGCCCACCCATTCGCTATATAAGTATGCTTCTTCTTTCGGTGTAACCTAATTACAAACGGTCTTGCTCGCATGTAAACACCTTCATTAAAATAGCCGGCTTTGTTCTACTTGGTCAGGGATTTACGCTTTTGAGCTCTTTACAATGAAGTGACCCCCCCCCTCCCCTCCCCTCCTGACTATTTCCTCTATACTTGATTATATGCCCTTTCTCTCTTCTTTTAGTTATTTTTCGCAACGTAAAAACTGATATAGGCCCAGTACATGGGGATATAAAATTTATATGATAAATACTACTTTTATATATATTTAGCATTTTTTTAGAGTTTATTGAACCCGCTATAGCGTACCTAAAAATTTAATAATATAAATAATTATAAAATTGCTTTATTGGTTAAACATTTTAATTATCGTTTGATTTTTATTTTCTAAAAAAAATTATTAATTTATTTATTTATTTATATTAAATAAAATTAACAGAGCTCTGGAACATGAATTAAGATTTAATATTAGGTTCGGGTGTTTCCCAAACAGAGCTTGAACCTCTCTCAAACTCTTTGTTTTGAAAGATTCCACAAATTTTTTGGCTTTTATTTCACCGAACAAATTACATTTAACATTCGACTGCGACTTCGCCATTTGTCCTCGCTGTTCACCTATTATAAAAAGAAAAAAAATTATTAGACTGTGGCTAAAAATGTGAATTTTTTAAAATACGGATATATATTTGCCTAGGTGATATGGTCCTCAAAGCCACCTAAATTTACCCTCCCAGACAGCCTAGAATATTGCAGTAATATTGTAGCAATTTTGCCAATCTTGCACAATATTGACAATATTGTAGCAAAATTGCGGCAATTTCGCTGCGCAATATTGTAGTGAGAACATTGCAGCAATATTGCTGTAGCAACATTGAAGTGTGAATATTGCGGCAATATTGCAGTGGCAACATTGAATAGTGAATATTGCATAAATATAGCTGTTGCACTATTGAAGTGTGAGTATTACTGCAATATTGGAGCAATATTCCTGTGGCTATATTAAATATTGAATATTGCAGTGTCAATATTGAAGTGGCAACATTGAAGTATAGAGTATATGAAGTATAGGGTTACAATTTTCATATCAACTTTATAATATTCATATTAATTAAATTAATTAATGCCCGTGACCCGTGGCTCAGAGAGAAGACACTAGCTTCTCGAGCCTGGGGTCCCGAATTCGCTTTCCGTCCCAAGCGAAAAAAATTTATTTCATTTTAATTGACTGCAAATCATTTGAAATAAATAGGGATGGGGTCTAAATGGCCTTGGATGCCGAAAAAGAAAAAAAAAATAAAAAATAAAAATAAATTAATATTTAATTAATATAAATGATTATTTTTTTACAATTTATAAGTGACTTTTTGTTTAAAAAAAAATTTAATAGTAAATGTACTACATGCGAAAATAAGTGTAGAAATTTCATATAGCAAAACGTACGTGTCAGTAAAGGAATCGGATATTGGTATCAAGATATTGGAAATGCAAAAAGCTCCTGTTCAAATCCCTCTATGAACAAGTTTTTTTTTTACCCTGCATTGCTCACAATAATTGTGCAATATTGCCGCAATATCCCCGTAATATTGCCGCAATACTTGCCATATTTGTGCAATATTGCCGCAATATTACTGCAAGTTACGTTATGTGCCTGTTTACCGCTCTCTCTCGCTGATTGGTTAGGTTGAGAGGAAGTGGAGTCAGAGAGGAAAATTTAAAACTTTAAGTCAGAGAGGGAATTGTTAAGCCGAAAGCGAGCAAGGGGGTCCAGGGGCAGCGAACTTGTAATATTATACACTAATACTTACTTTGTGCCCAATCGGGCTGTGGATTCGCGGATCCAGTTTGTTTTAATTAATGAACTCCTGCTCTTCCTGATCAATCTGCTTTTCTATCTCTTGGTCGGAATCTTCAGTATCCACTTCTTCGATTGCCGACAAATCGAAGATAGTTTTCTAAATTGAAATTGAAAGATCATTAATAGATGTTGAATAAATTATTTTTCGTTAAGATAGTCGGTTAAGTTTTAGCCTAATTATTATTATACTATTCGAGTTACTAGTAAGGTCTCAATTTTCGCGATTTTATTATACTAACAATATCAGGTCATTGCTACAGTTAAAAATTATTATTATCAGTGATCGGATTTAGGTTAGTTTACATGTTTCGTTCTTTAATCCCTTTTGAAGCCCTTGGCCTTGGTGTAGTGGTTAGCATGGTGGCCATTTGTACCAAGGGTCTCGGGTTCGCATCCCGTTCCATGCGACAAAAATTTATTTAAATTTTATTGGCTACAAATCAATTTAAATAAATAGGGAGGGGTTTTAAATGACCTTCGATGCCGAAAAAGACCTTAAATGAAATTAAAAAAAAAAATTAACGACCACACGGGTTGGATGTTTATTTTTTATTTCGAAAGATTTATGCATCCTGGAAAAGAAAAGGCTTTCTTTGTTCGTTTATTGATTTCTTATAATTCCGATCGATATCTTATGAAATTAAATGATATAATAAAAATATTCTCTTTTTTTTATTATTCAGCTCATGAATAAAAGGAATGAAGAGGAATGCAGCCAGGTAAGGAGCCTCTATTATTAAATCAAACTCCTTTGTTGCAAGACGTTTCGGCCAACTTTATTGTGCCATCTTCAGTCGCACATTTCGAAATTCGCTTCTCAGCAAGTCTCATCATATATTAAAAGAATATATTTGCATTATTATTTGATACATAGGCCATTATATATGACTGGCTTATGGACAGATGATTGACAACTCTATTATTCAAAAAACTCTGAAGATGGCACAATAAAGTTGGCTGAAACGTCTTACAACAAAGGAGTTTGATTTAATTATAGAGGCTCATTACCTGGCTGCATTCCTCTTCATTCCTGTTATTTAATTCTACACGGCCATTTTCTGCATTAAATATTCAGCGCATAACAATATTAATATATAAAAAGAAAGTATTGCATTCATGTGAAAATCCGTTGTCGTTATTTTTATGGAAATAGACGATTTGAGGCCCAAAGTGGGTCCTTCAAAATGCTCTGTCCGTGGGTTCATTTTTTTTTTTTTAGATTCTATTTTGAAAAACGCACAAGAGTAAATTTGGCCCAAAATAATCTAATTAAATTTTCATATAAAAATAAAATAATATCCCAACCTTATTTGAATAAGATTTGGAATGTCTTATTACTTTTGAATTTATAACTTTTTTGATATCCTTTTTCGAAAATTTGAAAAAGGAAATTATTTGTTAAAAAATAAATAATAATAAAAAATTAAATAATAAAATAAGCACCTTCAGTTTGTCAGCCTCCTCCTCTTTTTCTTTCGTAATTCCCTTATCGGGTGTTGACGTTATCGGCTCATAAAGTTCTTCATTGACTTCATTCACTTCACTTTCTTTTGAAGATACGCCATAATAGTGATGGATTTTCTGACAGGCAGCTATGAACGCTTGCCTTTTGGGCCTACCAATGGGCATTGCTGGCACCTCCTCTCCTAGAGAGAGTTGTGAAAATGAAAAAAAATTATTAAGGGCATTGTTAGTTTATTATTGAGTGTGAAGAGAAAATGCAGTCAAATTTTTTGATGACTCATTATTTCGAACAGGGGTGGGCAACCCGAGGTCCTCCTTGAACATTTTTGCGGCCCGCGAGGTTCATCACACTTTTACAAAATACCAGGTTGAAGAGATAAGCTAGTCAAATCAAAATAAAGAAATTTTTTTTTTATCTTGCGACGTTTCCGCCGATTCTTCTGGCCTTCATCAGGACATGTTTTGTTTGCCTCGAGCTTGGAAGGACTCTTGGCAGCTCCTGGCATAGTTGCGAACTAGAATTATTCGGTTTCGGCCAGTTTCTGCCAAAAATCCTGGTTTCGGCCCTAGTTTCGGTTTCGGCCAAAAAGGTCAAATGATTTGCACTTGAAGGAGAAAAAAATTTAGTCTCTCTAAAAAAAAGCAAAATGATTTTCACGGGGAGGGGAAAAAAATTTCAAAAAAAAAAAAAAGGTAAAATGATATGAATTTTTTATAGGAAATACAAGTTTCGGTTTCGGTTGAAAATCTTGTTTCGGTCGGACCCTATTGAGAACATTTGTCAGTTGACGAGACTTCTGGTCGGGGGCGTAGCGAAGAGATTTTTCAGGGGGGGGGAGAAGGCCAAAAATGCCACCCAAATTTAATCAATTTGCCAACTGTACAATTCACATTATTTTTCATCCTATATATATTAATTTACTAGAGGCTAAACCCGACGCCCCTTAGTCGCTATATGGCATGTTTGAACGTTAAGTCCCCTCCCCCTTCACTTTGCTATTTTAATATTAAAAAACTAAAGGATTAAACAAAATTTTTGATAGAAATATAATTAAGGCAAGATTTTCTTCAATTGAGAAATTCCCCATATAATTACACTCAATGAAAAATTTTGTCGAGTAGTACAGGACTCTTACCGACTAAATCCCTCTTCTATTGTCTAATGTGTAATTTACCGGGGAGTTCTAAGCAATTCCTGGGTTTTTATATAGGATACCCTAATTCCAAAAATACCATAAGTTTTTCTCCATCAAATTTAGTTTTAGAGATTTAGAGAAAATTAAATTTTAATAGAAAATGAGCTCTAGAGCGACTCTTATTTTTAATTTTCTGGCTTTACCCCTTAAAAAGAAATACTTTAGAACCTCGCTTAGGGTGCCCTTTCATAACAAGCAATTTGCATAACTAGCAAAAAAAATTTGTAAAAATCTGGTGTGACTGGCGCACAGCACACAACTTTCTCTTACCTTCGGTAATCAAAAGTTGTGTACTGTGCTGGCACACCAGATTTTTTGTGTCGACATGTATTTAGTTTCCGTCAATATATTAGAATTTAAGATGTCAAATTTATAAACATGGGAAAATATTTATATTTTGTTACCATGGCAACCATTTCTCCTATCTTTCCTATGAAGCACAAGAGTAAAGTGTGCTTCAAACAATTTTGAGGGCAAAACGAGCATATACATTTGAAAGAGCATCTAAAAAATAATTGATTTTTGAATTTTAATCAAAATCGTTAGAGCGAATTTTGAGAAAATCGAAAAAAACTGAAAAAGTACATCAGTAAAGTACTAGTACTCTTTGGCCGATTTTGATTAAAAGTTTTTTTTTCCTGTCCCGGGGGGTGTTTAACTTATATATAAAATTTCAGCCTCATAGCTCAATTCCTTCATGCTTAAAAGTGAACACACACACACAGACAGACACACAGACAGACCATGTCGCGAAAACCACTTATATGGAATCAATGGACCTCAAAACGTGAAGATCCATCAAAATCTCGACATCGAATTTTTGACATGAATCCAACACTTTCTCTCTATATATATATTAACATATATATAGAGGTAAGAGAAAGTAAAAATATGACTTGCTTAACGAGTGACGTTTCGCATAACGAGTGGAGAGGAGAGAGAAAGTCCCGGATTGTGCGTATGTTACATCAGTCTGTGTCATGAGGGGACAGCTCTAAGGGGAGAATGTTATTGTTTTGCCTAACGAGTGTTTCGCTTTACGAGTATGATTCTGGAACGAATTATGCTCGTTAAGCGAAGTTCCACTGTACATAGAAATATAAAGTTTCAGCCCAATTGGAGGCGATTTAGTGGTGCAAAACACGGCTAAAATTTTAGAAAAATCGAATTTTTTCCGTTTTATCAACTTTGGACATCCCTAATAGGTAGAATCTTTTACCATCACTGAATGCAAAAAAAACATATATTTACGATATTCTATAGTTCTTTCACTTTCTAAAAATCAATCTAAAGAAATTATGAACAAAATAGTTATCAAAGTCAATTTTGTTAAAAAGCAAATATAAGAAAATTTTATGATAAAGATGGTGTTTTGAGCCAAGAATTTAGAGCAATTCTTGGGTATATGGATGGATAGCTCTGAATCCTGACTAAGAAAACTATTTCGCTCATAATTTCGTTATCAATGAATTATTTTATTTTTTTTTTTAACTTTTTCGGCTACAGAGGCCAGGTATGACTTTATTTAATATATTTCTAAATTACATTATACCGATGGCTACCGATAGGACGTTCCACAAGCTGATTGCTCTAGGTCACCAATCCCGGGGCTTTCGCCACGCTAGGCATTGCTTAACTTTTGGAAAGTTAAAAACTATAGAAGATCATAAACATACTTTTTCCATTCAGAGATGGTAAAAATTCTATTCAGGAGTGTCCTGAAAAAAAAAATGAAAACATTCAATTTTTCTAAACTTTTAGCCATGTTTTTTTTTGCACCACTAAGCCACCTCCGATTGGGCTCAAACTTTACATTATAGACTTCTATTTCAACTAACTGAAGGGGGTAACGACTTAAAAAAATCTAGAAAATTCAAAATAATATTGATCAGATTATTTATTAAAATTTAATTTTCTCTATATCTCTAAAACTAGAGCCGATGGCGCAAAATTGATGGCATTTTTGGAATTAGCGCTTCCATATAGCCAGGAGCTAAATTTCAAAAAACTTTTTATTGACCTGTATAAAATTTATATTTCTATCAAAAACATTGTTTAATTGGAATTCCTTTTTTTTACAATTATAGTAAATAAAGAAAATTCAAATGAACGACTGAGGTTTCTTTTATTTGTTAAAATATTTTATTTTTCCCTTTTAAAATAATCCTAATGATTTTCTTTATGTGTTTGTATTACAATAGGGTGGCTCTTAGCTACTACTGGCGAAAAATTTTTTTGAGATTTTTTTTGACGCTACCCCCTAGTTTGGTGCCATTGCCAAAAAAAATAACCTGTGTAAAATTTCAGCTCAATCGGATAAGGGGAAAGGGTGCCCCAAGAGCCCTGAAAATCGAAAAAAAATCAGAAAATATTCATTTTATTTATTTATCTTGTTAAATATAAATTATATACAAAAAAGTGTTAGATAAAAGTTGTAGATCTATAAAAAATACACATAATAACATCTATCAGTTTTTTGTGTACGGCTAACGGTTTCAGAGAAAACCGCGAAAATCCATTTTTACTTTCTCTTACCTATACATGTAATATATATAGAGAGAGAAAATATTTGGTTTCATGTAATAAATTTGATGTCGAGATTTTGATGGATATACACGTTTTGAGATCCCCTGAGTCCAAAAAAAATGGTTTATGCAACATGGTCTGTCTCGGTGGGGGGTGGGGTGGGGGTGGGAGTGGGGGTGTTTTGTGAACAAAATATCTCATGAACGGAAAGAGCTAGGAGGTTGAAATTTTATATTTAATTAAACTACCCCCCTGGCACGTCACACGAAGCTTTAGAACAAAATCGGCCAAGAAGTACTAGTACTTTACTGATGTACTTTTTCAGTTTTTTTTATTTTCGATTTTCTTAAAATTCGTTCTAACAATTTTGATTAAAATTCATAAATCAATTATTTTTTAGATGATCTTTGAAATATATATTCTCATTTTGCCCTTGAAATATTTTAAAGCACACATTACTTTTGTACTTCATAGAAAGATAGGATCAATGGTTCTCATGATAAAAAAACTATTTGAAAGTTGTGTTCTGTGCTTATCACACCAGATTTTTCGTGTCAACATATATTTAGTGTCCAAAAGTATGGTACATGTGAATTTTAAAATGTAAAATTTATAAATATAGAAAAATATTTTTATTTTGTTATAATGAGAACCATTGATCCTATCTTTCTATGAAGTACAAGAGTAATGTGTGCTTTAAAATATTTCAAGGGCAAAATGAGAATATATATCGGGCAGCTCGTGGTCGGCATCCACGTACCCACAGGATGTGGGCCCCTGAGCGACAAATTATGATACGAGGTTGTAAAAGTCATACCCCTACTGAACATATCGCAATCAAGGGTATACAAGAAATTTACAAATTCCATGCATAATTTATAAATATATTCGAATTTCAAATTCCCACACCCTCTAAGAAACAAGAATTACCATAATTCCTGGCAGTGGTGGATTATGGTTAGGGTCGTGATACCGGCAAAATTTTAGAGGCGAGAAAATTTTAGACTCATTTAAAGAACGATTAAAATTTGAAAAATTAAACTTTGTTATTTTATAATATTGGTAAAGAGGGGGCTGCGAATTATGATTTGCCCTCCTAACAAATCTCCTATTTCCAGCCCTGATATATAGATACTGTATTAACAAATATAATAGATAAGAGAAAGTAAAATAAATAAAATGACAAAACATGGAGGCCTAGCTCAGTGAATTATACATAGGCCTATATCATTTATAATTAAAGAGTTTTTAAATGTTGAATTTACCTTCTTTGCTGTTCTTATTTAATATTTTGCTTCCAGTCTCCTTTATTCTGTTCATTTTTAACTCCACGTTTTTTATTCTTATATTGAATCAATTAATATTTTCTAGATTGTAATCAGTGTTAACTATGTGTGCATTATAAGCGTGAACAGCACAGATCAAACATAACAGCAGGGGCGCCGGAACGAATTTGAATCAGGGGGGGGGCAAAAAAATTTTTTTAGAAAATTAAAATAATTTAATATGTTTAAATAGTATAAAACAAAAACAAATCTACTATAAAACTTTAAAAATTTTAAGTAAAATCACAATTTTAATAAAATTAAAATTTTAAAAAATTTGGTAGTGATTTTTCAAAAATTTTTGGAAAAAATTTGGAAAAAAATGAATTTTTACTCTTTTAATTTAGAAGATTTTATTTTTCAAAAGTAAAAATATATCATTTTTAATAATAAATGAAATAAAAGAAGAAATTTTCTGCTGGGAACAAGAAAATGCGCCAGATTTAAATTTTTAGCTTATATAATGAAGAAAAATAATAATAAACATCATTATATTTTAATTTAAACTCACCATTTCATTATTTTTTAAGTTGAATCCTCATATGAAAACTAATTTTCATATTTTTATTTGGGTTCTCCACCCCTATAAAAAAAAAAAATAATCATGGTGAGCTTCTGCTTTTTTCATTTTCTCTCGAGGACATCCAGCAAAAGCGGATGAAGGTCCTCGATCTCGAATCTGGTTGTATTTCGGAAAACTCTTTTATTAAATGACTATAAAATTTTTTTATCAAATTTCCTTTTAATGATAAATTATAATTGTGTGCTGTGCGACCAGTCACACCAGATTACCCCTCCGAGAAACTCCTCTGGATCCGCCACTGATATAACTACAAATAAT
The DNA here is from genome assembly GCA_023213315.1 of Euborellia annulipes. NCBI lineage: Eukaryota > Metazoa > Arthropoda > Insecta > Dermaptera > Anisolabididae > Euborellia > Euborellia annulipes. The sequence continues at coordinate 459,414 of JAKCPI010011712.1, read as the reverse complement.
TTTTCTTTTCTTACGGCCGGTTTTTTCATGTTTGGGTAGATAGAAAACCTCTGGGTAGTGTGTAATGCAGAAACTCTATTCCAGGGAATAAAAAGTTTTCTTCTTAATAAAGACATAACATATAAAAATTATTAAAAATAAAAATTGAAAATAATTTAAATAAATATTATAAATTAAAATAATTAATTTAAAAAAAATTATTTTTTTAACTAAAATTTAAAAATTTAAATGCTTTAGTTGAAGCTGAAGTTAGCTTCGCCTCGCCAGAGGGAGTTGGCCAACCCTCGAACATAATATTTTATAATCGTGATTAAAGTGACTTTGCAGCTTCTTCGCCGTAGACGGATGGTTGGTCAAAAATTATGGAAAGACGTTTTAACATAGTATTGATATTGATAGCTAACACAATTAAAAATACAGACACTGACAAACATCTAAATAATTGTATTTTTCTAAATTGTAAAGGTATTTATAAAAATTTGACTTTTTGTAAATCATAATGTTCATATCGAAATGTAACTAATTGAATATATGGAACATTAAATCTGTTAAGAGAATTTGTACATATAAATAAATAAATAAATAAATAAATATAGGTTTTTTTTTAGATCCTAAAAACCATATATATTATATATTGTTAACATAGCCATTAAGGACATAATAATTGTCCTGTATATGACAACGGTGTATTATACAATTCCAAAATAGATTCTTTAGTTATTAAGGTATGTAAATTACAACTTTCAACAAATCTAAATCAATTATATATAACGAACAGATGTGATTAATTAATTTTATAATTTTAATTTTTTCAAAATATTTTAAATTGTGTATTAATAATATTATATTGTATTTATAAAAATCTGGTGTGACTGGCGCACAGCACACAACTTTCTCTTACCCTTCGGTAAGAGAAAGTTGTGCACCGTGCTGGTCACACCAAATTTTTTGTGTCGAGATATATTTAGTTTCCCATAGCACCTTAGTTTCAAACTTGCATTTTAAATGTTGACTGCTTGAAATAAACTATGGTTATTTTTCAAAATTTTAATCTCATATTTGGACATTTTATACACAATATAGAATCGTAAATAAATACAAAATTTCATAAGAATTGGAAAAAAAATTTTAAATGCCTAAAAAGTTCTAAAGGGGACCCCCTTTTGAATCGAAATTAACATACAAATCCCTATAGGAAATTAACATTAGGCCTATGAGAGAAGGCGGAGAGACAGACGATAATGTTTGCAAGTGAGAGAGAGAGAGCAGAGGATATATGTTTTCTCCGAAACAATCAAAGACAGAAATAAAATTTAAAAAATTGGGAATTTAAATAATAATTGATTTTTAATCTAATAAAAAGAAAAAGATTTAAATTCGGTTACCATGGCAACCATTTCTATCTTTCCTATGAAGAACAAGAGTAAAGTGGTCTTCAAAAGATCTCAACGGCAAAATGAGAATATACATTTTAAAGAGCATCTAAAAAATAGTTGATTTATGAATTTAAAAAAAAAATCCTTGGAGGGAATTTTGAGAAAATCGAAAATAACTGAAAAAGTACATCAGTAAAGTACTAGTACTTTTTGGCCGATTTTGTTCAAAAGCTTATTTTGAGATTCTTCAAAGGTACCTAAGTTAAATATAAAATTTCAATCCGGTAGCTCAATTCCTTCATGCTAAAAATCTGTCCACACACACACACACACAGACCAATTTGCGGGACCCACTTTTTTGGACTCAGGGGACCTCAAAACATGTATATCCATCAAAATCTCGACATCGAATTTTTGACATGATCGCAATACTTTCTCTCTCTATATATTTCATATATAGGGTACGAGAAAGTAAAATTACTGTTGCATTATAATCATCAAGTAATGGAAGTCATGACTTGGAAATGATGATTATAATGTAACAGTAATTTTTAATTAGAAAACTAAGCATGTAAATTAGATTAAATAGTCTATTATTTTTAATTGTTTAAGTGTTTTAATTGTAAAAATGATTTTAATTTAGAAAAATTTATATACATTTTATATTTTATTAATTGACAAAAATTCTAATAGATAAACAACGGCGCTTCAAAGAAATTAAAATCTGAGCTAAAAATAAAATATATCACATATAGTTTTGAGAAAATTCAGTGTCACCATCGTTAAAATAAGGGCATATGAGCATACATAAGGGATAAGGAAAAAAGGTATGTGAATAAAAAGAGATAAAGATGAGAAAGGGAAAGATAAAAACTTTGTTTTTTAAAAAAAAGTATTCAAAATAATTTAAAGTTAAAGAATCAATGTAACAAAATGTAAAATTATAATTTAAGATCAGATAGATTTTGTTTTAAGCCTTAAGTTTTTTATAATGTATCTTAATTTTTAGGCCTGATGATGGTCACATATGGTGACCGAAACTGAGAAATGTGCGCAAACCAGTCGTCAGTGTTATAATTCCTGAAAAATAAAAAAATGTTTGTATAAAAAAATGTTTTTATTATAATTCATTCAAATCCATCTGAATACTATTACAAGTAAACTTCGAAATACATTTAGTAATTTTATATGGTTTTCGAGTAGGGGGGGGTGCTAATAAGGTATTGTGCCCGGGCGCGAGTTAAGCTCACTACGCCACTGATGACGCTACTGTTTATATTTACGAGTTTAAGGCAAATATTAATAACTCGCTGATATTTACCAAATAATAACTAAAAATTAAAACTGATTAAATAGATCATTAACTCTACGACTTCTATTTAAAACATATTACATAAAATAATTTTAAAAATTATGAATATATATATGGGGCATTCCACGCCAACTCGACCACTTTTGAACCCGACCATTTTTGATTTGGCTTAAACTTTGTCATCTTTTTGTACCCTATTGAAAACGTGTTTGAGAATTTTTTCAGATTTTTCGACCCAGCCAAAAAAAAGTTATAGCATTTTCAAAAAACATCGATTTTTTTTTAAATAACCGTAAAACTGTCAAAAATTAACTTATCGGGACGATTTTTTTTTGAAATTTTTGTCTTTAAATGTACTTTTCAGAAAAAAATATGACAAAATTTTACAGATTCATCTTGAACGTTTTTTTTGACATTTTCGGAAAAAAACAAAAATTTCGGGATGAATGACACTTTTTTTTAAATTTTTTTTTTATAAAAAACTTTGATTTTTTCTACAAATGCTCTGAAAATTTCAGAGTGGGATTATTTCGCGTTCTATTTTTTTTTTATTTTTGAAAAAAAAAATTTTTTTTTTCTCCGCTTATTTATCATGATGGTGCTCTTAAATTCTTCCAGGATTGACTGAAATTCTAGAAAATTGAAGAAAAATAATAATAATAATAGAAAATTTTTTTTTTCTCCGCTTATTTATCATGATGGTGCTCTTAAATTCTTCCAGGATTGACTGAGATTCTAGAAAATTGAAGAAAAATAATAATAATAATAATAGTTAGGGGTGATGAAAATCGAGAAAATTCCATTTATCCTGAAAAAATTAGAAATTAGTTGTGTATTCAACTACTGAAGAATTTGAAGCGTCAAGTAAAAGCTTAGAAACATGGGCGTAACTCGGGGGTGCCGGGGGGCCTGACCCTCCCCCGAAAGCTCTTTGCCCCAAGAAAAATTGAGAAAATATGGGGCTTTCCAGGCCCACCGGAAGATGGCTGGTCCCATGTCCCCCCCCTTCTATTTTTCTTGGGGCAAGGAGCTCTCTGGGGAGGTCAGGCCCCTCGGCACCCCCCTAGTTACGCCCATGTTTCTAAGCTTTTACTTGACGCTTCAAATTCTTCAGTAGTTGAATACACAACTAATTTCTAATTTTTTCAGGATAAATGGAATTTTCTCGATTTTCATCACCTCTAACTATTATTATTATTATTTTTCTTCAATTTTCTAGAATCTCGGACAGTCCTGGAAGAATTTAAGAGCACCATCATGATAAATAAGCGGAGAAAAAAAAAATTTTTTTTTTTTCAAAAATAAAAAAAAAATAGAACGCGAAATAATCCCACTCTGAAATTTTCAGAGCATATGTAGAAAAAATCAAAGTTTTTTATAAAAAAAAAAAATTAAAAAAAGTGTCATTCATCCCGAAATTTTTGTTTTTTTCCGAAAATGTCAAAAAAAAACGTTCAAGATGAATCTGTAAAATTTTGTCATATTTTTTTCTGAAAAGTACATTTAAAGACAAAAATTTCAAAAAAAAAAATCGTCCCGATAAGTTAATTTTTGACAGTTTTACGGTTATTTAAAAAAAAAAAATCGATGTTTTTTGAAAATGCTATAACTTTTTTTTGGCTGGGTCGAAAAATCTGAAAAAATTCTCAAACACGTTTTCAATAGGGTACAAAAAGATGACAAAGTTTAAGCCAAAACAAAAATGGTCGGGTTCAAAAGTGGTCGAGTTGGCGTGGAATGCCCCATATATATATATTTTTTTTTAAATATGAAACTCACAGAATTTATCGGAAAAGTTTAACTAAATAATTGTTAACAAACAGATATATTGAGAATTATGTTTGTGAATATGAAATATAATTCAACCGGTAAATGAAAGTTGGGATCAAATATGCGAACCTACATTTATGAGTGAAGCTAAATGATGTGGAAATCATCATTTCTTTTTTATTCAATCTCCATGATGACATGTAATGATCAATACAATCTAGTCTAAAAATCAAATCAACTTGTACAGTACCCAACCCTCAAATTGGTACATGTTTACTCACATATGCATGTGTACTTGATCTACATGTACCTGTAGAGCTACATCAAATATATCGTATAAAAGGAACAAATTCTATTGAAAAATTTAATTTCTTTAAATGATTTTTTTACTTTGTGGTGAAATTAAAGAACTTTTCTAAGTTATCTTTTTTACTTTTTAATTAACTAATTAAATAAATATTTTGTCAATTAACTTTGATTTAAAATATGATTATAAATATTTAAAAGGGACTTTTTTAATTACGAATCCTTCTTTTTTTTATAAAGAAGGCCGCTTTTTTTTTACTAGATATTTTTAATAAAAAAAAAGTTTTCAATTTGTTTTTCAAAGTGTACTGATTGTTCTCTTTACCTTTTAATGAGTTTCCTAAAATTTTATTGCATATTTATCTAAAATTAATAATGAGACTAATCAATATTTTCATTAAATCTTCCTTTTTACAATTTTCTATCAAAATTTACTTATTGTATCAATATAAAATATAAATATCACTTAATAACTGTGATATGCTACTCTTCCTACTTGAATTTCTATTGTGCCACCTTGTGAATCTACACTTGTTACATAGGCGCCGGAACTGGGGAGGGGTACATTGCCCCCCCCTGGCATCCTATAGGGGGGCAGAGGGGGGGCAATATGTCTTCTTTTATTTCATTTATTTTTAAAAATGATATATTTTAACTTTTGAAAAATAAAATCTTCTAAATTAAAAAAAATTAAAAAGAGTTCATTTTTAGTCATTTTCCAAAAATTTTTGAAAAATCACTACAAATTTTTTAAAATTTTAATTTTATTAAAATTGTGATTTTATTTAAAATTTTTAAAGTTTTATAGTAGATTTGTTTTTGTTTTATACTATTTGAACATATTAAATTATTTTAATTTTCTAAAAAAAATTTTTTGCCCCCCCCTGATTCAAATTCGTTCCGGCGCCCCTGCTTGTTTATAAATACCAGGCCGTAAGGACTTTTATTATCTTGTTTCGGTCCCGGATCTTGTAGAAGTGGAATTCCCTGGATTTTGAATAGCTGATGGTGCTCTGAGGGGACAAAGAGAAAGGAAGGAAAAAAAATTGCGTTAAAAAGAAGATATTTTTAAAAATGGCATTTAAAGAACGGAGGAGGAATGATCTCTACTAACCCCAGCTACCACGGATATTTCTACTTTCTAAGCCAGTCTTGAATAGGGAATCTAAATCATTATCAAATTATTTCTGAGTATGTGGACTTCTAAAAATTTACAAATAACATTCTTTGTTATTTTCGTGGCATCATATATATTATTCCAGCGGTGCGGGGTCGGCGGATTGCTTGCTCCCTCCTATCCAAAGCGATTATCTCCGGGCATATCTTTCTTGACCCGGTGAAGCCAAGTCATCTAAGGAGACCCATATTTTTATTTTATTATGGGAGTTTTCAATTATAGACCACATTTTGTTATTAATTATTTATTAAAAATCAAGAGTCGCGGGAGCGACTCGTCGCCGAGCAAGTAAAAAGCAAAAGAAAGCAAAGAAACTCTTAATACTACCATTTAGTTGATATTCCAATAGATGCCAATGGCCCATTGCATTTAGATGGACGAGTCGTCCCTAGACTATATTATCAAGAATGATTTTAAATCCTTAATAAAAGATAGGGACGTGAAAAAATTTTTTTGAGAAACTTTTCTCTTTCTGGGCAAATATCTCAAAAAGGTTTTAAGATATCGGAGCCAAATTTTTTTTATATTAAACTAAAATAAATAAGGATTATTTTGAGCACGAATTCAAAAAAAAATTCCAATCCCAAAAAGAATGGCAGAGGCTCAAAGTTGAGATTTTGCCGATTTCGGAAGGTCAAAAGTTAGTCTCTTATTTTTCCTTTTTTTTTTTTTCTTTTTTTTTCTTTTTTTTTTTTCATTCTTTTCTTCAATATTCAAATTTTTAGACAAAGCTACAGGTTTCCCTGCTGGACCGATTAGGATGAAATTTAAAATACAAATAGATACTATCAAAAACCCGATACCTTTGATATAAAATTTCATTTTGGATCAAAAGTGACTTTTTGAGAGGTATTCAAAATTTCAAATTTGTCCTATCTTTAACATGGCGAAAAGACAATTTTGACTATTTTGCTCCCTGATGACGTCATCTAGGAACATATCTATTAATATTAGTAATTTTCATCCCTAATGGAACAAAAAATTTTTAGGATAGATCCATTCAGATAGAAATAGATTAACGTGATAAGAAGGAGTGCTACCAACATAAAATAAATAAAAAACCTAAAATTTAGGGAAATCCTATGTTTATCGTTTCGAATGGATACCAAACGATGTATTTACATTCTACCAACATAACAAAAATAAAAAACCTAAAATTTTATAAAATTTGGTGAAATCCTATGTTTATCGCTTCGAATGGATACCAAAAGAAGTATTTACATTCTACCAACATAACAAAAATAAAAAACCTAAAATTTTATAAAATTTGGTGAAATCCTATGTTTATCGCTTCGAATGGATACCAAACGATGTATTTACATTCTACCAACATAACAAAAATAAAAAACCTAAAATTTTATAAAATTTGGTGAAATCCTATGTTTATCGCTTCGAATGGATACCAAACGATGTATTTACATTCTACCAACATAACAAAAATAAAAAACCTAAAATTTTATAAAATATGGTGAAATCCTATGTTTATCGTTTCGAATGGATACCAAACGATGTATTTAATTTTTACTGTTTGGAATGCATACTAAAAGATCTATTCATGGGATAACTTAATATTTAATAAACAAAAATTAATAAATAATATTTTCATGTAATATTTCACAAAAAGAAGTGAAATCTCAGCCAAAAACATCGGAGATGCAAAAAGGGGCGCCTCGCATTATTTTTGCCTAGCGTCGAGGTGAAATCAAAAAAATGCGCCTCGCTTTTCTGATTTATATAAAAGCGAGGATATATGAAACAAATAAAAATTCTGTAGGGGTTTTATTTAAGTGAAAATATTTCCTCGCTTTTATATAAATCAGAAAAGCGAGGCGCATTTTTTTGATTTCACCCTCGACGCTAAGCAAAAATAATGCGAGGCGCCCTTTTTGCATCTCCGATGTTTTTGGCTGAGATATAAATACTCTAAAATGTTTCGACGGAAACGTTGACAGTATTTATATTTTTAATAAATAATTAATACAAAATGTGGTCTATATTTAAAAACTCCCATAATAATAATAATACAAACCACAAGAGCTTTAATAAACACTTTCGAGACTCATATCGTACGCCGTTTTTGCCACACCACTATTTGGCCTTACTTTTTTCAAATGGGAACCGTGTGAAAGGGATTCCCCAGACTATGGGGCACCCTGGGAATTCGCCTTTTTTGACCTAAATGATTTGACTGTGTTGTTTCCTAAAAAGACTCCATTAAACTTAAAAGAAATCCTCCTTAGTTTTGATTTTAACTAAAGAGATACCATTCTTCATTTTAGAAACAAAAAAAAGTAATATAATTTACCCCATACTATAATAAATATAAACAATTAATTTGTAACCCTAAAGAACGAATGACGTATGTTTTATGAAAATATTAAAAATCGTTTTTGAAAAAAAAAAAAAAAATATATATATATATATAAAATATTTTAATTACAAAAGAAATTCATAAGAATAACCTTGAGTAGAGAGCTCAGATATACTTTAATTTATGCATTACAAATAACTTGTTCAAGAAATAGAAATGTATAATAATAATGTTATATAAATAATTAGAGGTGGACATTGACACCCTGAGAAATGGAAATAGACAATTATTTTGAAAATTTGTCAAGGGAAATAAATAATTTGCCCGTGTGATTTAAGAGGCCAATTTAATTCGGGGCATTTGCTTCGTCTCTCCCCTGTCCTGGAGGATAAATAAATAGCCTTTTTACACTCGGGCTCGATTTGATTTGTATTTTTGTCAAGAGAAACAACAGAGGCCAACTTTCGTCCATTTTATTCGTCAAGATCTGTCATTCACAGAGCTTCATGTGGCTTTGCTGTGTCAAATGGAGAGCCTTTCAAACATTTGCAATTAACACCGCCGAATTTTTGTTTAAATAATTTATGATCTCTGATTTTATAACAAATGTATTTCATAAAATGTACAACATCCTCATTTTTAACATCAAAGAAATGAGAAAAGGGTGTTAGTTGAACAATGGGTGACATGATGTTGTCAAAAACTTTCCTATCGTTATCATTTGTTGTTTATTGTTTTTTTTTTTTTTCTTTACCATAATTACACCTCATTTTGATGATGATGATCGTTAAAGGAATGTTTTTCTGAATACAACAAGGCCATCAATTAAGGTTAATTTATTTAATCTTTTCTCTCTCTTTAGTCATATGTGTCAGGTACTGACTGACACTTTGAGTGGGGTCTGTTTCCGCTTCCTTTCTTAGGAGCAGCAATCAATTATAAGCTTCTGTTCTTTTTGACCAGTCATCTTGGATTCATGATTTGAAAGTCACATTTAGCCTAAAATATAAAAATGGCTTAATGAACCAAACACCGCCCTAAAATAAAAATGAAAGTCGGAACCTTATTATCTAGTTGGAAGTTAAATTTTCAAATCTAATAATCCTTAGTGAAATCGATTTCTGTTGAAATACGCATTATGATCATTCTTAATCTACAATAAATAAAAGAATCAGCCTGTATTCATAACTACTTCACAATGGAGAAAAGAAACTTCAAAGCAAAATTCCCATGAACTAGGGAAAAGGCCAGATCTGTTCAAAAATTTTACTTTCTCTTACCTATATATGTAATATATAGTATATATAGTAGTGTGAATTTTTTATTAAATATAGAGGATAAGAATAAGCTGAATGATTTGTTTTATTTTATGGTAGAGGTAATTAAGAGAAAACGCTTGATCTGGTTCTAATGTACAGAAAAAATGTAATATAATGGTTTGATAATTTAATTGTATGAATATTAAGTCTGAATATTGAATTTAATTATCTAAAGATTAAGTTATTTATTTATTTGAAATTCCTATCGGGATCCCCGTTTATTTACCCTAGGTGCTTACGTGTACGAAGACATACACCTCAAACCCAACCGGCCTCTGGCCGTAGCCATCTACCGGCACCCCGTGAAGTTACATCATTTCCTATCTCTAACTCCTCCTCCTGCTTTCTTCTCTAGCTAGTGAACTAATCCTTATTTCTGGTTCCAACCGGCTCCTTATATCCAACCTCTTCTATGCTAGGGAGGATGTCCTAGTTGAGGAGGGACTCCCTCAACACCGGCGTGTAGCCTGCTCCTTTCGAAGAATGCATCACTGAGAGGGAACCTTCTTTACGTCCCTTCCACAGGACGGGATGTCACAGCAACTCCCTCTCCTCGTAGAGTTGCCTGAGGGCTATTGTGGTAAGATCCTATATTCCAATCCAGGGCTTGCTTGAGGATTTATTTACATTAAATAAATATTTTTATTTAATGAAAAAACCCGCACGCCAAGGATTTGAACAGGGATCTTCTTTGCAGAAGCTGACACCCTAGCTCACTACACCAACGAGCCCTCTAAAGATTAAGTAAAATATGTAAAAATAATGTGTATAGATCAGAGAAAAAGGGAAAGAAAAGAAGAAATGTTTAAAGAAAAATGTAAAGTAATGTAGAGAAAAAGAGTAAACTCACTCACTTTGTATAGAGAAAAGCTGAAGACAAATAAACTAATTATTATTATTATTATTCTTCTATGTAATATATAGAGAGAAAGTATTGAGATCATGTCGAAAATTCGATGTCGAGATTTGTTGTCCCCTGAGTTCAAAAAGTGAGTCCCGCAAATTGGTCTGTGTGGAAATTTAAATTTTATATTTAAGTTAGACACCCACCACTAAAGTACTTTTTTAGTTTTTATTTTTTTTATTTTCTCAAAATCAGCTCTAACAATTTTCATTAAATTCATCAATTATTTTTTACTAGGGTCCGACCGAAACAAGATTTTCAGCCGAAACCGAAACCGAAACCGAATATTCGGCCTCAACCTTAGTTTCGGCCGAAACCGTAACCGAAACCGAAACTTGTATTTCCTATAAAAATTTTTTTTCATTTTACTTTTTTTTTTTTGAATTTTTTTCACTCCCGTGAAAATCATTTTACCTTTTTTTTTAGGGAGACTAAAATTTTTCTCCTTCAAGAGCAAATTATTTGACCTTTTTACTTTCTCTTACCTCTATATATATGTTAATATATATAGAGAGAGAAAGTATTGGATTCATGTCAAAAATTCGATGTCGAGATTTTGATGGATCTTCACGTTTTGAGGTCCCCTGAATCCAAAAAAGTGGTTTTCGCGACATGGTCTGTCTGTGTGTGTGTCTGTGAACAAAATATCTCAAGAACGAAAAGAGTTAGGAGGTTGAAATTTTATATTTAAGTTAGGCACCTCCATGGGACGTGACACGAAGCTTTTGAACAAAATCGACCAAAGAGTACTAGTACTTTACTGATGCACTTTTTCAGTTTTTTTCAATTTTCTCAAAATTTGCTCCAACGATTTTTTTTTTAAATTCAAAAATCAATTATTTTTTAGATTCTCTTTAAAATGTATATTCTCATTTTGTGATTGAAATCTTCTAAAGACCACTTTACTCTTGTTCTCCATAGAAAAGATAGGAGAAATGGTTGCCATGGTAACAAAATATAAATATTTTGTCATACTTATAAATTTTACATCTTGAAAATCGAATGTACCGTACTGTCGGAAACTAAATACATGTCGACACAAAAAATCTGGTGTGACAAGCACAGTACACAACATTCGATTACCGAAGTTAAGAGAAAGTTGTGTGCTCTGCGCCAGTCGCACCAGATTTTTTTTTTTGCATGCGAGTCTCATCCCATTTTTTCAGACTCTGGTTTCGGCCGGCCGAAAGGTTCGGCCACTTTTTGGCCGAAACCGAAACTACGGCCGAAACCATGATTTTTGGCCGAAACTGGCCGAAACCGTAACCGAAACCGAATATTCGGTCGGTTCCTATTTTTTACATGATCTTTAAAAAGTATATTCTCATTTTGCTTTGAAAATTATTTGAAGCACACTTTACTGATGAAGTATTTCAGATTTTTCAAATTCACTTTCCGGCTTTTCCTTCCATAGAGCCAATTTTAAATCCCTATGGGGATTTGCATGTCAATTTCGATCCCATTTAAAACTTTTTACACATTAAAAAAAAAAAAATTTTCTAATTCTTATGAAATTTTGTATTTATTTAGGATTCTCTATTGTGTATAAAATATCCAAATATGAGATTAAAATTTTGAAAAATAATCATCGTTTATTTCTTTAAAACGCAAGTTTGAAACTAAATTGCTATGGGAAACTAATTATATCTCTACACAAAAAATCTGCTGTGCCACTATCACACCAGATTTTTGATATATTAGCTGGATTTTGAGGTATAAATGTGTTGAGTCTAGTCACTCCGATAGCCGCATTTTTTTTCTTTAAATTTCTCTTAGTTGAGAAACAGCGCAATTTATAAAAAAAATATTAGTACAGTAAAAAATACATAATTTAATATTTCCCTTCCAGTTTATACCCCAATAGAAGGTGTTATTTATAAACAGTAGGATAGAGACTACAACTACTACAAAGCGAAATTTATCAAAATAATTTTTAGGAAGTAGCCTTAGGTTATATCATATTAATTTTAATTTATATACCCAAATGATAGGCTTCTAGTATATTTTTAGATTATATCTACTGTATAATATTATCGCATCCCTTCGAAATGCATGGCATTTTATAGCATACACATGTTTTAAAAGAACTAAATATATATTTTACTCAAGCTAGGAATCTTATTATAGATTTTCATACTGTGACCTAAAAAAGAAGTTTATAGCAATAAAGAATCGTCATATAATTTCGTGATAGACCAACAATTTTATTTCTTTTGCCAGCTATGATTGTCATATATTTCCGTTGAAATATTCGCTCCTATCTTTTCGTACTTATCTGAAATGATTTCTTCGCTTGTTGATGAGGGCGAGCAAATGAAGGTGAATTAATGGAAAGGTATAGCTATACACATACCGGTATATAATTCAAAAAGTTACCAACATTCGACGGTTTTTTTTTTTCGCATTATTAGGAAGATCGTATCGTGCGTGTTTGATTCTATTTTAATGGAATGGTAAAATAGTCTAACTGTATAATTTAGAATATGTTTTAAATTAAAAAGTATTTTTATTCTTATAAAAAAAGTAAACAATTTTGACAAGATATATCTATTTACGATCTTCGGAAACCCCCTAGTTAAAACAAACCCAATTAATAAATCAGGATTGGTAAACAGAAGAAGAAAAATCATCATCTAGATGTATTTCATTATTTTTATTCCTCATGTTGACGTTTCGATCCCGGTTGGGATCATCCTCAGAACTAATGTACAAAACAAGAGATAAAGAAATTAGTATCCGAAAAACATTATACTATTATAAATTTTTTCAACTTAGAGTACAATCAAATTTTAGTATATAATTTCACAAGGCTCTTTCAATTATATACAAGAATTTTTAAGAAAATTTTATAATTACCAGATAGGTGTAATATATGTGTATATTACAAATGAAATTTTTTTTTATTTACATTTTTTTATTTTATTTTTTTTTTTTGTGATTTGTTAAACGTACAGTAGTATTATAGATTGAATAATTTACTGTCTAATTATTTTCCCTCTAATTGGAAATTTTTTCTGTTGGGAATCTTATTTATCAATAAATAAAATTTATCAATAAATACATTTTTTATAATGACACCTGTATGATTTTGTTTTGATTTTTTTCGAAATTAGCAAAAATTACCGTCTTCTTATTTATTACAAAAACTATTCAGTTTTCAAAAAAATGTCAAGAAATTAAAACTTTTTAAAATAGAGTAATTTATCGTGATATGACAAAAAATTGAAAATTTCAAAATTTTTGAAAAAGTACTACTTCCAGATGACGTATTTAGTCCAAAAGTTGAAAATATTATTCAGATCTTAAGGAATTTTAAATAAATATTTTATATGGAAAATTTTTTATTAATGACTTGCGGCTGTATCGTAAACATTGACAGTTTGGGTCTTAGAAAAAACCATCATCAGGCCTAAAATACATAAAAAATTACATGTAAAACACTTAAGTCACATTCATCGACATTACATTTTTTATAAATCACATTGATTTAGGTCATGTATATAGTATATTTATATAGATTTGGTATATTGCAATATATTATTTAAGTATATATTTGTTATTTAACAGATAATCAAAAATCTTAAAATAATTGTTTATTATACAAAATCTTTTTATAAATTATTGTTAGTTTATCTATTTTAGACCTGATGATGGGTTTTTGTAAGACCGAAACTATTAATGTTATTAATAAAAATTTTCCGATATTAAATATTTTACAATATTTATTTAAAATTCCGAAGATCTGAATAATATCTAAAGTAAACCTTCAAGCCAGGGGCGTATATAGAAATTTTTTTCGGGGGGGGGGGGCCTGAACTCAAAAATTTTTCTGCGGAAATTTTTTTTTTTTAAGAAACTAAATTTTTTTCACACGAAATTTTTTGCGGAACATTTTTTCTTTTGCGGAATCAAAGTTTTCCACCTTGCGGAAAAATTTGTTGCGCTGATGTCTGTATATGTGTTTGGGAAATTTCGGGGGGGAGACCGAGCCCCCCCCCCCCCCTTATATACGTCCCTGCCTCAAGCTATAGGCAACTTTAACTCTTTCCGCCATAAGAATAAAATTTATTATTACGTAATCTACTTTTTTAAATTTTTTCCATCTGAAAGAAGTAAAACTTAATTTTTATTATTAATTAAATTTATAACAATTTATTAAAAAAAATCTTCTAAAATACGCTATTTTGAAGCCCTTTTATTTTAACTAAATAATAAGCATTCATGTTTAAAAAGTAAAAATTATATATTATAAATAGATTTCTTTCCTTTGACAGTTAATATAATTTAAGACATGATTTGATTAACAATTCGAAAATGACATAGAATTCGTTATAAACGCCTTTTTTTTAGTTGTGATTGTTCCATTTTCTAATTTATTCAAATTGGCGACATTGAATCCCGGTGAAGATCGAGTGCCGGAAATTGGATCAACCAAATTGAATTTGATTGACAATTGGCCTCTTGGCAGCCAAAATGCAATTTTACACTTCAGATTAGACAGGAGCAAAACATGAACGTTTCAAACTTAACTAATTGTCATGGTCGACTGACTCGCTGACAATTGTAATCCAATTATAATTAACCATTTTAAAATTCTTTTATGTCATTTTTGTTGGGCTTCACTTATTTATTCGATTGAATGTATAATAAAGTTTAAATTGTTAACTTAGTGACTTTCAAGCAAATCAAATACATATTAACTTATATGCCATTAAGGGAAAGTCCCTAATCTGGAAGCAACAGCCTCGGATTTAAATTAAGATTCTCGACTCTCTGTTTTATTATACATACTAAAGTTTTCATATCATGGTCAATTTAATTTCCTATCTGAGTAGTCATTAAAAAAATGTTTAAACGAAAAATTTGATAAATGACATTAATAATAAACAGGATATTTTGAACTAACAATTACATTCCTTAAAAATCAAGGCTACGGCCAAACACCGCATCCTTCCTAGCGATCAAAATTTTTGCTGAAAAAAAAAATAAGAAATTTTATTTGGGTGGGGGTAGTTCTCTGTTGTGACATAATATTTGTAGTGGGGTTTGGTGGTTGGTATGTGACTAACTGTGACAGGGGGGGGGACTAGAATATCGTCAAAAGGCGTTACGTAATATGTATATTTATGTAGCTTACGACCTCTTAATATTTATGTATACCTTATTTTGTTACCAAGACAACCATTTTTCCTATTTTCTATGAAATTCTTTAAAAACTTGGGCCCAAAAAATGTTATATCAATAATAATTATTACTTTCTCTTACCTATATATGTAATAGTGAGAAAGTATTGCTATCATGTCAAAAATTCGATGTTGGGATTCTGATAGAATTTTGAAGTCCCCTGAGTTCAAAAAAATGGATCCAACAAATTGATTGGTCTGTCTGTTCGTGTGTTTCAATTTTAACCATGAAGGAAATGAGCTACTAGATTGAAATTTTATATTTAAGTTTGGTACTTTCCCGGACAATTAAAATAAGTTTTTGAACAGAATAGACCAAAAAGTACTAGTACTTTACTGAAGTACTTTTTCAGTTTTTTTCAAATTTCTCAAAATTGGGTTTAACGATTTTGATTAAAATTCATAAATCAACTATTTTTTAGATGTCTTTAAAAAGTATATCAGTAAAATCTTTCGTGAAAATTCTTTGAAGAACACTTTACTGATGTACTTTTTCAGTTTTTTCGATTTTTTCAAAATCACTAAAACAATTTTGATTTAAATTCATAAATCAACTATTTTTTAGATGCTATTTAAAATGTATATTCTCATTTTGCTCTCAAAATTGTTTAAAGCAAACTCTACTCTTGTACTTCATAGGAGAAGAAAGGGCTGTCAGTATTCGTAACTCAGCGTCATTTAGTGGTCAAGTTTGGAACTAAGGTGCTATGGAGAAACTAAATATATCTTCACACAAAAAAATTTACTGTCTGGTAATCACACCAGATTTTTTTAAAAATATTTTAACTCTTATTCACTTTATTCTTATATATAACATGAAATTACACAGAGCAATTGAAGTATTTCTCGATCAGCGATAGATATGAGTATTAAAAATAGGGAAGTCTATCTACTTTAATTTTTTTTTTAAATTTGAATTTAAATTCTTAATTAAAATAAAATAATCCGATCGAGAATGGCTCGTGCACTACTGTAACTGCGAGGCTTATGAGCGGCTCGTCTTCCCAAAATTTATTTACCCAAATGGCAAGTCATCAAAGATTTTAACACCTGCGCAGGAATAGATGCCTTGGATAGTCTGATAAATATCATTTTAAAATGTTTTTCAACTGCTCGTGGAATAGAAGAATAAGAACTGCAAATCTAGAAAGGCATCTAGCCTAATGGACTCGAGCACGGAGAGAATATCAACGTTTCTATTTTGAAGAGAACCGAAAAAATTTCTCCATTCAAGGTAAAAAAATAGAATCGAATTCGCAAATTTTATTATAAAAGATTATTATAGAAAGCTTTTTTCAGAAATATTATGGAAGCAAATAATAATCAATTTTAAGCAGAGGAACTATTTTGTGGATTGTAATGGAATTAAATATTAGATTAATTATATAAATAATTAATAAGGTGCACAAACACAAATTTAAGTTCACGAATTTTTATCCAAAAATATAATACATAAAATTTGAGAATTAGAAAAAAATACTCGCATGATAAAATTTAAAATATTCCACCAAATTATTTTAATATACAAGTATTAATATATTTTAATATTTAGGCTATTGATTTCGTAGGTATGGTACATTATCAGAGCCGTGTTATTTATTGAAAAATATTCAACAAATAAATTTCACAGCATTTAATTAATTAATAATTAAAATCAAGATGAAAAGAATTTTTGACAGGTCCATGAATTTATAATAAATAATACCTAGATCACCTGATTTTAATTTTTAATTAAAATAAACAATATTAAATTAATTTTATATATTTTCAAAAAATAATGCACAACGAAATTATGATACTAAATTATTAATATAATATAATTTGTAGGGGCTTTCAAAACAAGAGAAGAAATCTCCTATTTTTTTTTTTTTTGTGATAGTTACAAATTTTATTCAGCTGCATTTTAAAAGGTTAGTCAAGTTTGGCCAGGCCTTCCGTTGATGTCTCCCGTCTCTTAATCATGTTCCTTACCCTATTTGAAAAATAAAATCATTTGCTAGTACTAGATAGAGTCTATGTTTCCTTCGGCCTGATATTAGGTCTGTTCGTTTCGCTTGCCTTTGGAGTATAATTTACCTATTCACCCTGCATTCTGTTCGTTTCATTTTTTGCACGCTAGGTGCACCTTATCAAAATTTGCATTCTGTTCGTTTGAAACTTGTGCCGGGGCAGAAAATGTAGATTCGCTGCATAATTTGACCCAATAGAATAATATCTCGTGTGAATCTTGCATGTTGATCTCAGCGCCAAAGCTTTAGTCAATGACCACCTTATGCCGCCATTTTCTCTCAATCCATCTCGATTAAAATAATATCGACAATAAAAAAGAAAATAAAGTTTTAGGCTTTATTTTAATTTTTTTTTTTTTATTAATATTCTTTATTATTATTATTATTAAGGATCAACGTTATAAAAATGACAACTGAAGGTTAGGTTAGGTTATTAAGAACTCATTTTGTAAGTTCATGAGTTCAATCGAACAGATAGTAAAAGTTGCACTTTTTGTTTTAGGCATTTTGGGTACGTTTGCACCTTTTGACTTAGATAGCGTGCCTTGGCAGCTTTGCACATTTCACCATGGCAAGTGAGACGAACAAACCTATTATCTAAGTTCATCTAAGATTTTTTTTTTAATTTAACTAATTTTGAACTTTTGGACGTCTTGTAAATAAAAATAAGATTAATTACAATTGAGAGATTTATTACAATATTTTATTTTAAGTAATCGTCAGTGTATTTTCAATCAGAAATTTGAGATTTTCGTACCCCCTCCCCCACTCTTCACCCCAAATAAGTTATCGAAAGAAAAGACAGGGGTGTGTCTTAATTTCATCCCATCGCACTTAATTGTTTAAAACAAGATTAATTTTTAATTAACTGTTAAATCCATTAATTTGAAAATATAAACAATAAATCTTCTATTCTCCATTGAAATGTTCTAAAAATGGATTGTTTATTTTTTTCACAAAGAAAATTCTATATACCTATATATATTCTTTACGCTGAGATGAGAAATGTACAAAAATCGGGAAATTGATATGACATTCAACTTTGCGTGTTTGCAGTCTATTTTATATATGATCCAAGGGCAATGAGATCTGTTGTCAAGTTTATATTAGAGTATAGAATTGCGTGATTATGAGCTATCATGGCCTAACAAGAATCATTAACTCTACAGTCAAAACTCTGGATGATCATTAAAGCAGAATTATCCAGATTTCAGCTATTTTTCCATTAATTGCATTTATCTATCAATTTCTTTTTTTTTTCCAGATAAAAGTCACAATGCTATCTTATTTATTCCTACTGGAAAAATAGAGACTATTCTAATTTAAATTTTACAAAATTCAAAAAAATGTAAATTATTTTACTTTTATGATATATCTAAAAGAATTTGAGAATATAGTAGATAATTTACTCGAATTCAAAAATTTTAGAATTACCGTTAATTTAATATTATTTGTTGGGTGATGAAAAGAATTTTCAATAATTTAATTGGAAGGACTTCGGCTTCCTATTATTAGGATAGGTGGAAATTAAATTTTATTAAAATCTTTAGCATGAAATAACGGGGATAAGCAGCTGAAATATCAATACAACTCGGGTTCGGGTCGAGCTAGGGGCAAATAATTCATCATTGACGAAGTCTATCTCAAGGTAGAAGAGTGGGAGATAATCTCACCCCACAGACGCAAAGGGCTCAATTTGAGGTGGCCTAAGTGCCTTAATTGGGGTTGACTCCGACTTGGTTAACCCAGAACCTGCCGAAAGGTGTGGTAAGGACCAAGCACTTCCTCATGAAATCCATCCATCTTTAAACAAATATTCTTATTTTAATATTATGTAGAAACATTTGCCTTCAGATTGGAAAAATAATAATCGACTTGCAACAAAATGCGCCCCCTGGAGTCGAACCAGGACTTCCACGCTTTCGGGGAGGGCGGAAAAATTTAAATTTTGAAAATTAAAATTAAAACTCACGTATTTCTCATTTCTCATCGATCCTTCAAGGTACAATTTTTACTTTCTCTTACCTATGTATATATGTAATATATATATAGAGAGAAAGTATTGCGATCATGTCAAAAATTCGATGTCGAGATTTTGATGGATATACATGTTTTGAGGTCCCCTGAGTCCAAAAAAGTGGGTCCCGCAAATTGGTCTGTGTGTGTGTGTGTGTGTGTGTGTGTGTGTGTGTGTGCGTGTGTCTGTATGTGTGGACAGATTTTTAGCATGAAGGAATTGAGCTACCGGATTGAAATTTTATATTTAACTTAGGTACCTTTGAAGAATCTCAAAATAAGCTTTTGAACAAAATCGGCCAAAAAGTACTAGTACTTTACTGATGTACTTTTTCAGTTTTTTTCGATTTTCTCAAAATTCCCTCCAAGGATTTTTTTAAAATTCGTAAATCAATTATTTTTTAGATGCTCTTTAAAATGTATATTCTCATTTTGCCGTTGAAATCTTCTGAAGACCACTTTACTCTTGTTCTTCATAGGAAAGATAGAACTGGTTGCCATGGTAACGGAATTTAAATCTTTTTCTTTTTATTAGATTAAAAAATCAATTATTATTTAAATTCCCATTTATTTTTATTTTATTTGTGTCTTTAATTGTTTCAAAGAAAACATATATGTCTCTCTCTCACTTGCAAACATTATCGCCTGTCTCTCCGCCTTCTCTCATAGTCAACATTTAAAATGCAAGTTTGAAACTAAGGTGCTATCGGAAACTAAATATATCTCGACACAAAAAATCTGGTGTGACCAGCACGGTGCACAACTTTCTCTTACCGAAGGGTAAGAGAAAGTTGTGTGCTGTGCGCCAGTCACACCAGATTTTTGATATAAAAAACATTATAGTTTGAGTTCTTTTTGTTGATCAGGAATACTTTTAAGATATTTTTTTTTTTTACCTTATTGCATTTTATATTTTTTCAAAAAGCCCGAAATTTTCTGAGATCATTTTTTTTATTTAAATGAAATATTAAATTATAATAGTTTATTATTTCGCTGCACGTTCACTTGAAATTTTTATGAAATATTAAAAAAAAAAAAAAGTTTTATAAGAATATCTTTATTTATTAGATGTCTTTTCAAACTAGCATGAATATGTTAACTCTTGTTAGGATCATCAAAAAATTCCTCAGATTATGACTATAAAAGAAAACCATATAAAAATACATAAATAAAAGATAGCTATGTGATTGTCAGATAAACTTTGAATGTAATTATCTTAAAGTAAGAATCGATTGTGATTATATATAAAAAATAACCATACTAGAATAAAGTCATCAAATCCAAATTGAGGGATTTGTTGTAAATACAATTATACAAAATATATATCCAACGAAATGAGAAAATAACAAAAACAGTTTATGGTTTGAGAAGGCAGTAAAAAGCGGAGATCAATTAAAGTTTAAAATGATCCAAAACCAAAATGTCAAGATTATCTTTATTTTTCCAGTTTATTCTTGTTTCAATTGGAAATAATTCTTAAGCAGGCTTTAATAATGCCCATAGGGTTGACACGGTATTAAAAATAATTTTATTCACCGAGGATCATCTAGCATTAGAATGCATTAAAATAATCCCCGGCAATTCTGACGATAAGAGCATCTAATAACAATAGTTGCCACAAGCGGAATCGTTAAATCTCAGCTGCATTGTCCGCGAGTTTATCTCGAGCAATTGAACCTCCCTATATATATATATATATATATATACATACCCTTGGCAGGATTAGGGACACGCAGGACTTGCCTGTCCCTAGTCCTGGTCCTTGTCCTCTGGACCGGACTTAATCTCTACTCCTTAAATAAACAGACAACATGTTATATTGGCCGAATAACATTAATACTCCAGTCTTAAAGTGATGACGTCCGCCATAAGCCTATTAGCTTTGCGAAATGAAGATGGCGACTTTGGATCACAAAACACTTCTGAATAATTATTTCTTAAGTTATTAATTTGTCTTCTTCCACCGGGTGTTTCATAACTGTTTTATTTTTTATTTTTTTTTATTTTTTATTAATGATTTTGCCTGGTTAATTTATATTTCCATCCCCCCAACAGGAGCATCATTTGTTAAAACATTTTTTTTTTCTCTTCCATAAAATACAATATAATTCATAGTTCAGAGCTATTTTTTTACCTGTCAAATGAATATAATTTTTTTTTTTTTTTTTTTTTTTGCTAAAAATTATAACATGAAAAGTTTTATTCTCTCTTAAACCTTGAGAGTCGACGTAACAAAAATATTTTAATTTTTATTGACAATATGGATTTATATTTTTTTTTCAGTAATATTTTTTTAAATATTTTATTCTAGAAGGAAAAGGAGCAATATCTAGATTTTACGAAATTATTATCTGACTTTTAATTAATTTAAAATGGGGAAAAATTTAAAACCTCTCAACAATTTTAAAATAGAAGATGAAAATCTTTTTTCTTTTATTTTTCCCTCGTTACTGACATTTCGGTCCTGTTTAGGATCATCATCAGCCCTAAACAGGACCGAAACGTCAGTAATGAAGGAAAAATAAATATAATTAGCTCCTGTTTCTTTTTATTCTCCTTCTACTACATCAATTAAGCAGCAAAAAATACTTCCAAAACTAAATGATGAAAATCTATCATTCGCGACCAAGTAAAAGTTTTTGCATACATACATATTTTTATATTATTAAATTTAAATATATTTTGAATAAATTATATATTAATATCAATATGCTATTTGGTTGAAGAAACGCGCATGAAGCCTCAGAGGCCTTTTGGGAGCGTACTAGTCTTACGTAACGCAATTTTTGAAGATTTTTGACCCCCCTTCCCCCATGTAACGCGCCGTAACATTTTTCTGGACCCCCCTAGACGTTACGTAACGCTCAAGTGGCCATTTTTATCTAAAAGTCACAATTATGTTGAGCAAAGTATCGGAAAGTCGCAAAAATACCAGTTACGTAACGCGATGTTTAACCCCCCTCCCCCCTTGTAACCAGGGCCGGAACTAGGAGATTTTTTAAGGGGGGCAAAATTTAATTTGCCGCCCCCTCCTTAAAATTTTCTATACAAAATTCATATCATTTTACCTTTTTTTTAGTAAATCTTTCTTTAATTGCCGCCCCCTGATATCTGCCGCCCGGGGCACATGCACCCACTGCCCCCCTCTAGATCCGGCCCTGCTTGTAACGCATGGTGACGTTTTACGAGACCCCCCTCCCCCAAATTGCGTTACGTAATACTTGTACCCTCCCTTTAGACGTCCATATTTATTATGATATATAAAGACAACTCGATTTCAAATCCAAGCAATCCAGTAGCAAAAAACAATTCAATACTTCCTGAGAAAGAAAACGGGAACCCCCCTCAGTATTATTCCCATGCAAGTTACCACTCAGAGTAACCGCAAAGTGTCAGATCTGACACTAATGACTGAAAAGGGAGATTAATTATTGGTAGTCAAATTAATTTAAATAAAATTTCCGCTCAGAACGGGAAATTAACCTCTACCTATGTTCTAAAGGAGAGGGGCATGTTTAACTTTTAATTCCAATTTATTCTTTACATTAGATGAATATCACCAGAAACAATCCAATAAAATTTAAATACTTGTAGGGGTGTCTGAGGGAGTAGAATGCTAGAGTCTACCAATATAATTAAGCAGTGAGGGATGTTCCCCCTCCACTGTGCAGCTGCTGCTCCTTGCTTCTACCTGTTGAAAATCATTTTCTACAAGTATCGACGACTTGACAAATGTGTGTGCTGTGGTGGCTGACTAAAAGGGCCCTTATCTGCCCTTCACTGTGCGTCTCGATGATCTAAGCCTCTTGAAGCTTAAATTTAACTTTAAATCTCAACAATTCCTTTAAACTACTTTAATTTAAATAAAAATTTATTATTTTCTTCATTTTTTTTTATTACTTTTTTAGCTAAATTCTTAATTAATTAAATTATGTAAATTCGAAATTCCTTGATGTTGTAGTCTATATCTCTCTAAGAATAAAATTTGATATCTCTCAAAGATATTTTTTTTAGATATTATACAATTTATCTAATAATATTTTTTCCTAAATTAAAAGAAGCTTTGTAGAAATAGAATATAGAAGGTGTATGAAAGCTTATTCTGTTGTATTCTGGTGGCGATGAACAAAGAATAAAAACAATGTGTTTTTTTTATTTAATATTAATTATTTGTTCAACTCCATTTGTTAAAATAAAAAAAAAAAAAAAAATAGAATATAGAATATAGAAATATTGTATTATAGAATAAAATTTTATTAAATTATTATTTATTAGAAAAGAAAATAAACGTATATTTCTCTGCAAATAATTAAATAAATTATTCAGCAAATATTTCGAGAGTCTATTAATTCTCATTCTACTAATTGCCATAATTTCAGAGTACACATCTATTTTTTTTTTAATTACAAAACGTATTAAATTTTATGCATCCAAAATTAATAGGTTTGTGTATAGAGAAAAGAATGGCAGCTAAATATATTTCATTTATTAGGCCTTCTATGCTGACGTTTCGGTCTTGGTTATAGGGATGAAAAGATACCACTGAGGTATCGATACTTTTAGTCGATCGTAAACAGTGCTGTCAACGAGTAAAACTAAAAAATCATTCAAACAAAAAGTAAAATTCAGTGGTACAAACCATTCCACTTATTTCAATTGTTAATAAGTATATATTTACGAAATAAAATATAAATATTCTTCCGACCTAACTATTCATCGCGATCGATACGAATATTTTTGACCGATACCTACTTGGTACTCGATTTCAAAAGTACTTGGTATCGAAAGAAAAGTATCGAGTAAGTACTTGTATTTATCGTTTCATCCCTACTTGGTTAAGACCATCCTCAGAGCTTGACCCACCCCAGATAGCACAGTACGTCTTATGTACGTACATATCCGAATTGTGCTGTCTGGGACTAATGATTATCCAGCTATAAAACCCACAACTTGTATTCATAGGTTTCTAAGAAAAAACATTAGTATGTATCGAAGATATATTTTCTTTGTATATTGTCTATATTATTGATACTATATAGGCCGCCAGGACGAGAAATAAAAAGCAATTTTATTTCAGTGTGCTCGACAACGTTTCGTGTGCTAATCGCCCCCTTCCTCAGGACTAAGCGGGTGTCATTTATAACAATTAGATGTCATTTGTTGAGGAATTTTAACATTTAGATTACAATGTATAATTAATTCTAAGATTGCAAGCAGGTATGCTTTGATTCAATAGCAGATGCTGTTAAAGCAATTCTCTCGATTCTAATCGAGATCTGATTGCAATCTTAGAATTAGCGATTAGCACCCGAAACGTAGACGAGCACAGTGTAATAAAATAGCGTTTTATTTCTCGTCCTGCCTACATAGTATCAATAATACATTAGTATGTATCATATACTCCATTCAATTTATTAACAATATACTGGATAATATGTAAAAATATTTCGATTTTTAAAAATTATTCAGAGATTCATAATAATCTAAATGATTGTGGATAAAAGACTTGGTTGGTTTTTTTCTCCCATTCGCTTGAAGCAACACACGACTTAAGCCAAATATTAATATATCTGGCCAAATACAATAAAAAATACTTTCTCTCTATATATATTTCATATATAGGGTAAGAGTAAGTAAAAAACATTTTAACAAAATCAAATATTTACCCTAATAGCCTCTGAAGCCGAAAAGGGAAATTTAAATACAAAATCAAATATTTATTCCTTTCTTTATATAATTTGTCAACTTATTCAATGCATCATTGTTTATTAGTAAATAACAAAAGCCGGCTTAAACGGAGTTAAATCGCCACTAAGCTTGTATGTATAGTCGAAAGTGGCTGGGGTGTCCCACGCCCCTGGAATTCTATCTATTCCCCACTATTTCGGTTTAATAAATATCGAAATATACTAATTTAATGAAAATCATATTACATTAGAGAGAATATACTCGAAAAGATTTATAAGGCTTGGACATGTAAACTACTTAACATTTTTCAATGTTTATTGAATTTTCCAGAGAAGGTAGAGGTTATAATTAAATTAGATTAAAGTGCGCGTCTCGGGGTGCTAATTT
Source organism: Euborellia annulipes (assembly GCA_023213315.1). NCBI lineage: Eukaryota > Metazoa > Arthropoda > Insecta > Dermaptera > Anisolabididae > Euborellia > Euborellia annulipes. The sequence continues at coordinate 433,656 of JAKCPI010011712.1, read as the reverse complement.
TGGGAGATTCCAGCTGCCACAATTTTGAAGCAATCGACCTCAAATTTTTTTTTAATTATAGCTATTTAAAATATCTACAAGTTGTAGGAGCCCTTTTTTTGATTTTCGAAAAAATAAGTTTTTTTTTTTTAGATTAATCGCATTAAATAAAAGATATTTTGGAAAAGTCCGCTCTATATCTTATAGATAATTAAATTAGTAATCCTTGTGTTAAAAAATAATTCTACCCTTAATTAATTAGCTGGAAACTTTAAAATGAAATTGTTGTGCGCGAGATTTTTGAAAATTTAATTAGTATTATTAGGCAATTGAATTGATAATATAAAATTCAGGGACAAATAAGAAAGATTTCTTTCATTGATAGATAACCGATAAATTCGACTAATAGGGTAATAAAGATGCCAGGATAATATAAACATCCTGCACGTGGACTCTTTTTCCGAAATAAGATAAACAACTGACCCAGCTAAGATTGCACTCACAAAGAGAGTGATGATTTGTCGTCTCTCTCTAAAGTTAATAAAAGGCCCAAGACACAAGGGCAGGGCAGCTTATACCAGTGCGAACACCACACTATTAACATTCGTAGTGTATTGACTACCTACCTATTGTATTTTCTACCAATCAATTATTTCATCAATTATATTATTTCATTTATTACTTATTCAACTTTATAATCAACTGTATTTTTATTCAATTATTCACTTATTAAACATCATTACAATATAATCAAAGTATTCATTGGACACCCCATTCTTCAACTCTTTAAGAGAAGGTTCTCAGGTACCTGTAATTACCTGGGTGGTGGCAGCGATAACAACGGCGAGTCTCAACAGCGAGCAACTAAGTAATTAAAAGATATAGTTGGGGCTCACAACAATAGTGGGCAGCTTTGGAATAAATTAAGCAGCATCACAACACCTGCGAGATAGGAGAAGCAGCCCACAACAAAATGGAATAAATGACTTGTATTCCTATGGGAAAAACTAACGCCATCTCTTGCCGTCTCGTGTAACTCGGTAGTCAATCGAGTTCTGGCGGCTTTTCGAGACGTGCACCTTAAGAGAAATAATCAATTATTGTATTTTCATGCTACCAAAGAGCTCAAAATTCGGAGACTGGCGTAATTTCGGATTTGTATTATTTTAGTTCATACTTTCCAGGGAATGTCTGAGTTCGTCCCCTAGTAATATTTCAGGTTGTTTTACTAACCTTGGGGCGCAGATATTGATACTAATGATAACATTTGAGTTATATTTTGATCAAATAGTTTATGCATAAAAACCTCATCCACTTTTACTTATTTGTTGAGATGGAACCTAATATAAATATATTTTTAACTTAATAAGAGAGGAAGAAAATATGGAAATGCGGAGACACGAGATGCGTGCGTTCTCTTCGACGACCCAACTTTTAAAAAGAGCGAGGGAATAACAAGAAAAAACAATCATTTGAAAAATAATTAAAAAAAAAAAAAAAAAAAATAGGGGAATAAAAATAAATTGGGAACGATCTTTGTTTTATTTCAAAAATGAATTTTCATAAAATAAATTATTGCCATGTCAAGTCAATATATATAAATTTAATTCTTAAAAAATTTTAATTAAGGTGCGCGTCTCGGGAGTTTCCAGCGGCCACAATTTTGAAGCTATCGACCTCAAATTTTTTTTAATTAAAGCTATTCAAATTATCTACAACTTATAGAAGCCCTTTTTTTGATTTTCGAGAAAATAAATTTTTTTTTTTAGATTAATCGCATTAAATAAAAGATATTTTTTAAAAATCCGCTCTATATCTTATAGATAATTAAATTAATAATCATTATGTTAAAAAATAATTAATTTTCTACCCTTAATTAATTAGCTGGAATCTTTCAAATGAAATGGAATAAATCCTTTCCTATGGGAAAAACTAACGCCATCTCTTGCCGTCTCGAGTAACTCGGTATTCAAACGTGTTCTAACGGCTTTTCGAGACGCGTACCTTAATAAACTGTTATCAAATTTCTTAGTTGAACTCAGGACTCATGTCCCCCCCTCCTTTCTCCTCCCCCGGATTTTTATTAAAATATCTTCTTTCCACTAAAAAAGATCAAGCTGACCGAAATATTTGTCTAATAACGTGAAGTAGGGAGGAAGCGGTTTTATTTTTACAAAACAGTGATTCTCAACCTTTTTTTTTTGCTGCGGCACACTTTCAACTATTTCAAAATTTGGCTGCACACAAAGAAAAAGATAAGTTACACTGTGTAAAATATTTTATAATTTTGAATAAAGTAAAATAATATGTACTACAAAAGCAACATTACGTATATACTTGATAAAGACCTAAATTTTTTATTTTTACTTGGGTCTATTTCTTACCAAGAAATAAAATACAATATACTTGAAAAATGTTTATATATATCCCGGACGGAAACAATTTTTCATATGAAAAGTGGGAAATTAATTAAATATTGTTTCATAACTTATTACTTTGTGACAAGCCATAGAATATAAACAAGACGTCCTTTATATTTTCTATAATCTTTTTGGCCCTTGATTTTATTTGTGCATAAAAAGACAAAGCATATAAATAATAATGAGTGACCCAGAAGCGGATGTCAAAGAGTGTTTGGCTCGTGCTGGGGGCTGTGAATCTTTTGGCGCCGGGAATCCCCGTGGCACGCCCCTTGCTTATTAGAAATGGAAACCCCACTGATTTTGCACAAGCCATAAACTGGGCCTTTCAAAAGGGAGAGGGAGGCTCGTTTCATTAACGAGAATATCACAACATAAGGCTACATAATAATATGAGAAAGAGAGCGAAACAAGCCATTTTTCTCTTTTTGTCTTAAAAGTTCAAACTTTTTAAATCAAGATTTTGACTAAATTAAAATAAAAACCCTTTTAAATTACATGACCCCAATGGATTTGTATTAACTTCTTAGACCTAACAATACACACTTTTATTAAAAACAAAGTTCTTATGTCAATTTAAATAATAGGACATGATTAAGTGAAAATGGACCATTGAAAGATTTATTGATGAGAAATTTATTCATAGAAAAAAACATCGATAAAAAATTAAAATTTGCCTGTAGATAGGCAACCCACACTGTCTGTTTATCTATATATTAAAAAGATCTGGTGTGATTAAAGCACAGCACACAACTTTCTCTTATCTTCCTTGCTGTCACAACAGATTTCTTTGTGTCGACATATACATAGTTTCCCATAGCACTTTAGTTCCAAATTTGAACACTTGCGTTTCATAAATGGCGCTGAGCTACAATTGCTTCCATTGGAAATAAGAGAAAGTAAAAATCTGAAATACTACATCAGTAAAGTATCCTTCAAAAACGTTTTAGTAAAAAACTCACTAATATACTTTTTAAAGAACATCTAAAAAATATTTGATTTATGAGTTTTAATCAAAATCGTTCCAACAAATTCTGATAAATTCGAAAAAAAAAAACTAAAAAAATTACTTCTGTAAAGTACTAGTACGTTTTGGCCAATTTTATTCAAAAGCTTATTTTTGTCAAGATTTAAGACTGAGTTAAAAAACAGCTAGTTTTGAAAAGTTTAAAATTTTCAATTGAATGATGATTCGAGGAAATCAAATTATTTTTTAAGATAGTTTATTTATAGATATATATTAGTATATAAAATAATGAATCCTATTGTCTAAATATTTTATTTAAGCTTCTACCTCAACGGTTTATAATTTTCAAGCCGTGAAATTCGATTGAATGGAAAGGAAAATCTTTTTTTATGGGGTCGGAGGGGTTTTTATTTGGTAGAAAAAATTCAATTCGATGAAAAGAAATGCAAATATTATGTTTATTTATTTTATATACTCTTTTATTCAAAAAAAAAATTTCTAAAACCTCCTGGGTGTTTTCACTAGTATACTAAAATCACCACGATATGATCTCCATTTACTAGGTTATATGGTTCTCCAGGAAGATCTTTTTCTTAAAAAGAATTTAAGATCATATTTAAATGGATAAGATGAATAAACATATAATCATTCTTTACTATATTTATTCTTTCCATTTTGAAAGGAAAATCGTACCCCTGGGCCTTAACATAGAGGTAGAAGTCTTGCTACGGAGGTTCGCATCACGTTACATGCGACAAAAATTTATTTCAACCACTAATTAATTTAAATAAATAGGGAGAGGGTCGAAATGGCCTTCGAAGAATTTAAATAAAAAATCTGGTGTGATAGTCGCACAGAACACAACTTTCTTACCTCTGCTGATCGAAAATTGTGTACTGTGCTGTCACACAAGATTTTTTGTGTTGAGATATAGCACCTTAGTTCCAAACTTGACGACTTGCATTTCATAGATGGCGCTGAGTTACGAATGCTTCCATTAGAAATAAGAGAAAGTAAAAATCTGAAATGATTCTACATAAGTAAAGTGTATTTCAAATATGTTTTTAAGAAAAAACTTATATACTTATTAATTAAAAGTATCTAAAAATAGTTGATTTATGAATTTAAATCAAAATTGTTCCAGTCAAATTTTGAGAAATTCGAAAAAAACTGAAAAAGTACATTAGTAAAGTACTAGTACTTTTGGGCCGATTTTGTTCAAAAGCTTATTTTAACTGTCTGGAAGGTAACTTAACTTAAATATAAAATTTCACCCTTGTCCTTCAAGCCTTAAATCATCACCCACAGACAGACCAATTTGCGGGACCCACTTTTTCGGGACCTCAAAACGTGTCTTTGACATGATCGCAATATTTTCTCACTATATAAATCTATTACATATATAGGGTAAGTGAAAGTAATATGTTTTTCAAATTCATTGATCGAAATTTTATATCTTAATGTTTCTCTGGAGGATCAAATAACCATATTGAATCCAGTTTGAAATTCATTTCTCGATTAAATTTTAATAAAACAATAATAAAATTTATTGTTGTATTAATTTACTTGAAAAAAAGAAAATCGAGCAAAATTGATCAATGCCCAAAATATCCGAATACAAGTGCCTCTAAATTGAGTCTTGAATTTAGAAACATTACTGGGAACATTAGGATTGGTTCTCACGCTAAGAGAGAGATAGAAGTTGCGTTCGAAGAATTTGTGGAATGCAGCATACGTGTGCGTGTGCGTGCTAGTGTGCGTGAGAGTAAAGCAAAGCAGAGATAGACCTGACTGGTGCATAGGCTCTACTTCCGAGCACCGATTATATTTCAATAAATAATCAAGCCATGCAGATTGTATCTGTTTGAAAAATGAAACAAAAATGAGAACAGAGGATGCAAAAACCACGAAAAAGAGAAGATAAGCGGCTAAACTTTTTTTTTTTTAAAATAATAATATAATAAAACCTCTGCTGGTTATAACACGTTTGAAAGGAAAAATAAGTTAATGAAAAGACATTTATTTTAAAGATATCTTGATTCAAAACCACTTTATAAATAAATACTGTATTATATTATATACATAAATGTAATCTTTTTATATCAATATTTATTTATTTATTTATTTTACCATTGAATGTTTGTAAGAGTATTAATCAATTCTCTTTTTAAGTTATTTCATTAAGCTGCTAAGTTGTATTTTAGAATATTTAAAAAGAGATATTACTTTTTTACTTTCTCTTACCTATGTATATATGTAATATATATATAGAGAAAGTATTGGATTCATGTCAAAAATTCGATGTCGAGATTTTGATGGATCTTCACGTTTTGAGGTCCCCTGAATCCAAAAAAGTGGTTTTCGCGACATGGTCTGTCTGTGTGGTGTGGGTGTGTTCAATTTTAAGCAGGAAGGAATTGAGCCACTAGGTTGAAATTTTACATATAAGTTAAACACCCCCGGGACCGGAAAAATAAGCTTTTAATCAAAATCGGCCAAAGAGTACTAGTACTTTACTGATGTACTTTTTCAGTTTTTTTCAATTTTCTCAAAATTTGCTGCAACGATTTTTTTTTTAAATTCAAAAATCAATTATTTTTTAGATGCTCTTTAAAATGTATATTCTCATTTTGCAATTGAAATCTTCTGAAGACCACTTTACTCTTGTATTTCATAGGGAAGATAGGAGAAATGGTTGCCATGGTAACAAAATATAAATATTTTCCCATACTTATAAATTTTACATCTGAATTCACATATTCCGTACTGTCGGGAACTAAATATATGTCGACACAAAAAATCTGGTGTGACAAGCACAGTACACAACTTTCGATTACCGAAGGTAAGAGAAAGTTGTGTGCTGTGCGCCAGTCACACCAGATTTTTAATTTACCGTTTGCTTCACTTTTAAAAGAGGATACTTCTTTTCTCCTCTTTTTGGGTTGCTGATATCTGGTTCATAGCGGATTTATTGCTTCACTTCTAATTAACTAGCTATCCCTCGGATGAACTAGTTGACTATGACTTCCAAGTATTCTCACATCTAATCATAAGATTAAATAAGAGCCCAGGTTATTTAGCTAAGACCCAAAGTTCAGTATAAGACTTAACAAAGGGGTGAAATTAGAAACACAAGCAATATAATAAATAGTGGCGAGTGACCCTGGAATGCAAAACCTTTATTAAGCCTTGATTATTTTTGTAAAAAAAACTTTATTTTAATTTTAAATATTTATTTAAATTAATTTCAATTTTTATTTTTAAATGCTTTTATTTATCTTACTTTTTCAAGGTCACCAATTTTTAGTCAATTTTTAAGACACTTAACAATGAGCTAGAAGTGTGAAATTTGATATTTGAGGGCCATTTTTGATAAAAATAATTGTCTGAAAATTAGATCAAAATAGACCCAACTAACGTGGTACTTTATATGAAGCCCTACGTGAATTAGTTTATTTTCAGAAGACTTCTCAATGGCTTATGGATCAGAAATTTGATTTTTACGGGTCATTTTTTATGACAATTCATGTATCAAAAGTAGATCAAAATAAACCAAACTAATGTGGTACTTTATATGAAACCCTACGCGAATTAATTAGTCTTTCAATTTTAATGTCTCTTATTAAAAAGTTTTAATTAAAAATATAATAAAAAACTTTTTTTTTTAAATCTTTTATTTAAAAATTGAACTAAAAAGAGAGAAACAATTTTTGTTGTTAAAATTGTTGAATATTTATGACTCAAAATAAAAGCCTGGGGCCCTTATAGAAAGCTTAAGGAAAATCTATTCTTAGATCCTTGTAACCCCCTCGAAGCCCCCACGCTTTTATTTTAAGTCATAATTACGGTATGTTCGGTTCGGTTCAGAAATTCTCTCTTTTTAGTCCAATTTTTTTTTTAATTATATATTTTTTTAACAATTTTTCTAAGTTATGTCTTTATTTAGTTGCTACTTCACAAAACACCCCGCATATCTCATATAGCTAATTATATATGAAAAACTCTTTTTTTACCCGAAGGTTAAGCATGTTCTTGTTTACTATAGGTCGCATAAATTTGCTAGATGATTATAAGTGAAGCAACCGGCCCTTAGTAGACAGATCCACAGCTGTGCTTCCACAGAAACATAGAAACTATTTGTTTATTTTATTAAATAGATTGGCTATTTCTTCTTATAAACAATCTTTAAAAAAAATCATTGTGTGGTTTTATGAAACCACGATGCAAGTGAAACTTTTTTCGGATCGTAGGCGTTTAACTGAAAATTTTCAGAAAATTATTCAATTAAGGGTATTAAAATCGCGTTTTTACCGGTAATCTTCACTTAATAATTGGAAAATGGGAATGATAATGGGAAATCATGGAGCATATTAAAAACTCTGAACAAAATTTATTTAGTAGGCCTAATTAAAGATTTGAATCATTTTAAATTATTTTAAAAATTATATTTTATTAATTTAAAAATTGAATAATTAAATCTCACAATTATTTTTTATAATTCGTCATATATATTAAATTTGAACTTTCCTAATTTTGTCGTCATGGCTGGTGACGCCATGGCTTTCAGCGTCACGGCCTTTGACGTCACGGCTTTTAACGCGACATGCTGATAGAAGAGCGAAAAAATTTGAGGGGATAAAATAAAAGTTTCACTTTAAAAATATTTATAAAATAAAATTATAAAATCTTTCTCTCCTCCATCTTATTAGTTAAGATATACAAGATATTAATAAATTTGATATTCTTCCTAAGTATATTTTATTTAATTCAAAAAGGTGTTTACATTGAGTTCACCATTCGCTTATTCAAACATGTGACATGGATTAACTTTAAACAAATATTGACATTATGATTCGGTGCAATACACAGGGAACAAACATGTATGAAGTTAAGTTCACTGATGTATAATATTGACCCACTTGACACCCCTCTTGCTTAACGTTGATTGGCTTTTCTGCTGAGTATTTTAAAAATTATTTAATTTTATACAAGTTACAAGAAGAATATTTCCATTTCGATAATGGAAGTGACTTCAATATTTATTTATGTCTTAATTTATAATGAATTCTCTTAGTTGACAATGTTTGCTCTTAAAAAATATTTCTTTCAAAACAAAGCCCGTCGGAAGGGAAAGACGTTTGATATTTACAAGATATTTTTTATACATCTCAAACTCAAACAAAATAAGCTTCCCATAAAAGTGACCCTTAATTAAATTTGAGTTATATATAAAATGAAACGACAAAATATTTAATTAGAATTTCTTTTTCGGTTTAACGTTACGTATAATTCTTATACAAATAATATAATAGAAGAGGAAATTTGAAGACAGACCTCTAGGACGGCAGTTAACGAGTTATAGGCCTACCTATTTATAATATAAAAAATATTACCGACGTAATGTTAGAGAATATTGAAAAGGTAGTACTTCAAATTCATTAGATTAAATGATTAGTTTTTTTACTAATGGATTTTTTGATACAAATATCGAGCCTCTCCCCTCCTCCAAGCAAAAAAATTTAAATGACTTCACTGGTCAGATTAATATTTTTCTAGCTGTTTGATGGTGGATAAAATACGACGCGGCGCGAGTTTACAATATGTCGACATTTTTTCTCTCTCTCCATTAGTTTGAAATAGAGGCGGCAATTTGATCCAGATTTCTATAAAAATAACGAAAATAAAGAAGAAATATTAAGGTGATATTAACCTATAAGACAGGTACTATTCCTTAGCTTTTCGTATTTTTTTTCTTTCTCGATTATATTTTTAATCTTAAAAATGCTCTACGGTGTAATTATAGCTGAGATTAATAAAATATTTTGCATGTGCATTTTAAACCACATTTGTATTAATTATTTATTAAAAATATGAATACTATACAACGTTTCGAATGCTTATTCTGCAATCGTTTTCAAGTACTGTACACTAGCTCCGACTCAAGTGAACTGACTTGATTAATTAATGAGTGAAGATAGCGCGAATGTTTGTGTCTAACTTCACAGGAATGACTGTAGATGGCGCTGGTGTCATTGTACGGTATATAAAAATGCACTTAACGGTCCCTTAGAGGTTAGTTAACTTGAATGGATCAAATACAGACTGTACTGCAGAATAAGCAGTCAAAACGTTGTGCAGAATTTATATTTTTAATAAATAATTAATACAAAATGTTATTTATAATTAGAAACGCCCATAATAATAAAGTTCTCTAGTGTAGAACTTCGGTACGGTTTTGGGCCGAAGCTAACCGAACAGAAGCCGAGAAAATTCCCTAATTGTTTTAAATTTGTTTTCTAAATAAAACCGAACCTTAACCGAACTGAACCCTGCAATTTGTTTTAAATCAATGTAGGAATTCCCAGCAGAAATTTCCCTAAGTTGTTTTAATATTTGTTTAAAATATTGTTGTTGAATAAATAAAATACTTTTCTTATAGGTTAAGGTCACCTTCATACTTTTTCCATATTTTCCTTATTTTTATAGAAATTTGGATCAAATTAGCTTTGGCGCCCCTATTTTAGGCTAATTTCTTTAATGGTGAGAGAAAAAAAACAGAAAAAGTTTCATATCATAGAAAAAAAAATATCGGCATATTCTACACTTTAGCCATACGACGCTGATTAATTCTTCATTCTCACTCTTTAATGGCATAAGTTTAAATATTTGGCCCAAATCCTTTTAAGTTAAAAAATATACATACAATATATATAAAAATTCTTCCTGATAAAAAAAGAAACAAATCTACATTAAAAACAATTAAGCTTTAAGCCTTTTGTATTATTTTTTTGTAAGAATTAGTTAAATATTTTTTCCTTACGAAAACAAAGCAAACAAAAAAAAATTTTAAAAGGAAAGATTTTCATAACAAATTGTTATTTTAATGAACAAATCCCGACTAAGGACTACAATTAGAAAAAAAAAAATATTTTTAAAAAATCAAAAAATGAATATTTTATTTGAACATATAGTAGCTGTAGCTGTGATATTTAAGAGACTCGTAGTTATTTGGTATTTCATTTTATGAACCGTAATCTCTAATAAAAGAAGGGTGGAAGAAAAATAAATAAATAAAAAATATAAAAGGAAGGAAAAAAAATATTCAACCAAGTATCTTATAATTTAGAAAAAAAATACCAACACAAATTAAATAGAATTTTTAATTAAAAAACATATACATGATATTGTAAAATAAATATTTGTTTAAAAAAGAATGTTCAAGTACTTATGAATTATAATTTTTCAATATGTTTTTAATTTTAAATAAAATTAAAATATAATTACAAATTCCTTTAATATAACTTTTTATTAAATGAATTTTCTTTATTGTTTTTTTCTTCCCTGGTTAAAGAAGGGATCTAATTTTAATCGAAACGCTATCTTGTTAAATTAAAATTTATTTGTTCTCATATAAATTGCTTTTAACCTATTTTCTCTTCCATTCTTGTTTATTATAAACGTTTTCATAAAATAAATTAAAAAATAAATAGAGATTAAGAAGCAAAAGATATAAGAAAATTTTTTGAAATTAAAACACTTAAATAAATATAAAATTTTTTATTTGCAGATGTTGCTAAATTATCATCACTTAACACCAGTGGCGTAGCGAGCTTAACTCGCGCCCGGGGCACAATACCTTTTTACCGCCCCCCTCCCCATTCGAAAACCATATAATATTATATGTAAAATATACGTAATTATTATATTGCACGGGCACTAAATTTAAAATATATTTTCCAGAAATCAATTATAATAAAAATAAAAATTACCCAGCAATTTTTTGATTTTGCGGACCATTTGGCGCCCATTTGTGAGTAGCGCCCGGGGCATAATGACCCCCCTTGCTCTCCCCTCGCTACGCCACTGCTTAACACTTATTTAAAAGAGAGATGCCAGATTTTTTAACAGTCGAAATTTTATTAAATAGGCCTACTAATAATATTTAAATCTTTCTTGTTTCCTTATCTACACTGTAATAGAAATTTTAGTGATTTTACAATTTTTGTATAGGAAATAAATTATATAAACAAAAACATACTAAATTAAGTAAGTCTTTTCAAAACAAATGTATTGTAATTTTCTGAAAACCGTCTGAAAATTAGAGTGAAAATGTTTTGTAATTTTAAAAAACAATTTGACACGAGCGAGAAGAAAAAACTTGTTCCTCGAAGGAATTGAACCCGAGCTTTGGGTGAAAAAAACCTGTGATATATGGACCCTGTAACGCATTAGTGTGTCAAGCGCCAGCTACCGAGATTTGAGAAAATTAACATTAAAGTTTTTCTGATTTACATTGTTTTGATTAGATTATATTATATATCATATTTTTTTTTTTTTTGTCATTTGTGCAAGTAATATAAAATATAAATTTTTTTAGGACATATTTCATAAAAAATACTATTAATTATAGCATTTGAAACAATATTCCGTGCTTAACTCAATTTTTAATTTTTTGGCGCTTGATTTTAACGAAAATTACTATACAATGTATGTAAAAATATAAAATACATACTCTATTTTCGAAAAAAATTGTAATTTTAAAAAGTTTTTTTGTTGTAAAGAAAATTTACTTGAACGCATGTAAATTTAGTAGATAAATGCATAGTAGTTATCATTAACAAATTTAGTATTTCTAAACACTAAAATTAAGTTTTTTTTACAGTGTATTTAAGCTTGTATTAATTAAATAATACAAGGGGACCCAAACCGGCCCGTCGCATTACCTGACACTTGAGTTGAACAGAAGAGAGGAATTCTCCTTATATTTGTGCGTTTAAATCAATATATATTTATACAATAAATTTCATTAAAATTGAATAGTAATTATTTATTTAGGCGATGTTTTTGTTTGTGTTTTATTATGCTGATATCGCCGATCCACTTTTCCGGTGCAAACGAAAAGTAAAAAAAAAAGTGAAATTTATGTGTTTGACGTCTCGTGTCTTCTATATCATATATTGTTATTCTCTCAGTTATGATTTTCTAACTCCAATTCTTTCCGAATATCGAAGTAAAAAATGTATTTTCAATATAAAAAATTGAAGAATAAAGAAAAATAGCTAGCTGACGGTTTTAATTGTTTATCGATGGTGTGTATCTATGTGGGAGGCTGGGGAGATGTAGAAAAGATCTTGGACCGTTGGGGGCAGCTGATGGTTCCCAGGATCCCCCTTCTTCTCCACTTCTCTCTTTACGCCCTTTGCGCAAGTTTGCGTCTTTTTGCAACCATCGGCGAGGCGTACAAATCGTCTTTTTCTTGCAATCAAAATAAGTTGAGATTTTTAATCTAGAATAAAAAGAAAAGAACCTCTCTTAATAGAAATTTTATTATTTTCTCTAATTAAAACGAGTCGAGCTCCTCCCAAATGGACTCGCCCCCCCCCCCCCCACCTCATGTGAATTTACAATTCATTTGTGATTCTAGTGTTTATTGGCTTTGACCAAGTTTTCAAGTTTTGTTTTTCCTATATTTTCGTCTATTATCCACTCTGTAATATACTATATACTAAAGTATCTAAGAAATTAGAAAATCAAGAACCATAAAATTTTTTTGAGGTTGTAGACCATCATTCAAAGAATTGAATGAATAGAAACACTTGATTTAATGATTATGTCTAACTTCATGAGAATGATTGTGAATTGCGCTGATGTCTGTGTCTAACTTCATAGGAATGACTGCGGACTTGATGGAAATGGCTCTGACGTCGATATGTATATAAAATACACTAACGGTCTCTTAGAGGTTAGTTCACTTGAATAGTAACATGTGCACAGTACTTGAAAACGACTGTAGAATAAGCATTCGAAACATCGTAAAGTATTTATATTTTTCGTTAAGAAAATCCCTGGGTTACCATCAATATGAAGAGTATTTTAATTATCTCAGAAATTATGAGAATCATGAAATTTTAAGAAAAGATTTGTTAAATTTTCTAAATAAATTGCATTCAACATATTTATATGACAAAGTCCAGGAAAGTGACGTCATATAGCGAATAAGGAGGCGGCAAGGGGGAACCCTGACTTAGTCTAGTATATAATATTTCCATTACATATATCTCTAAATTAAATAAATAATGATCATCTCAGGGTAAGCAAGCAAGCAAGCTGTATGTAATTTGCCAAGTAGATTACGTTTATAACGTAGGCGTCTTAAGAAACGAATTTTAATCGCCATTTTCTCGTACAAATTCAATTTTCCAATTTTCCAAATAACTTTCATTAAGATTATTTATTTTACAAATTTTAATATATCAACAATTAAAGTCAATATGTTGCTCATTTATTATGAATGATATATAATATTGTGATATTAATAATATCGGCTTGCTCATGCCTATCAACATTTCATTCAAGATCAAAGTACAATATAATATTCATTATAATTAATTTAATATTAATAATTGACAGACTAATATTAACAAATAATTAACAAACAATTCCAAAGAACGTCAAATAAAAGATTTAAAAGATCTTGAAAATATTTATATTTATAATTATCTGTTTTAGCTTTTCATCAAAATTTCCATTTACTTGGCATTAATATAATATAATACATCATCGATGGTTGAAAATTTAATTTTCTATATAATCATGAAGTTCATTAGCAGAGAGAAGCATCCAATTTGAGTGCATTTTAAACAATCACCTCTAATTAACATCTTATTTGATGGCTGTTTCATACTAAAAATGCATTATCGCTTATAATAAAAGAGAAATTGCCATATAATCATACAGGAAATGATGATCTGGTAAATTTGGAAATTTTCTCAACAAAACATCGCTATTAAAAATTCTTAATATTTTAATGGTATAATTATTATCACGGTCAAAATGCTTGGACTTTGGCTCTAACGATTTTGATTAAAATTCATAAATCAACTATTTTTTCGATGCTATTTATATCAGTAAAGTTTTTTGTGAAAATTGTTTGAAGTACACTTTACTGATATAGATTTTTTTTTAATTCATTTTCCAGCTCTTCTTTCCATAGAGACAATGTTAAATCCCTATTTTTATGTTAATTTTGATCCCCTTTGGAAATTTTTACACATTAAAAAAAAAAATTTTCTAATTCTAATGAAATTTTGTATTTATTTAGGATTCTCTATTGTGTATAAAATCTCCAAATATGAGATTAAAATTTTGAAAAATAACCATAGTTTATTTCAAGCAGTCGACATTTAAAATACACAGAGCCTATGGGAATTTTGAATAAATTAACTTTTTTACTTTTTAAGTGGTCAAGTTAACTAAGGTGCTATAGGAAACTAAATATATCTCGTTACAAAAAAAAATCTAGTGTGACAACACAGTACGCAACTTCTGATTATCGAATGTAAAAGAAAGTTGTGCGATGTGCGTTAAGTCACACCAGATTTATTCTTGATAAATTAAGATGACAAAATTAAAAAGAGAAACAAATTAAATAACGAAAATAACGAAAGTAAAACAATATCTGTTACCAAAATAAATAAATTAACAATTAGCAAAGAAGAAAATAAATAATGGTTTGCTGAGAGATAACATGCAACGTGAATTTTCTTAGACAAAACAAAATTAATTGAAAATGAACGAATTGAAATTTTTCAAACTCTGACGTGCTCTTGTAAATATCTCTGTTCAAGGAAAATCTTGAATCATGACGAAGTCTCTTGTTGCAACCTCCTTGCTATGATGAATGAGTATCCAAAGGGGTAAACTAGATTTTCCATAAAAAATTTATATTTCATATGTACAGGAGCGCATTCGGAGGAGGGAGACGCTGAAGCCAAAAAAATTGCAAATTCTCTAGTTAAAAACAATTTAGGTGATTTTATAAAAAATATTTTAGGAAGAAGAATTTGTTAATTTGTTTGGGAAGAAACCCTTTACGTAAGCTACTCCATTAATGTCAATAAATAAAAAGCTATTGCTTGGATTCCTGTATTTTTTTTATTTTCTAATGTCAGCTCCATCCAGTTCCTCCACATAACTATGTTTATTGGTGAAATATTCATAGGCGAAATAAAAGGATCGTAATTTAAAATTAAAACTTTTTTTTTATTACTCTTTTCACTTCTTTACATTTCTTAATGTAAAATAATTACCAGAAGTTTTTTTTCCAGAATAGTATTTTAATTTTTCAAACTTGCATACGTGGAAATTTTTTAAAAGATTAATACATATATTTTTCTACAAAAATACTAAAATATTTAATTTTTATTATTTGAAGAAGAGTTTGAATAAAAAAGAGACAAAAATTTTGACAAAATTCACTTCTAATTAATGAATGTCAAAATCAAATAAAAATTGGTGTTTTCTCATTTAAAAGTCATTTTTACTTTCTCTTACCTATAAATGTAATATATAGTGAAAAAGTATTTCGTCAAAAATCCGATGTCGGAATTTTGATGGAAATACACGTTTTGAGGTCCTTGAGTTTAAAAAAGTGGGCCCCGCGACTTGGTCAGTCACTGACCAACTAAGCATTAAGGAAATGAGCTACGAGGTTGAAATTTTATATTTAAGTTAGCTATCCTCCCAGACAGTAAAAATAAGCTTTCGAACAAAATCGGCCAAAAAGTCTAACTAAAGTACTTTTTCAGTTTTTTTTTTCAAATTTCTCAAAATTCACTTTAACAAAACTTGATTTAAATTCATAAATCAACTATGTTTTAGTTGCTCTTTAATAATAAGTTTTTTCCTAAAACGTTTTTGAAGTAATTTATTTCCAATGGAAGCATTCGTAGCTCAGCGCTATCTATGAAACGCAAGTGTTTAAGTTTGAAACTAAGGTGCTATGGGAAACTAAATATATCTCGACATAAAATAAATCTGCTGATCGTTAAGTCACACCAGATGTTTTGTTTTAACCCTTTTTCACATCTGGGCTCAGTTAGGCTCTATTTATAATTAAATTATATTAATATTAATCTTTTCTGTAATTATAAAATATTTTACCGATTAATAATTTTAAAGCGTTGGTAATAGTGTCTTTGACCGATCATTCTTTTTTTAGAACGAGTTAGTGATATGAATCTTTCGAGGTGCCGAAGCGCCAATGGCTTGAGAGAGGGGGGGGGGGAGAGCTAACGACCCCATTTACCCCCACTGGTCGTGGGATAAGAAAGTGGAGCTCATCCCTCCCCAGTAACTGGCACAAAATTCGTGACAGCCCTAGTTACTAAGGGTTAAAATTAAATCAATACATTCATTCATGATTTTACAAACTCCAACAGACAGACAGAGTTAACAATTGCTTGATCCGTCACTAAATACGGTAACATTAGAAATCTATAATTTTAAAAATCAATTTTAATAATGATATGCTCATGAAGTGTGACAAAAAATGGAATACAAGCAAATAGTAATTTACTTTGAAAATGACACCTCAAATTCCAAAAGAAAATAAAAATGCTCATAAATAAAAAAAACCAAGGTGCTAAATTTCAATCATGAGATGTTTTATGGCTTCTTGCAAACAATAAATGATCTTACAAAAGAGGAGGGAAAAAAGAATCCCATTTATAAAATACAAAAAAATAAACGAAACACTGAATTAAATTGTTTGTTTAATTGTAAAAAATTATATAATCGTAAAGGTGGAATTTTAAAATCGCACTTTTATTCCTTATTAATTAATTTCAATAAATATATAGTCTGTGCTTTCAAATTCTAAAAAAGACATTATTCTTATTATTTTACCATATAATAGATTTGAAAAATTTCATTTTGTTAAGAAATAAATACAGCAGTTATAAGGATCGTCGGCCAAAAAATAAATACTTATCCGTTTATTTGTAAATATTTCGACCCCAGTGATATGGAATCATCCTCAGTACAATCAACAGATGTTTTGCAAATCGTTACTTTCCAATATGACAAAATAGCGAGCATTCAATTAATGCAATTTTTATTATAATATATAATAAGAAAAAGTGTTTATTTTTTGGCCGACGGTCCTTATAATTAAATTGATCATCCTACGGTCATCTACAAACAACAATAAATATACATACTAGTACTGATCTTGAAATATTAATTCAAATTAAAAATTATTTATTACACTGTGCGGCAGGAAAAAAAGCCCCGAGAAAATTCCTTCAGATTATTAAGTAAAATGACCTCCTGAATCCAAATATGACCTCCGTTTTCCCCCACCACGTACCGTTTTCGGGGGGAGCCCCCTACTTTTTTCCACCCCTTTTTGTTAATTATAGGGCCATGAATCAAATTTGGAGGGATGAAAAGGAATATTTTAGCCTTAAAATTTCTTCAGAAGGTCTAGAGAAGTGAAAAGTTAAAAAACATTAACATTTGAATCCCAGGGGGGATATGGGGGAGGATTTTGTCCCTTAAATTGCAAAAAAATCATTAAAAATGATTGATTTTTTCACAGATTTTCTACATATTCCAGCTGACAGACCCACCTCACCCTTCCTTAAACCAGGGGCGGATTAAAGGGGGGAGGTGGGGTGATCGACCCCCCCCCCCCCTCCCGTGAAGAAATGATAAAAACTAGTAATCTAAAGAAATTATGATTTCCGCTCTTTAATTTCAATTGAATTTGTTACCAATCAATTTAAATAAATAGGAAAGGGGTCTAAATGGCCTTAGATGCCGACAAAGTCCTTAAATAAAAAAAAATAAAAAAAGTCCGCCCTCCTGACAAAATTGCATTAATCCGCCCCTGCCTTAAACATCCCTCAAATAAAAAAAATATATAGGATAAAGCGGGTTGGGTGTGAGCGATTCCGAAGCCCTTACAAATAGATGGAAGATTCACAGCCCCTCGCTGCACAGTTGGTCAAATTGGCAAATATGCGGCTATAACTTTCATTTTTTTGGGCTGATCGCCACAAATTTAAAGTTAAATATAAGGATTCTTCTTTCACTTCAACTTAATCCCTAATAAATAAATAAATACAAAAAATAATACTTGGAAGTATTTTATTTAATTGAGTGAGTTTTAGGGGTGGATTAATTAAATAAGTCTTTTTAAAATTTTTTCACTTCGAATGTATTCCTAATAAATAAATAAATACAAAAAATATTACTTGGAAGTATTTTATTTAATTAGAGATGAGTTTTAAAAGTGGATAAATGAAGTGAGTCTTTTAATAGTTATTTAATTTCTAATTTATTTTCAAAGGAATAAAACCCCGTTAGTTTGCAAGTGAATGGAATTTTTACAAATAGAGAATTTATTTGATAATTTTAATTTCTTGGGCGTTCAGAGAGGAATGTTTCTCGAGTCTGCTTGCTTGCTGCCTGCATATCAGGCGGTCTGTTTTAGTTGTATGAGAGTCGAGCCATGAGTCGTTCGGTTCAGCTCCACTCTCTCTCTCTCTCTCTCGCGTGTGTTTAGTTTATTTTATATTGTGTTGTGATTTGTGCAAATAAGACATTCATCCACCAAACTCCCCACCTGCTCATCATATTATTAATATTAAGGTAATGAATATTTTGACATCTCATTTGCATAACGAATTAAAGTAATTTTGTATTTTATTTTTCTCTCTTATAATATACTGATGAAATTATCCAATTTTTTAAATATAACTCTATGATGAATTCGTGTACCCCAGAGGGAGGGTGAGAAAGGGTGTAAATCACCCCTTCTAATAAACAAAATAGTTTTTTTCTTTAAAAATGAAAATTAAAATAAAAAAATTATTTTTTTTGTAAATTTTTTACATTTAAGCAATGATTTCTTTCCCTCCCTCCTCACCCTCCACCCCTCTAACAGAGAATTTATATTCTCCTATAATATTTAATAAGAAATTATTATTAAATAATTGAAAATATAAATTCCTAACTTTTATCTCTCGTCAGTGGCCTAGTAATAAGTGAGATTTTTGGAGGTGGAATTTTCTTTTTCACTGTCTGATTGCCTGATTTTCTTAAGCAGTTTCTCCACTCGCCTGCCCTAATTATAAGTGTAAAAATTCAGATGATTTTTTTTTTTTATTTGCTTACGTTTCTGTGTCGTAACTTTCCACAAGCCTGTAAATCCGTTCTTCGTTTCATGAATATATTTCCTTGTTTGTAGTTTTAGATATAATTCGATCCCCCTTGGCTCACGCATCCCCTTATAGATAGATATTCATTCACATTCAATTATAAAAATAAATTAATGAATAAAATTGCAATTGTTTTTTCCTCATTAAAATCTTTTAGAATTTTATATAAAAATTAATTTTATTTCTGTTTGTTTAAAGGCCACCCCCTCCCTCCCAAATTATTTTCCCACTCTACAAATTTTCTTAAGACTTGCAATTTTTCGCCCATTGAGTAAAGGGTAGTCTACCCCATGTAAATTTTTCTTTAAATAAATTTAGTTTTTATAAATGTCATATTTTTACTTACAAAAGCGTATCTTTATATTTCATAGATTATAATTTTTTTCAAACTTAGACAAGAAGTAATTTCTACCCCTTTAGATAAAATTGGGAAATATTGAAGGACATAGACGAATCCGTCGACTTTAAATTTGTAAAGATCAGCCCAAAAAAATGATTAATCCTTTATTAATTATTTAAAGGTATTTTGCCCATTTTTTACTTGAAATATCAACCTAAATATCTTTTTCGTTTGATTTAAAAAGAAATTTTTTTGTTATATTTTGATATTAGAGTGAGATTCTAAAATATTTTTTCTTTTGCAGATTTGTGTTTCTCGAGTGCAATTGGGATTTCGAGCTGAATTCAAGGACTGCAAGGAGGTTCGGATGTCCTTCACTTCCCCGGAGGGTAAGTACAGTATTTCATAGAATAGTAACACATACACTCTCTTCCACCCCTTCACACTTTCACACAAATGCATATAGATATTATCAAAATATTGTGTGATAGTCGCACAGCACACAATTTCAGGTAGGGATGTCGTTTTTCCAGGGATAGCCTGGATGTAAATAACGCATACCCTTAAGGGCAGGGACAGGCCCGAGGGCCCCGCCGATCTGATGGTGGGGACCGGGTATATACACTTACAATTCGTTCGTATTTTTAATTAGGCTAGGTAGGATCTCTCTCAAAGCCCCCTGGTCTCTCGTTTACTCGTAATCCAAAAAATCACGTTCATTCTCACTGATATGATTTCTTCAGACACCCGACTTGCTGTAATAAATCACAATTCTTTTTGATATTTCGCATATTCTTTTTAATGCAAATAATAAAAAGAATTGTTCTTGAAGTCCATTATTTTTGCTTGAATTATTTCCGAATTTTGTTTTATTTTAAAGAAAAAGAAGCCTTCAAGATTAAGTAGGTATTACGCAAAATTTTTAATAAGTAAGTAAATTTCATATACAATAGTTATTAAAATAAAATGACCAAAACTAATTCAAATTTTATATTTTTCAGATGACTTGAATTTTCCTCACGTTCTTGTTTTCATTTTGGTTAAATACAATAAAAACATTAACTTATTTAATAATACAAATTAAAGAAACATATTGGCTTAAGAGTATATCATCTTTTGGTATCAACTCATCGAATTTTGTTGTTTTGGAACTTCTATTATATACAGTGAGTAAAAAGAAATTAAAGGCATCTCTTCTGGATTTTGCCCTTTGGGGGTTAGGTAAGCCCCTGTTTATTTGAACTTTTGGTGGGTGGTTTTTTCCTGCATTTTTATATTAAATTTCTTACAAAGGCGAACTCATTTTTTCAAAATGAATTTTTATATTTTTTTAATATATTTTATAAATAAATATTGTGAAGTGCACATAAAAACATAAAAAAAAGTCTTCAAGATTAATTTTTAATGCAAAAGTAAGTAAATTTTCATTAAGTAATATAATCAAAATATAGAAACTAATTTTTTTTTTTTTAGGTAAATTAATTTTGGTGAATTGGTGGGCTATGAGGGGAGGAGGAGGCCCAAAAATAAAATCCTACGGTTTTTCGGATTATAAGTAAATTTCATATCATTACAATAGTTATTGAAATTAAAATAAAATGAGCTCAACTAATTCAAATTTTATTGTTTTTTCAGATGACTTGAATTTTCTTGACGTTCCTGTTTTTATTTTGGTTAAATAATAAACTTATTTAATAATACAAATGAAGGAAACATATTGGCTTAAGAGTATATCATCTTTTGGTATCAACTCATCGAATTTTGTTGTTTTGGAACTTCTAATATACACAGTGAGTAAAAAGAAATTAAAGGCGTCCCTTCTGGATTTTGCCCTTTAATATTAATTATATTTTAAAATTATTATTACTAGGATCTTGAGACTCTGAAAAAATCTGCCAAGTTACATTTGTGGAAACATAAATTTTTTGACATCTGATGCCATTTAGACTTGATTGGTATCCAATTTAATTGAAATAAATTTTTCTCACTTGAGTCGGGAAGTGAACTTCAGGCCCGTATCACAAGAGGCTTTATCAAAACACTTCATTTTCCGTGGAATACACATATATTGAATTTAATTTAAATATATATATATAATTAAATGCCAAGTGGAATAAGGCAAATGTCAAATGTCTTGAGGTGAGGCCTTTCGCCCCCCCCCCCCTCTCTCAAGTCCCCAGGCTGTTATCATAACAGCTCTGGACCCATCATTCACAGACTATGGGACCCTGTAGAATTTACTATATGTTCGATATATATTGCTCAATTGCCTCCCATCATTAATGTCCTGAGTCGATATTTTATCCCGAAAGACAACTTCACCTTAATGATACCCAAAAGATATAGAAAAAAATTATTTATTTTCTTATCTATTATTGATAGATTTTTCTCTCCTTTCATTGGTATATTAATTCACTTCAAATAAGGGGCGTAATAATAGGCATCTATGGCTGTGACGTGAATGTTTTTTGTAGGACAATTTTATTTTAGATTTGTATTATTATAAATTAAATTAAGCAGGTAGTTTAATAAACAGAGATATAGAGGGCGGTTGACATATTTACTCCAAAAGTTGATACAGTTCTACGATTTTAATGTAAGAAATATTAATATATACGGCTACCAAAAAATAATTCCAAAAAGAACTCAGGGAGGGTTCAAACGTCGAGAAGTCGGATTTTTACTTTCTCTTACCCTGTTATGCATTAGTGTGTCAAGCGCCAAAAAATTAAAAATTGAGTTAAGCACGGAATATTGTTTCAAATGTTTTAATTAATAGTATTTTTTATGAAATATGTCCTAAAAAAATTTATATTTAATGTTACTTGCACAATTGACAAAAAAATTATATATAATCCAATGAAAACAAAAAACTTTAATGTTAATTTTCTCAAAACTCGGTACCTGGCGCTTGACACACTAATGCGTAACAGGGTCCATATATGAAATACTTACGATTACAATACTTTCTCTTTATATACATGGCATACGAGAAAGCAAAAATATTTCCAAGTGCATAGTTTCTAATAATTAACAATTTTTATTTATTAATATTTACGTATAATACTATTTGAAATAGAAAATGAAAAAATATGAAATAATAATTTTCCCTTATGAATGTGTATAAATAATGTTTTCATAAAACAAACATGTTTTTGCAATGCCCCAAATCTTATCTTGACACAGCAAAAGGGCGAGATGCCATTAAATAACTCACTTTTGGAATTCATTTCTCATTCTTTTCTATTTATATGCAGCTGATGTTTCATCATTTTCTAGTAGTGTCTTGATCATTTCTTATTATATTAATTACTAGCTGCCAAGCCCGCCTTCGGGCCTTCGAGTGAATCTTGAACTAGGCGGCCGGACGATCGTCGCTATACAATGCAAAGATAGAAAAAAAAAAATTTATTTTAAATTGTACATTCAAAAGGGGTCGGGAATTTTTTTTAGGAGAGCAGGTCTTAAAAAAACAGATACTATAATCAATTCCAAAAGATATTGATAATATCAAAGCCTTCGAAAAGTCGACAGCTAAATAAAGTTTATGCTGTAATAAATATATCAAGAAAAATATTCATAATTTGCAATTTAGCTATTAGGAAAATTTGTGTCCATTAGAGGAGACAGCGAGGGGCATTTGCACTGATCATTAAGTGTCTTGTTTCTCGGGGCACCCATCCAGAGATCAACGCTTCTCAATCTTGCTTAACTTAAACTATTTTGATGATTGTTTCTCATCATCTTCCCTAATTCTTTTGGAATTAATTGAGAGATAGGATAGATTTTATATGCAACATATTCACGGAACACAAGAGAGGCATCTTCCCAGCATCCCTATGCTGTTCAGATCACGACTAACAGAACAAAACAATTTCATTCTTCCTTTGTCCCCATGACCTCCCGTGATTGGAACAAGCTCCCTGCGTCTATCTTCCCCAAAACCTACAATCTTCAGACTTTCAAGTCTAACCTCAACAGGCATCTTCTCAGTTCCCGCAGTTGAGTTTCCCCTTTATGCTTCTCCTTTTGTTTTTATTTTCTTCCTAGCTGCATGTGACTATTGGTCATTATAGGTCTTCGGACCTTATGCACCCATTCCAAAAAAAAAAAAAAAAAAAAAATTTAATTTATTAAAGGGTTGTTTATCGTCGGTTAGATGGTGTAAATATTTAAGAGAGAATGTAATATCGTCTTTTTTTTCCAATCTAAAGAGTAAAAGTATTTTTACTTTCTCTACCCTATATAGAAATATAAGAGAGAGAAGTATTGTTAATTTTTTATTCAAATGGGAATTGTAATATTTATTTATTTTTCTTTTTCAAGAGAGAGTGACTCAGTGGAGTTCTCGTCTGGCCATGCGTTGCGTCTTTCTTACTAGAGTGCTTGGATTTATTTAAAAGTGAATAATAGTGCAACTCACCCCGACCAATTCGACACTCCCACCCCTTGGAGCTTCTTTCTATTAAAGGTAGGCCTAATTAATATAAAAAATTATGAAAAGTTCTATTTTAAACATATCTTCGAATTTTTTGAGGATTAAATTAATTATTAAGATTTTTTATATGTGATTAGGGCTGTACAGAGGCGTACCGAGGCAGTTAGGGGCCTGGGGCGGCACTAGAAGAGGGGGCCTTATATTGAATTTTTTTTTTTTTTTTTGGAGGGGGCGGGTGTTCATCTTTAAATATCCCTGTCCTGCATACACAAAAATATTTTTAAAATACCCTATATCCCCATCCCCAAATTTTTGTTAGTTGCATGAATTCTGAAAAAGAAGTGTATTCATTATGTTTTTTTTAAATACATTGGTTTTCACTACTTTGGCTATTATAAAATAAATATATTTTCTAAAAGTGTGATGAATCTCGACAATGAATCAGAGTACATTCATTACTGTACAATGTGCCAGTAACATTTCGGTGTATTTATTTATGCTTCTTCTTCTTCAGTCCTTTCTATAAAAAGATAAGGCTTACATATATTTACAAAAGCACAGGCCTACATGTGCAATAAGAGAAAAGGAAAAATGGCTACAACAATAAACAAAACAAAAATATTGATTGCCCCACTGTATTATTCGATTAAATATGTCCCCTGTGTAACCGAAAAAATATAAAAATTATTCATTCATTTCAACATAATTTTGGCATCAAAATCTTCCAACAATCTAATTTATTTCAATCGAATTACTGATATTAGCTCAGGCAACTCATACTCGCCAGATCTGACCCACAGCATGGAGATATTATTAAGTAAATATAAATTTTTAGTCTTTGAAATGAAATAAAAGGAAATTTGATTATTGTTTATGTTCTATCACGAGAACAAAAAAAGATCAATAGCAGCTATCAAGCCGTCTAGGCTTAGAACGAAAAATGAATTAATTATTTTAATTCCACAAATGCGAAACATTCACGGGAGAACGGGGGGAGGGGGAGGGGGAGGGGGAGGGGGATAATCTCCCTTTGGAAAGTGGAAATGACAAAAAGTTTGATCCCCTTCAATATCTTATGGCTAACTTCATGGGTGAACGTTGCCGAAATTGGTGAAAAATGAATTTATCGAATAATTCCGATATTTACTAAAAATATCTATCCAGAAAAAAAGTTCTATCTTTATTTGAAGAGGGAAGGCAGGCTTGTTGAAAAATAAGTTGATTTTTATTTTTTTCATTTTCTAATCAAAATATTAATATATAAATATTTAATAAAAATAAAATCGTAGTAATTGAATATTTGATTATAGCTGTAGTATTGTATTCAGGATAATAAGGAATAATTTCCCCAGAAGAATGCAGCCAAATTTATTTCATTAGATTTTAATAAAAAATACTAATCACTTGCTGACGTTTCGGTTCGGGTTTGAACCATCATCGGAGCTACAAACATGGAAAAAATAATAGAATCATAAGATGTTTTGTTTTACAAAATTAAAATCTAGAGTGGCTGGTCACACAGCACACAACTTTATATTTAGCTCCCCATAGCACCTTAGATACAAATTTGCGTTGTAAATTTTGACTGCTTGAAATAAACTATTTTTCAAAATTTTAATCTCATATTTGGATATTTTATGGTACATAATAGAGAATCCTAAATAAAAACAAAATTTCATGAGATTTGGAAATTTTTTTTAAAATGTGTAAAAAGTTCCAAAGGGAATCGAAATTAGCATGCAAATCTCCATAGGGATTTAACATTGGCTCTATGGAAGGAAGAGCCGGAAAATGAATTTCAAAATCTGAAATACAATCAGTAAAGTGTACTTCAAACAAATTTCACTAAAAATTTTATTGATATACTTTTTAAAGGGCATATAAAAAATAGTTGTATTTATAGGCTTATTTTCAAACCAAACTTAAATATAAAATTTCAACCTCGTACCTCATTTCCTTCATGCTTTAAATTGAACCCAGATAGAGAAAGAGACACATAGGCTCACACAAACACACAGACCAATTTTTTTTTTGAACTCTGGGGTCCTCAAAACATGTATTTCCATCAAAATCTCGACATCGAATTTTTGACATGATCGCAATACTTTCTCTCTATATATTGTATTACATGTATAGGTAAGAGTAAGTAAAAATGAGAGGGAAAAAAATAGAAAATTCTAAACAATGCAAATGTTTTTAAATCGTATTTTTGAAATAATAAATTATATTAGCGACATATTTTAATAAACTATTTTCAAGCCTTGGACACCCCTGACTCGCCATTCTTTAACAATTCAATTTTAAATTATTTTCAAATCATTTAGAATTTCTGCTTTAGTGTTAGTATAATATACTCAGCCAACCATTCTCAATATGAACGAGAACAAATATTAATTATAATTATTATATATATATGTATATAGATTGCGTATATTGCTATACTGTATCGCTATATAATACACTCTATATTAATATATAAATGTAAATATAATAATATAGTAATTGGCCAATCTACACCATTTGCAAAGTGATTCCCTTTGAAATGGCCAATATTAGGCCTATAGGTAAGCCATTACGTGGTCAAGAGAAAGTCCTGTGCGGAATTGTAAAACAAATTTACAAATTTTTCTTCACTTTTTCTTGTCCAAGAGAAAATTATCAAATTTATTTAAATTAAAATCCTATGCTTTGTGGAATAAAATTTATACAAGGGGTCGTTCACATGTTAGTCATATACAAACAAACTCCCCTACAAATATTATCTCATAAAATAGACCTCCCCCCCCCACCGAAACCGAAACTTGTTTAAAAATTTTTTTTTTTATTTCCTATACAAAATTCATATCATATAAATTTCCCCCGTGACTCAAAAATTCACTCCATTTTTTTCCTCTTGCGAAAATCATTTATGAATTTTAATCAAAATCGTTAAAGCCAATTTTATGAAAATCGAAAAAAACTGAAAAAGTACATCAGTACTACAAACATTTTTAACGGAAATCTTTACCGATATACATTTTAAAGAGCATGTAAAAAAATGATTGATTTTTGAATTTTTTTTTTTTTAGTATACGAGTCTCATCCCATTTTTTCAAACTCAAAAAATTTTATAAATTCAACTTTGAATTGTGATGTCACACTTAGAGAAGCCCCCGGGTCCTCCATGTCATTAGCGTCATTTGGGGGTCTGATTTTTATAAAATTTTATATTATTCTAAATAAAATACTTTAAAATACATCGAGCTTAGAAACTGCGCAAAATTAAACAATTAATTAAATTAAATATCTTTTCACTAAATTTGATTACCTATTTGTAAGTAAATTTTAAGAAAAAAAATATGTTTGCCCTCCCACAAGAAAAATTTGAAATGACGCCACTGCTCCATTCACAATTAGAATTAGTAACGTTTTGTCCCCCCCCCCCCTAACGGGTTTCGTAATACGTGGACGACCCCCAAATGACTGCTTGAAATCTATCATTTAAAAAAATCTCGAGATCGAATTTTTGACATGAATCGAATACTTTCTATATATTTCATATATAGGGTAAGAGAAAGTAAAAATAACTTGTTCGATTTATTTCAAGATAATATCTTCTTATACCCTTTTGCAATACAAAATTTCTGAATTATACTATTAATATATTTTTTGCAAGTATCTGCTAAGCCATGTCCTCCCTCTAGGCTAGCAGGTGTCTTGGCTCTTAAAAATGCACAAGAGCCTCTACAAACGCCCTACATATTTTTATTAACGGCTCGATTGTGGTTAAATAAATAATGATAGTTTTGAATAGAGGTGTCTTGAATCCTTTTTCGAATTTTAATAAAATGGAATTGAAAACGAACCATATTGTGTTGATCGTAACACGCGAAATATTAAAATCTTCCCCATAAAATTCTGAAGTCATAAAGTTGTAGACAAAAAATAGCGGTGTTGTCCTAAATATCAATTCTTTGCATGGTCTATAAAAAAAGAATTATAAATGCAATAGGGCATATAATTTCATATCTATGAAGAATTTAGATCCGCACTAAAACGCACATATGCACCCCAGAAAAAAAGAAGAAGGGATGAAAACCTCTGATATATTAATGCCATGTTAGTCGCAACTGGAAAACGCTAAACGCTATACCTAAAGAGGAATTTCCAGCTCCGGAATAAACAAGTAAACAAAAAATGTACCGAGGGGAAATTTATTTTATTTTTTTTTAATATTGACACGCATGTACAAAACAATTGAATAATTAGAGGACGCAAGAGACCTGTGACGTAACAGATTTTATTTAATTTCATTGGACCTATTAGTTTGTGGTTTATTTGACAGGTCATTTGCACCATTCTTTTGTTTATGTATTTTCTCTATATATATAAATATTAAATAAACGAGTATTTTAATATTTTTAATTTCTATTTTCTAGCTGAGTGCGTTTTGGTTATTTTCAAAATCAAAAAACATATTCTTGTATCTTTTTATTTTTCACCATTTAAGTGATATTCGTAATTTTTACAAACATTTTTTTTATTTTTTGCGGACACACTGAAATATTGTTCCAAACATCGAGAAAAAAATTCCCTCGAAGTTTCAGCCCTTAATTTATTTTAAGCACTTCCTCTCGATCGTTAAATTTTTCCCATTTAAATAACATGTAAATTTTTTTTAAATTGTTATAGCTCAGTTCGGTTTTATGATTTTTCATTGCTATTAGTTGCAATTTGTAGTGTATTAGAAACTCTTTGAAATGCCCAGTATCGTTTTATTGTTACTTGAACCGTTTCGTCGGTGCCGGCGAAAGTCCTATTTCCATGAAATTGTCACATTTTCTTTGTTATTAACAAAACGGCTTAAGATACAATAAAAAACGTAGGGCAAAACTTGCAGGAAATTAGATTTTCTACAAAAAATCTTCTATGAAATATTTAGCTCAAGGGCGTTATTCGCAAGGTATATTCAGTTTAATATATTGAGAATTGAAAAATTATTTTATTTCCTAAATACATTGTCCTGAATATATCTTGTGAATAACGCACTTGAGCTAAATATTTCATAGTACATTTTTTGTAGAAAATTTAAGTTTTTCCTTACGTTTTTTATTGTATCTTAAGCCGTTTTGTTAATAAAAAAGAAAATGTGACAATTTCATGGAAATAGGACTTTCGAGGCCGACACCGGCGAAACGGTTTAAGTAACAATAAAACGATACTGGGCATTTCAAAGAGTTTCTAATACACTACAAATTGCGACTAATCGCAATGAAAAATCATAAAAAAAGGACTGAGCTATAACAATTTAAAAAAATACAATGATTTATTATTTAAATGGAAAAAATTCAACGATCGAGAGGAAATGCTTACAATTAAAATTAAGAGCTGAAACTTCCAGGGAATTATTTTCCGATGTTTGGAACAATATTTCGGCGTGTCCATTAAATAAAAAAAAATTTCGTTTCAAATAAAACACACTAATGTATATATTTTGTTAAAAACAAAAAACAAATTAGCATCAATTGCCTTTGAATACATACAATTGGCGTAGCTAGGAATTAGTTCACTCGATGTTCTTTTTCAATTTGCTTGGCACCCCAATGAGATTTCAAGTCCTTGTTAAGCAATTATCACACATTTGTTTTCATATAAATTTATTTAATCATAGAATTGGGGAGTCAATTTCTTTTTGATATAAATGCGATGTTCCAAAAAACAAATTTGTAATATTTTTGTAGAAGCATGGAAAAGCATTTCGTTTCTTTCTTGAGTGGGTTCTCATAGTCGTTTTGGCCGCTTTGGATCCTATTCCTTTTAGATTGCCCTCGCCTGGTAATTAGGCAGATTGGAAAGACGACTCAGCTCAGCTCAGAAAGCCCGATTGCAAACTAGAGAGCAAGAGGGAGAGAGGTCTAATTTTGCAAGCAAAGATGCCAAAATCCTCACCTCTATACTCTATTACACGTCACTTTCTAACTAATGTATGTTTATAATTTTTACAAAAAAATACATGAAATCAATAAAAAGGCTAAGCAGCTATTATTATTTCTTTATTGCATTCAAACCCACAGCGACGTTTCGGTCGACTATGCGACCATCTTGCTTCTCCTTTTGTTTTTATTTTCTTCCTGGCTGCATGTGACTATTGGTCACTATAGGTCTTCGGACCTTATGCACCCATTCCAAAAAAAAAAAAAAAAAAAAAAAAAAATCTTCACGGCTAGGGTTCAGTCAATCTTCTTTGATAGACATTTTTTTTTAAATATACGAAAGGAAGTGGCGTGCCAAGTAGTATATATGAGGATAGGTGTAAGCTAAGTTTCTTCGCAATAAGAAAATTACTTTTTAGAGTAGTTTGGAGGGAAAGTGGTGTAGGTTTTCCGTGAAACATATTTATAAGTAAAAATTATTTGAAATATGTGAGGTTTCACTAAGGAGGTTGTTTGATTGAAAATTATAAAAAAAAATAAACAATAAATACTAAAAATAAAGAGTGGCGGCCTTAGGGGATGGCGAGCGGGGCAATTGCCCGGGGCCTCGCGCAACAACCCGAATAGAAAAAAAGGGAGATTTAAATCTTTGGTTAAAATATATATTAATTATAATAAGTATCTAAATAAAATTTCTTATTTAGATGTTAAAAAAAAAGATGAAAAATTATTGCTGGACGAAATACAGCGATAATTTTTCAAACTAACATTAAACTTACCTCCGGTAATTGAAAGTTGTGTTCTGTGCTTTTCGCAACAGATTTTTACTTTCTCTTACTCTATATATATAGAGAGAGAAAGTATTGCGATCTTTTGTGTAGAGATATATTTGGTATATTAGAATTCAAGATGTAAAATTTATAATCATTTATTTTCTTACCATTGCAACCATTGCTCCTATCTTCCCTATAAAGTACAAGAGTAGCGTTCTTCAAAAGATTTCACTGGTAAAATGAGAATATACATTTTAAAGAGCATGTAAAATTTATTTTTGAATTTTAAGCGAATTTTGAGAAAATCGAAAAAACTGAAAAAGTACTAGTCCTTTTTGGCCGATTTTCGTTCAAAAGCTTTGTGTCACGTCCCAGGAGAGTACCTACCTTAAATATAAAATTTCAACCTCCTAACTCTTTTCGTTCTTGAGATATTTTGTTCACATGTTGCGAAAACCACTTTTTTGGATTCAGCGAACGTGTATATCCATCAAAATCTCGACATCGAATTTTTGACATGAATCCAATACTTTCTCTCTATATATTACATATATAGGTAAGAGAAAGTAAAATTTTATTACTTTAGTGATATCTATAGTAGTTTGATATTCCAATAAGAGTGGCATTTGTTATAAAGTTCACTATGATAAATTTTACTCTCTCTTGAGCCCTTTTTTTATTTAGTACTCCATCTTACACTTTTAGCTCTTGGCATAGTAAACCAACAAGTTAATTTTATGAGATGTTACGGACATCTTGCTTGGTTATTTCATTTCCCCCGGACATTACATGGACAAAATCAATATATCACAAGCACACAGATGGAAGCGCTCACCTAAAAAGATGATGTTAAGCATCCGCTAGTAGCCCTATTTATATACAAAAACTTATTTCTCTAAACATTTTTCATATTTATTATTCCGTTTTTGTATCTGTAGAGAGAAACTTAATTGTCATGAATGGTATCAGAAATATTATTAAAGCTAAAGCTCTTTGCTTAAGTTGGTTTTCAAATTATCCCTTCGACTTACAGTAAATCAAAGCAAACTATTAATAAATTTACACCTTAGATTTAAGGAGTAAATTAATGAAGCCTCCTGATGAAGAATGAAGTGTTAAATTGATACCAACCAAAGAGTAGGTTCTCTCACTGCAAAGCTAGGAAGAATATATTTAAAATATTGGAGAAATATAAAATGGGAACTCAACTGCGGGAACTGAGAAGATGCCTGCTTAGATTAGACTTGAAAGTCTGTAGGTTTTGGGGTAGATAGACGCTGGGAGCTTGTTCCAATTGCGGGAGGTCATATGGTCAAAGGAAGATTGAAATTGACTAGTTCTGTTAGTCGTGATCTGAACAGCATAGGGATGCTGGGACGATGCCTCCCTTGTGTTTAATTTGTATATTTAAATTTAAATTTAAAAAAATATGTATATTAGTTGTGGTTTATTTTATTTAATCTAAATTTATTTTCTAATAAAATATTTTTAAATTTTAATAACCACTGAAAATTAAAGAAAAAAAAAAATTTGTTAATTTCCGTGAAAGATTTGTTCTGAAATCCTTTTTAAAAAGAACCAAATCGAAAGTAGAAAATTAATATTGTTCAAATCCTGTGTAAGATCACTTTAATAACTTAACAAATTAAAGAAATAAATTAAATGCAGAATATAAAATGCGATCTCATTAGAACTGACTAAATGTAAAAATGCAAAGACACCCCTATCACTGATTAAAATTAAAGGGTCGGTGACATCTCGAGCAAGAGTTAATTATACAATTATTAATGAGTGAATTTCACTCATTTTATGCTTAAATTTTTTAATAAATGCAATTTTTGTATAAATATTTACATTAACATATTGATTCATTTTAAATATTAGCCTATTTTATTAAAATATATTTTTCTAAGGGTCGTATAGGGTAAAACTTTCACAAGTAGACAAAATATGAAGGCCATTTGTCTAAAATAATAAAATAAACTAATATGGCACCCCAGAATCGTTAGCTTTCTCTAATACACTTTAATAAAATTTTAGAAAAATTATTTGGAATCAAAATATTCCTCTCATTGAATGAAAAATATTTTGAAATAATTTTTCTCTCTCCCTAAATAAAGATTTAAAAATGATAAAAAATATATACTAGTATGTCTATCAGTAAAATATCATCTCTTTCAGATGGCACAAAAAGTTGAAATATTTATGTCTAAAATTTCATAAAGATTCATTCAACTTAATTTGCGCTACGTGTAAAGAGAGTCGTCATGTTAAATTCCCTACTCATAGACAACACTTTCCTTTTTCGAATTTTACGTTTAAGGCACAAGATTGCCTAAATAATGGACCTAAATTTGTAATTTATTTCACAAAAACGCTTTATGGGGTCGTCCACATATTACGAGACGCGTTAGGGGCAGGGGAGGGGTCTGGACAAAACTTTACTAATGGGGGCTAGTGGCGTAACCAGGGGGGGGCGAGGGGGGGCGCGAGCCCCCCCCCCGCCCCAGGCGCATCGAGCCCTTGGCGCCCCCCGAAACCGGCATAGGCGCCCTACGGCCTCTAAAATATAGCCCAGCGTATGTGATTTTATCATATTCTTTTCTACCATTGTCTTAAAAAATTGATTGTTTTCTTTTAAAATTATATTACAACTTGAATTCTACTATTTTAAATGAATTTAATTCCAAAAATAATAAATAACGTATATAGAGGCTTTATAATTAAAATTTTTTTTATTTTGCAATATATAAGCCTTAATTTGATGTTTTATGGCTGTGGAGAATTACTCAGGATTCGTATAAGCCTTAATATTTAATTTTTTGAAATTCAAAACTTTTTTAAGCATGAAGGAATTGAGCTATGAGACTGAAATGTTATATTTAATTTAAACACCCCCCGGGACCGTGAAAATAAGCTTTTAATCAAAATTGGCCAAAAAGTACTAGTATTTTACTGATGTAGTTTTTCAGTTTTTTTCGATTTTCTCAAAATGAAAGGGCTTTTACCATTCTTCAGGCCCGCCCGAGCCCGCCCGGAATTTTTTCAAACCCGCCCATTTCCGCCCGAGATTTAGTGAATGAATGAACGAATGTCTAGCAATTTTTAAATAAAATTTCATTTGCATGCCCGTCCGCCCGAACCCGTTTATTTAGACTTGCTACCCGCCCGTACCCGCACGTAATTTTTTCATGGCCTCCAAAGCCCGCCCGGCCCGGTCCGCGGGCCGGGTAGGTAACGGGCCTACGGGCCAACCCGTACCCGTGCAGGGCTCTAATCGGGGGTTCGGATCCCAGGCAGTCTGATGATTTTATTTAAGCCATTTGGATACCAAATTTCAAAGTCAAAGTCTTATATCTCCTAAGTTGCCGAAAAGACTGTGTGCATGTGTGTGTGAGTGTGAGTGTGAATGGGAAAGAAGTATGTGTTAAAAAAAAATATGGGGAATGACTTCCCCGAGACTTTATCGTATATTCTTTTGGAATTACGTCTGGGTGTGTGTGTGAACACGATTGCTTAAAAACCAAAGCAGCTAGATCGATAAAATTTGGTAAATGCTCCTTACACTAAAATTGTAGATTTCTATCAACTTTTGGAGTAAATACGTCACTTGGAAGTAGTACTTTTCCTAATAAGTTTTTTCAGAAATTTCGAAATTTTCAATTTCTTTGTTATATTATGATAAAATACTCAATTTTAAAAAGTTTTTATTCTTTGATATTTTTCCGAAAACTGAATAGTTTTTGAAATAATCACAGAAGAAAACGACATTTTTTCGTAAAAGCAAAGAAAAATCAAAACAAAATCATACAGGTGTCATTAAAAAACATGTAAATATAAACAAATTCATTTGTTTCACAAATTCGCTGAGGAATTTACAGGAGGCAAGAAATTTGCCCGACGAAGGCGGGCAATTGCTCGCCGAAGGCGAGCAAGGGGGTCCAGGGGGCGGAGCCCCCTGGAAAATCGGCGCCCTAGTTGAGCTTCGCCCCTCCCCGCCCTCAAAGGCTGGTTACGCCGCTGGTACTCTCTCGTTAAAATGACTGGATTCGATCGTCCGAGAATTGTAGGTTTCGGTATATATATTTAAAATTTCACTTGAAGGTAAACCGAAAAAATGTTTTTCTACATTTTGGATTCTAATATATTGGCGGAAACTAATAATATCTCGACACAAAAAATCTGGGGCACATAACACAACTTTTAATTATTTAGAGAAAAGAAAGTTTTGTACTGTGCGACCAGTCACACCAGATTTTTTCTGTCTTTTTGCAAGGGATAATTCACATAAAATAGAAATAATTTATTTTTCTTTAAAAGATAATCTTTAAAATTAATCGATTTAATTTTATTGCTTGTGTTCTATTTTTAGACCATTGTTGGCGCCTCTCCCCCACCCCAGCCAGTGCGGCGACCGTCGCCGCCTCAGACAGCAGCCTCCAGTCAGTCTACAGGCAGGCGAGGCGCCGCGACGCTGCAGCTCTAACGCCAAGGCATTCTCTCTCCTCTCTTCGATGAAATTCTCTCGAATTCATCACCAACAGGTAAATATCACTCAATTATTTATTGCGTTTCAATTTATTTATAAAAGCGAAGTAGAAGAGATACATAGTTATCCTTTTATATCGCAATTTTATGGCGTTTTCTTATGAAGATCAAAGCAAGAAGTTTCAAAACTTAGGTTAGAGTGAATTCAATAATGGAATATTTTTTTAATACCATTTATTTTCAAAAAATAAGACATTAAAACTGATTTTATTTCGTCTCTTTAATTAAATGTAAATATATAATATCAAAATTTTAATTCATATAACAATTTTCTTTGAAATTTCAGGTAAATTTTATATTTTTTAAATTCTTTTTGCATATAAATGATTCTTTTAAATGCTTTTAAACATTTTTATATGAAAATTTAAAAAAGTTTAAATATTTCGATTAAATATTCAAATTATTATTAAAAGAAACAAAAGTTGATAAATCGTTTTAACAAGATCAATTTATGATTTTGATATTAAATGTCGATTTCAACTTAATAGTTGAAAATTGAAAGACCTACCTCCTTTAAAATTAAGTAAAATTAATTATTTTTTATACTAACAACGAATTTTTTTTTCAAAACAGGAAACCAACTAACTAACAGCAACGGTTTATTCACCCATTCATCATTGCCAATTGAGAGGACTCTGTAACCAGCCATCTTGGCTTCTTCTCTTCAACAATGCCCTGGTGATTATTTTTAATTCAAACAATAAGACTTATTGTTGTTAAATGATAAAATATTTATTACTTACTAACCGATTTCGATTAGCCACGATCTCATTTAACAATAAGTCAGAGTTATTATTTGGTTCAAATAAATAATTTTTAGATGACATACAAAAAATTAGATTTAAAGGCTGAATATAAATATGATCTAATTTATTTACTAGCTGCACAGCCCGACTCAAAAGGCCATTCAAAGGCTCTCTTTAAACACCCACAAAAAATTTTAATTTCTCTTTCTATATATGAATATCTTATTTAAGATTCCTATAACAACTAGCTGCAAAGCCAGATTTGGGCGGTTTACTCTGAAACAGCATTTTCACAAATTCTGAAAATTTTTAATTTCTCTTCATAATTTATTTGTAAATATTTATTTCATTAAAAAACTAGCTGCTCAGCCAGATTTTGAAGAGTGGGCATAAGAGGCCATCTATCCATATTTGAAATCCGCAAAAACTTTTTATTGCTCATAATAAGCTTACTTATAAATATTTTATCATTTAATTTAATAACTATTAATAGATGCTTTGCCAGACTGGGGCGGCCCAGCTGGGATCTCCATATTCGAAATTGCCCGACTTAAAAGTCAAAGGGTCTCTTTAAACACCCACAAAAAATTTTTATTTCTCTTGCTATATATGAATATCTTAAAATTTCTATAACTAGCTGCATAACCAGTTTTGGGCGGCTTACTCGGAAACACCATTTTCACATTTTTAATTTCTCTTCATAATTTATTTGTAAATATTTAGGCCTATTTCATTAAAAAACTAGCTACTCAGCCAGATATTTTTCATAATAATCATCATATTTATCTTAAATGTATTTCTTACCTTGATCCGTAGAAGGCCTACAGAGGTAAAGCATTAGCTTCATGTGCTCTTGTTTGCCTCCCGTTTTAAGTGAGAAATATTTATTTCAATTAAATTGGCTTCCAATCAAATGAAAATTATAGGGACGGGGTCGAAATGTTCTCAGATGCAAGACAAAAAAAAAAATTATTTCTTTTAACATTTTTATTTAAACTAGCTGCATAGACAGATTTGGAGGACCTAGACTCTTTAAGCCCCAACATTTTTTTGATTATTGTTAGTACTTATAAATTTTCATTTTTCTATAAAAACTAGCTATGTATCTAGACGTGGACGGCCCACTTAAAATTTGAATCTCACACCGAAAATATTTTTTATTAAAGTGAAACTTTTATTATATCGGTACGAATTTTTTGGTTCTTCTATCAGCATGTCGCGTTGTAACGAGGTGACGTAAAAGCCATGACGCTACAAGCCATGACGTCACTAGTTGTGACGTCATGGCGACTCACACCAGGATTTTTTTACTACGCTACGGCATTTATACTTATTTAATCACAATATAAATAAAGTAAGCCTATATAAATCAAATTGATTATCTATATCTATACTATATTATATAATTTCCGCTCTACGCCCCCTCCCCCCTAAAATTATTGTTTTTTTAAATTCTTCACTCGATTTTAATAAAATTTAAAATGACGCTTCTCTATGATCTAATTAATTGAAAAATGATATTCCAGACCTCAAATAGTTCTATTGGCGCTACTAGGGGGCGTCCCTTCCACTAAAACTTATCTTTCACTCGACTCCTACGATCCGAAAAAAGTTTCACTTGCATCGTGGTTTCATAAAACCACACAATGATTTTTGACCTAATAATTATTCAGATATATTTCATTTCTCTTAATATTTCAACTTCGAAGGCCAATTCAGCTGCGCTAAATAAAATTAGGATTATTAATTTTTTGTTTGTTTGTTTTTTCAAGAAATTACATTTCCATATCATTAATGAATATTATGATAAATGAATTCATTGGGTGTTATATTATCAGGTACAAGCCCTCAGTAGTGGAGTTTTTTTAAATCTTGAGGAATTTGTAATTTTTTATCTAAAAATAAAATTAATAAAGAGAATTATAGTATTTTTTGGTCCACTGGGGGGGATTTGGGGGGGCATACTGATTTGCTTCTGATTCTAGAATGTTTTCAATAAAAGTAATTATTTTTTTTTCAGATAGTCCTTGAACTTATGAGACAATATTTCTCGGACTGAATCTCCAGATGCTGTATTTTACCTAAACAGGCATCATCATACAGAACGAGACTTATATAAAAAGTTGGAGGGGTTATTATTACTTTATACACGAATGATGAAGGACATTACTCTTCGAGTCAGCTGGTAATTTCTTTTCTTAAATTAATTTTCAATAAAACAAATTTGACTTTCTATTCTTCTTTTTATTATAGAAAGCATTGTTTTTTTTTTTTTTTTTTTTTATATAAGCTGAAATAGTTTTTTAGCGAAACTATCCAAAAATGTATTACATTTTATTAATTACTGTCGTTTTTCTTTTATTTCAGTTCCCGGTCTACTTTCATGAGATTGATTTGACTTCTGCCCTCTCTTCTGGAGTAACAAGTGAGCCTCGCTTCTGCTGCAACAATTCTTCTCGAGTAGCAACTGATCTTCTCTTCTAGTCTTTCTACTGAGCTTCTCTTCTCAAGGAACTTGAAGTAAGCCCAGCGATTATATTAAAGGAGACTCAGATTTTTTACAGTTTTACTAGAGTTGAGCTCTTAAATTTTTACAGTCAAAAAGAGTCAAGTGATATTCTTTTGGAAATTGTTAATAACAGCGCTAGTTTGATGTCAAAATTAATATCGATATGATATTTAGGCCAATCTTAAAAATTTGAAAAAATATTATAAACCATTTAGTTGATGATATTTTTTTCAAATTTCTAATAAAGGAACAATATATCATTACAATATTATGTTCTTTAAATTAGATTAACTTGAAACTATGTTCTCTTACTAAATTTTTCCAAAAAAATCACCAAACTTAAGTTGACTGATGACAATTTTAGTTCTTCAACTCAAGTGTATCTGTAATGTAAGATGACAAAAAAAACCTTAAATTCTTTTTACAACAATAATAATTTACAATCAAAGATAAACTTAAAAAGTTAAATATTTAAAAATAAAATTTTTTTTTTAGATTTTGATCAATAGTTGAGAATTCGCACATATAGACACACACTCACACATATATTATGTAAGTCATGTGGTTCCCAACTTATTTTCAATTATAAACCGTTACTTATTCACTTTTGTATTCATAAAACGGATAAACGAAAAACGATTAACATTTTCAAAGACAAATTATGATTCTATTACTTTAATAATAAAAATAATTAAGAAATTTTCATTTTTCTTCTGAACGGGAATATCTTTAATTTTTTCATATTTGCACTTGTCCATCGTGATGTTGTAATTTATATTTAAATTACAAAAAAAAAAAAAAATAAAATAAAATAAATAAATAATAAAAATAAATTTAATTTTTATATAAAAGAAAACATCTCGTGGTGCAATTGCAATGCGCGGTGGTTGAGAACCCTGATTTGCAACTTGGTTATTTTCATTTTTTCACTATATTCTTTTATTAAAGTTCATTTATTTTTAATTAGAATTTCATTATTTACCTAAAACTACTAATTTCTCTAAATAAACTATGTTGATTTCTATTTTTTTCCGAATCATTCTTATACCGTGTGATTTTTTTTATATATAAATAAAATAAAAATTGTAATAAATAAAGAAAAAAAATATCAATTTATATATAAAAAAACAAAATTATAGATATTTGAAAATTTTATAAAAATTGATTATAAAATTCAATTTTCAGTTCAAATGAAGTTTAAAGATGAAAATAACTCTCTCAATCCTCTACCTCCCTACCCTTCCTCTCAAACACTCACACACACATAGGTATTTTAGGCCCCAAACTCTCTTCCTCTTTAGGTTAGGTTTCCTTGCTGCCTTGCTGCCTTTCTGCGAGATCACCAAGTCGTCATGTTATAAGGTGTGTTCTGCCATTCTGGCAAACATTTAGCTAATAGGTATTGAAGAAAGGGTGGGTTTTTAGCTTCAGGGCTTCTCTTTCAGTGTATTCTTCGAGCGATTCGATGGAAATGGAGGATGGAAATGAAACAAGGTATTTACATGCCCTCTCTATAGGAGTAGGAATGGACATAAGGACCATTTAGATTTTTTAATTCTTTATTTACAAACTAAAAATTATATTTTGAATCAAAAATTCAAATTAAAGAAATTTTATCAAAGAAGTTAAACAAATTAATAAATTGATGCAGCCATTTTTAAACTACACATACACATAATAAAGCTTATAATATCAATATAATCATAAAAACCAAAACTAAACAATTTTGCTACAAAATGTATTAATTGGCTGCAAATATTTTTACCAATCTGAGTCTCCTCTTTATTTTAAATAAGCAGATCCTGTCATCGACGATTAAGGGGACGGTTTCTATAAATTAAAATGTTTAATTTTCAAAATTTGTTTTTAGACTTGTTAAAATTTGTTTTTGTCAATTTTTAATTTCGAAGGTTTTTTTTTCAACTCCTAAATCCCCTCAGATTTGCTTATTTTTATTATTTTTATTATTGCTTGCGAAAAACGAGTAAAGCCAAGAGGTCTAAAAAAAAATGGTAGTTTAAAATGCTTAAAAGATTACCAATTTAGAGATTCAGTACAAAAAATAATTTAATTTAATTTTATTTAAATTTAATAAAATTAATATTTTTTATTTTGTTTGAAAAATTTCTTCGAAAGTAGCTATCTTGTAAATGTAAAATGTTCAATTTTATAATTAATTAAGAATTTGATTTATATATAATAACTCTATTGTCTCTTTACTCTTTTTCCGCAAGCAATAGTTATATAAGTAAAAATTGTAAAAAGCAAAATAAAAATTAAATTTATAGTTTTCATATTTTTATTTTTTATATAGTATATATTTGAATTATATATACAGTCAGTC
Source organism: Euborellia annulipes (assembly GCA_023213315.1). Taxonomy (NCBI): domain Eukaryota; kingdom Metazoa; phylum Arthropoda; class Insecta; order Dermaptera; family Anisolabididae; genus Euborellia; species Euborellia annulipes. The sequence continues at coordinate 392,676 of JAKCPI010011712.1, read as the reverse complement.
CTTGACTCAAGTGACTGCTAATTAAAATTTTATAATTTTTCTTTGTATAAAATTTATTTAATAATTGTTTCATAATTTTTTTGAAGTATTTTAGGCATTTCTTCATCAGCAGTTCACATTCAGATGCCATATACAAGTTAACTTGCAATTCTTTATATAGAGTCCTTGGATCAAACTCCAAATGCTCTAAATTAATTTGTAAATTCCTTTAATGGTTGAATATTAATTTATATGTGACATGAGTGTGAATCATTAAAAGAAGTCCCGACAAGTCCTTCTGAATTATTTGGAACTTTATTAGATAAAAGAAAACTCACAAAAATTATAAAATTTTAATATGCCAACACTTTTTCATTTTATTAGGAGCAAAATTTATTTGATATATTTTGAAATTTTTTAAAATTTTTTATTATTTTTTCTCTATTTATTGAAACTTTAAAATGTCAATGATCTACTGTATTTTTTTTATTCTGCTTTATTATTTCAATTGTTGTTAGAATTAAGGGACATTATTTTTTTGTAAATATTTTTTGTAAACTTGAGCTCTCTTTGATTTCCGTTCGCTAGAATATCAGCATGCAATCAAAAATCACTGTTTACCCCCGTTAGACGTTAGGCAGTCTAGAGTTTGGAAGGAAGAGACGAGTTCTAGTTTTTTATTTTTTTTTTTTTATTTTTGATATAACTCAAAAACCGAAACTTGTCATGTTTCATTGGATTCTTGATTCTGATCACATTGATTTCGAACAGCAAGTGAATATAAAGATTCTCTTGTGGAGAGTAATAACAACCTTTCGATAAATGATTACTAGATTTAGGCAGGTATTTCACCATCAATACTCAGTTCAGTTCGGATCCTTGTGTTAAGATGATAAGTCCAATGAAAATACAACAAGTTTCTGCTATTCGGACAAAATTAATTAGGCCTTAGGCCTATGAAAGTTTTCTTCGGCCAAAATTAAATGCATGTCTTTCGATTTTTATTATATTAGGGAATGATAGAGGTGAGGGGGATCACTCTCCCCGGGCGCAATATATTTAAATATAGGTCCCTTTAGCTTAGCTTCACTTAAACAACAATGATATTTGAATTTGGGAGAGTGGTCACACTTAATGAATATGCAATTTTTGCACTTCTAAAGCTTTTTTTAAGATCTTTATGATCTTTCTTTTCTGATTTTTATGCATTTTATGCGAAGAATAAAAAGGAAGAATTGTGAGTGAAGTACGAACATTCATTCTTCGAAGACTATGAAGACCAAGAATACATATCAACAAAGGCAATACTCTATGAAGAAGACGCCTCCACGCCTCAACCTCTTCAAAAGAAGCTTAATTGTGTGAATTTGTGTTGTGTATTTAAAATAATATTTTTTATGTAAAAACTATGTATAAACTATTAAAAAAAGAATAAATGTTTCCCATTTTATTTTTCAGCCGAGGATGTCAACTTGTATTCATAATTAATTCATCAAAAGAGAATTAATTTTGAATATGAGTTTTTTATTTAACATTTTGAGATTTTTTTGTTTAGATAGTAAGCGATAGCAGCAACCAACACCTGAATGGATGTCTTCAAATGAATTTCGCCAACTTATTATGGTGCATCTTTATGAAAAAGTAATTATCTTTTTCTTATTTTTTAAATAGTATAGTCCTTGATATTGAATTTTTTTTTTTAGAAAAAAAAAATTCACACTTTTTTCTCATTCACACTCACAATAACACACACATATTCACACACAGTAGCGTATCCAGGTGGGGGCGAAGGGGAGCGCTCGCTCCCTCCGCCCAAGGCGAATCAAGTTTTTCTTAATTTTATATCACAAAACCGGAGAAAAATTACAAAAAGCTCGAAAGAGATTCGAATACTAAAAAAAAAAACGTCGAACGAAAAACGGCGCCCCAGTTGAGCTTCGCCCCCTCCGCCCTCAAAGGCTAGCTACGCCGCTGATGGGGGCCCTGGGGTTTTAAGTTGAATTTATAAAACGCAACCTGAATTTGAAAAGATGAGTTGAGACACGTATAGTAAAAAAAAAGTCGAATGAGATTCGCAACAGAAGGAAAGGGGTAGTTCTATGTTGTGACATAATATTTGTAAGGGGGTTTGTTTGTATGTGACTAACTGTCATAGGCGCCAGAGCTGGGGGGGGGGCAAGGGTACATTGCCCCACCCCTCCTGGCATCCTATAGGAGGGGGCAGAGGGGGGCAATATGTCTTCTTTTATTTGATTTATTTTTAAAAATGATACATTTTTACTTTTAAAAATAAAATCTTTTAAATTAAAAAAAATTAAAAGAGTAAGAAATTTATTTTTTTACAAAATATTTTATATAACCCTATTGTATTTCTAATTTTTAAAAACGTTTTATATTGAATTAAAATAAGAAAATTAAAAATATTTATTTCCTTCCAAATAGTATAAAACAAATCTACTATATAGCCTAAAAAATTTTGATAGAATCACTAGCAAATTTTTTAAAATTTTAATTTTATTAAAATTGTGATATTATTTAAAATTTTTAAAGCTTTATAGTAGATTTGTTTTATACTATTTGAACATATTAAATTATTTTAATTTTCTAAAAAAAATTTTCTTTGCCCTCCCCCCTGATTCAAATTCGTTCCGGCGCCCCTGTTAATACCCTTGGGAAGTCCGCGCCCCTGTGACAAGGGGGCGGGCGACTAGAATATCGTCAAAAAAGGCGTTACATAATATGTGGACGACCCCTCTGCACTTAAGTCCATTTTTCTTCCCGTTGCCAAAAAGAATCTCATTTTGCTGTAGAATTGTACAATGAATATAATTAATTAATTTTACTGTAAATATGCGTATAACTAATTTATTTCATTTTTTATATAATAATTATAATTAATTTATATTATAAAAAAAGAAACTATAAAAAAAAATGTTCGTTTATGTTGAATAAATATTCAAACAAAACTAAAAAGGATGTATGTAAATAAAGTGTCACTTATAACATCCAAGATAAATTATGTACTTTGCGCGTAAAAATAATGGAGACAAGCCTAAATTTAACTCAACCTTACGATGGAATTTTAATTAACTCTAAGCAAAAGGTATGACTTTCGTTCTCAGCTCGCTAAAAAACGTATTCCCGAACTGCGGAATAAATTTTTAATTTCATTAATTCGAAAATTAAAATTACTTTATAGACATAATGATGTAAACAAGTGAGTAATTTCAGGTGAATAATTGTGGTGATTTAATTGAATAAATCAGAGTTGATGACCTTGAGTTTAAAGGGGATCATCCCTTGCAGAGCCATCATGTTGAAATATCGAAGGCCATTTATAAGCAGACAACAAATAGACATGCGCTCGCTATTGCTTTAATGCTATGCATGCTATGAGACGGAACAATGAATGCCAAGTGTCGGCTTTCTAACTCAATTAGAGAATCTTGCTCAAAGGGCCCAAGACGGTAGTGTGCTCTAGCACCTAGTATTTTCAAGACTACTCTGCTTGAGAAAATACAACTTCCTCTTTCTATTTTTCCTAACAGCTTATTATTTGCAGAAATAAATGAAAGGTTAAAATGTCTATTAATTCTATTTTTAAAATATTTTTACATCCCTCTATGATATTTTTTTTTCCACTCCAGTGCAGACTTGTGTTACTTTTTTAATATGTGCATTGGATAGGGGAGAGTGGAGGGAGAGGGTAAGGTCCGCCGACCCCGCACCGCGGGATTAATAATGGCGAGGACAGAAGAAGAAGAAGAAGAAGAACACTTGATTGATCATCATTTATTTTTTTTTAAATGTTAAACTGAATCCTGTAATGGAAGTGCGCTTAATTTGTACCAGCGCCATAATTGCACCACCGAAATTCGTGCTGTACATTCTTGTACATATCAATAGGCCTTACCGCATTTACTAGCGTTCATAGGCCAGCATTTTAAGACAGAATAGAAATTATATGCTTCCCCAGATATAGAATTTGCAATCACTGATAATGGTTGGAGTAATAATGAGGTAGACAACATATGTGGTACAATTTAGTGGTATGAGGTACAAATAAGGCGAAAAGAAATAAAAAAGAAAAATCAAACCAATTTAACAATCTATCTTAAAAGATATAGGTTCATTTTTTGAGAGACTTATTAGTGATATGTAGGGCTGCGCAAAATAATCGATTAATAATCGATTATTTTCGTGAAACATGAGTTTGAAAAGATGGGATGAGACTCGCATGCTAAAAAAAGTCAAATGATTTTCGCGAGAGGGAAAATAGCTGAAGAATCATTCTTTCTAACCGTATATTCATCATAATTATACCTCTTAAAACAGAGGAGTTATTCAAGCCTCTAAAATTTTTCGTGCATGCCTCCCTATCCGGCCAATATAGACCCATGATTTGTAAGACGTTGTCACGTCAAAAATGGAAATTTTACCAGAGAAAAAAAAGTATAATCAATTATTTTTTTTTCATAATCGATTAATTTTTTTCATATTTGATTATTTTTTCCATACTCGAAATTATCGATTAATCGGAATAATCGATTATTTTTTTCCATTATCGAACATCCCTAGTGACATGCAGTGTTAATATGAACCACTTCAAAGTCATTTTTATCACATTTTCCCCTGCTTGAAATCGTCAGTCTCTCTTGTAGGCCCTTTTGACTGTTTAATAGTTGTTTCCAAAGTGTTAGATATCTGCACCTCCTGAATGAAATGTGAAAATAAAAACAAGAAATCATGCCTTAAACTAAAGTTCTTAAGGATGGCGGCTTTTCACTCATTCTAAAAAAAAGCTAAATAATTACATTAATTCCTTTCTGCATAAACACTGAGGACTTCAAAAATCATGTTTCATTCTTTAGCAAGCGAATTATAGAATGGCAAGATAGCGAGTCTATCAAATTTGTAGAGGTATTTAAATGTCAGATGGATTATAATTGAGAGATGAAGATGTAATGGACCAGAGTTGGAGCGGGAATCAAATGCAAAATCGATAGATGAACCCTCATTTCCCTCTCACAAGAATGGAGATAATATAAAATAAAAATTTATTTCTAATGAGAATTGAAATTAATAATGAATTCATTTAGAGTTAATATTTTAATTTGGAAATTTTTAAGGTAATTAGTTACATTGAAATTAAAGAGATAAAAAATTAAATTCTATCCCAAAGAGAAAAAATTAGAAATTAATATAAAATTGAAAGTTTAAAAGATATATTATCAAAAATTTTATTACCAGGGCGGTTCCTGGGGATTTTGTCTCTTCCGTGTCAGGTCTTTTTGGCGCCCCCCCTCCCCTTTTGATCCGCTAGAATAGTTTAAATTAAAATTATCAAATAAAAATATTTTTCTTTTTCTTTTGTAGACCAGCGATCCCCAATTCATTGCTATTTTTTTTAGATGTGACGGTAAACTATTTATAATTAAAGACCAGACAAAAAAGCATAAAAATATGGAACGAAATTGCGTAAAAAAGCATAAAAATCTTGAATAAAAAGTTTTCAATAAGCATAAAATTTGAAAAAATCATCTCATAAGCAACTTCTACTAATATCAATGGCTGTTACAAAGGAAGTGGAGGGGGGGGGTAAAGGAGGTAATTAATTTTAACATAAAATTTTAAAAATTAATACTTAAAATTTTTTTTGTATATATATATTCTGGCAAACAAGTACAGAGTGCAACTTTAAATTAGCGAAAGTGTGCGGCTAGTCGCTTCCGATGCCGGTCACTAAGGGTTTGGTGATGTTATGCAAAATTACAATTTTGAAAAATAATTTTGATAATAAAATAAAAAAATTTGAAAGAAACTTGTAAAATATCCGGATGTGTGTGAATTCATCTGGCTGAAGTGTGTCGGTTTTTGATTTAATAAAATTAATTAAATTTAATTATTTTTTTTTCCAATTTTAAATTTGATATTCCTATACAACTCAAAAAAGTTTTATTTTCTCTAAAAATTATATAACTTTTTTTTTAAATGACTTTATTATTAATTTATGTGACGTTGGGGAAAAAACAAAATTTACAAAAGTACTATTATAAAGGATGTGGGCCCAAAAGGGAAAACGCCGACTAGTGAGTGTGTTTACTGTGGTCAGTAACCTGGTTTTCCTTATGCTACATAAAACTACCCCCTCCGCGCCTAGAAACCCTTGAGCCATTAGCAGCACCATCTTTTTCAAAACAGATCCCTTGTATTGTATATCCGAGGCTAGGCGTATGTGAAGTGAAGTTTTCTCAGGTTAACATTTAACGTGGCATTGTGACAAGTATATTATAAAATATCAAATGAACTTTTTCCAAGAAAGTATGATATTTAATGTCAATAATCTCTTGGAAATAATTGAATGTGGCTCTCTTTTTTCTCCTTTTTGTTTTAACTCTATTGAATCATATTTTATTGAAATGAAGTCGCAGGTGTCATCAATGAAGGGTTCGATTCGCATCATGGCGATCAGATCAGGGGGTTGTAAGTCAAACGATGGCATAATAGCTTTTGCCAAAGTTCACGCTCCGAAGAACAAAAGGTGGAGGAAAGCGTTTCCTTTCCGAAAATTAAGTGTCTGTTACCAGCGATGATTTATTATGTAGAGCGTAGAGCGCGCTGCGCTCGCCACGAGAGTGCGCGCTAGTCACTTTTCACTATATACTCGTTGGTGGACGGGGCGTCGGTTGGGAAAAACTCCTCTCATCTTCTCGGCACCTTTCTGTCCTGTTTTGCTCCACCCTGTCTATTTCCTGTTACCTCCAAACGAGAACGGAATCCCAAATAAAAAGGCCGGCAAGAAAAACGCAATATAAAAAAAAAACAAGGTTCCGTTTTAAAAACACTTATCGCTTTACTATCAAACTCTGTCTTGTCATCCATTATTATTACGTAATAAAATATCTGCTAAGTCAACGAAAGAGAAATTAAATCATAAAAACAATTTACAAAATTCCATTTTGTTCAAAAACTTCAATTAGACTAAGGGCACATACACACCAAATGGCTACCCGCAATGCGGACAGCTGCCAGGCATCAGCCTGAAATGCAAAATCTCTAGAAAATCTCGTATCTATACACATGCCCTTCAACCGCACAGTTCGCTTATCCGCGTGCATAACTGTTTCTGTGACAAGATATATTTAGTTTCCGGCAGCAGGATTCAAAAGTTAAAATCAAGTATTTCAGAGGTTAATAATATTTTCGCTACGAATTTAAGAATACATGTAACTTAAAAATATGTTTTAGGCCTTCAACTTAGCCTGCTTTCTAAAACTATAACATAATACAAATTCATAGCACATATTCTTGTATTATAACAAATATATTAAGCAAATATGAACTATAGAGGAACCGGCAAATGGACTTTAGCTTATAGGCAGCTTACTCTTAAATCCGGCCCTGTCCGTCAGTACATTTGAATTCAAGATGTAAAAGTTATAAATAGTAAAGTACTAGTATTTTTGGCCGATTTTATTTAAAAGCTTATTTTCGTGTTTCAGGGGGAGGGGGTTCTCTCTGTCAACTAGAGAAAATTATATATTTTCTTGAACTTTTTGAATCAAAGTTATTACTTTTAGAACTTGACAAGTAATGTATACCTAGTGATATAGCAATATAATGTATTTTTATGCCAACCACGAAATTATTGACAGAAGGTCACTGAAATGGAATGAGTTAAATCTTAGGAAAATGGGGAGGGGGGAAAGTGAGAAGGGATAAGGATTAGGGAACTGCTGTGACAGGAACGATCCCTTTCGAAAGAGATACGATAAATTAGATTATGGGACTAATGGACTTGGGTCAAATATAAATAGCGAATGTGAAAGTAATAAAAGTTAGATTGACTTCAATTTAATAAGGTAATTGATATTTTTACACGAGTATGCTACATCTAATTTACCTAATTCATGGAATGCCGAGTTCGTGTTATAGGAATGTAACATGTTATATGAAATCCGCACTTCTTAGTTTACGGAATAACCAAGGCTTAGCACAGGATATTTAAAACTAATGTCAAAACTGTCATTTACAGGTTAGTTCCTTTATTATTTAAAAATAATATTTTTTACTAAACTAAATAAATCTCTGGCAGGCCACGATAAACTCTAAATTGATTCTTTGGTTAGAACAAATATTAAAACAAATTAGAGACAAGCTCGGATGGCGAAATAAGATTTTTTTGTGAATTTCTTTTTATATATTTGGACGAACATATAAACACTCGTTCATATTGTATATGTGGATGTGAGATCCCCCCCCCTGAAATTATTTCCTAGATCCGCAAATGCTTACAGACTTCTTATTTAGATTATTTAGCAAATTAGGCAAGTATTAATTTTACAATTTTGCATGAAAACCTGAGTTTTTTCAACCATGATTGTGAAGCTAAAAATAAAAGCAAAAATCTCTGAAATTTTAATTACTGATAAGAATATCTAGGTAGTTTAAGACTTTGCACGCACCTGTACCGGATTCATTCAAATCCTTAGCGGTAGCCGCCATCCAGCCAACCAAGCTGTCTATCCTTCCGGTGTTAGCAGATTTATAGTTACTTGTCATGAAGCTAAATCTGCTTGGTTATCGAATAAAACTTTCAGTCATCCCCGTGATAATTTGCCTTATAAAGCTGCATAAAAATTTAAATTTAATGAAAAATATTAAAATCAATAAATTGCTTTTAAAAGCTTAGAATTATTTCGCTCAAATTAATTAATTCAATCATTTGTCTTAGTTTGACAAAATTAAAAAAAAAATCTATTACAATTCTAAATTTGATCTTTTAATATTTTCTCTTGGTTATTCTCAAAAACAGAAAATAAATTCAGAAAAGAAAGAAATTGTAATCAAGCATTCAAGATATTGTAGGATTAAAATGTTTTTTCTTTTAAAAGACCAAAAGTTTTTCATCGCCAGAGAGGTCCATAGTTGAAAAAGGTTGAGAACTACAGATTTAGACAAAGAAAAATATAAGATAAATAATTAATCACCTCTCACTTGTCACTTATAAAGTATTATCATAAATATTTCATTGAATAGCAAGGAATAAAGCATTCCAAAGGCAAATTTACATTCAAGCTTTTAAAGTATATTTGTTATTTATTTATATTAATATATTTACCGGTATTCTTATTTATATTAATAAAGTGAATTGTTTAATTTTGACAAGGAATAAAAAAATATTTATTTAAATGAATTTTATTTATTAAATCTTGTGAGAAAATTTATTAAATTAATATCCTTATTAAAGCTTTTGTGGTTTGTATTATTATTATTATTATTATTATATACCACATTTGTTATTAATTGTTTATTTAAAATATAAACACTGTACGTTTCGACCTTTAAAATATAATTATTTAAAAATTATAAATTCATTAACATACAAATATGGTAAATCTCGGTAAAACTCGGTAATCAGCTATTTATTACTAAATTTTGTTTGGTCTTTTTTTCCTGCTTGGCATGTTTGCCGATATAATATAGTAATTCATAGCCCCAAAATCGGCCCCATGCTCAACTTAGAGCTCTATAGAATCTAAATCCGGCCCTTGGCAAACCATTAAAACCAACTCTTAATAAAATTCTTACTTATTAATGGGTCAAGGAGAAGTTTTGTTCACAGTTTAGTATTATATTTATAGATTATTGATATGTTGACATTTATTCAAATATCTATTTAAATTATTCCTGGATTCTTTTATAAATTTAGTAAAAAAACAAAATTTTTAATTCAATTTTATTTTTCGAAAGAATCAAATGTTCCAGTTGTTATACGGTTTCCTTTCAAATTTAATTATATTTCTATTAAAGCGAAAGGAAATTTAAAGAAAGAGAGAAAAAGTATGTCTCTTTAGAATTGAAAGCAACAAATCAAAATGGAGATCATAGAAGGTAATCTTCTCCTTAAGATCAAAATGTCTCCACATTTATTTACCTCATCACGATTATTAAATTTAATAAGATTCGACATGTGGCTGACATCCCTACTATCATTATTCAATGGATGTAACCTGAACGGAATTCCATTATAGATAATCTTATTATTGTGGAATTACGTTACATATTATTTTTACAGCTAATTCAATTTGTCTAATCTCTCTCATGTGATTCTCCACTGAATTTCATTTAATCTTGATTGCTAAATCTTTCCGAATTAATTGCATGTCATATTGAATCCATCATGCCTTACTTAAATTGTTCTCTCGATATATGCGTTCCTCAAAGAGAAAAATATTCATTTAAACTTTCCTATTCAATATTTGACTTATAGTAGAAGATACGGCTCGGCTCGTATTTAAGTGAGATATCTGTGTAAATGGCCGCCTCGCAGCTGTTTAAACCCGACTACCAAAGAACAAAATTAGATTTTAAAGGGAGCTCAATTATCAACGGGTAAAATGTTAATTTGCTCGCTTCGCTTATTTTTATTTATATAATATAATAAGTATATCTGCATATTTTCAAAATATGGATTTGCCTTTTTATCTTGGTTCGGGCTGCAAACCTACCTACCAAACAACAGGCCTGGTCAAAATACTCAAAAACCAGTATTTGAAATACATAATACTTAGGCTAAGGTATTTGGAATACATTTGAATTTTGTATTTCAAATACTGGCTTTTGAGTATTTCGCCCGGCCCTGCTAGACAACCATGAGGCGTCAACAGGCCCGGGCACTATTTAAAATACTGTAATTGAAATACCTGGATTCTAAGTATTTTCTATTTCAAATACTTTTTATTTCAAATACTTAGATCAGAGCATTTTGCCCTGTTCAATAAATCAACTTGTTTTTTTAATTTTGACTTGTTTATAGATGTGAAATGGTCCCAATAATTTACTGGCGATAGTCTTATAAAAATGTCTGCCATTGTATTTTGTATTTTGAATCTAAGTATTTTGTATTTTAAATACTTGAGTTCTAAGTATTTGGTATTTTGTATTTCAAATACTTTTTACTTTCTCGTACCCTATATATGAAATATATAGAGAGAGAAAGTATTGGTTTCATGTCAAAAATTCGATGTCGAGATTTTGATGGATCTTCACGTTTTGAGGTCCCCTGAATCCAAAAAAGTGATTTTCGCGACATGGTCTGTCTGTCTGTCTGTCTGTCTGTCTGTCTGTGTGTGTGTGTGTGTTCAATTTTAAGCATGAAGGAATTGAGCTAGGAGGCTGAAATTTTATATTTAAGTTAAACACCCCCGGGACCGACAAAATAAGCTTTTAATCAAAATCGGCCAAAAAGTACTAGTACTTTACTGATGTACTTTTTCAGTTTTTTTCGATTTTCTCAAAATTCGCTCTAACGATTTTGATTAAAATTCAAAAATCAATTATTTTTTAGATGCTCTTTCAAATGTATATTCTCGTTTTGCCCTCAAAATTGTTTGAAGCACACTTTACTCTTGTGCTTCATAGGAAAGATAGGAGAAATAAATGGTTGCCATGGTAACCGAATTTAAATCTTTTTCTTTTTATTAGATTAAAAATCAATTATTATTTAAACGCCCATTTTTTTTTTCGGAGAAAACATATCTCTCTCTCTCACAAAACTATCTTCTCTCTTTCTACGCGTTTTAAATTTTTCTACCTTATCTTCGCATAGGAACAATGTTAATTTCCTATAGGGATTTGTATGTTAATTTCGATTCAAAAGGGGGTCCCCTTTGGAACTTTTTACGCATTTAAAATTTTTTTTCCAATTCTTATGAAATTTTGTATTTATTTACGAATCTATATTGTGTATAAAATGTCCAAATATGAGATTAAAATTTTGAAAAATAACCATAGTTTATTTGAAGCAATCAACATTTAAAATGCAAGTTTGAAACTAAGGTGCTATCGGAAACTAAATATATCTCGACACAAAAAATCTGGTGTGACCAGCACAGTGCACAACTTTCTCTTACCGAAGGGTAAGAGAAAGTTGTGTGCTGTGCGCAGTCACACCAGATTTTTTAAAGTATTATGTATTTCAAATAATGGTTTTTGAGTATTTTGTCCGGTCCTGGGCGTCAAGAACTTTGCATGTGTTCGTTGCCTGAAGATAAACAGCACAAATGACTTGACACTTACATTTTCCTTGTTAGTGTGGGCTTATCTGGTTAGCTGGCCTTAAACTATCCCTATAAATGATATTAAAAATATTTTTAACAAGAGGGTGAGTGTGTTTTTTTGGAGAGGTCAAACGTCTCATGGCCCCATGGCCCCCGGTAATCGAACCCAATCCTGGGTTTCCGGGGCATCGGTGTGCTGTCCATTTCACCAGGCCATCGGACCTTCGACCTACACCAACAAAACTCACTTCCCCTTATATGCAAGTTAACCGTGCAAGTTACTCTCAAAGTGAGAAACATTAAAGAAAAATTTCTCACTTGTCCGCCGCTATTTAAACCAGTAAAGGGACAGACTGAGTCTGCTCTAACACTACTGTAAGCAGCAAAGCCCTTAAGGGATTTTAGTCGATAAGAATTCACCATCACTCAACAAAATTGTTCTTTGAGTGCTTATGAGGATTTTAATCTTAAAAAAAATAAAAAATAAAATAAATCAGGTTGTCCTGAGGAAGGAAGCGAATTGCGTCGGCGATTTAAATAAAAAAATTGGATAAAGATTAACTTAAAATTGTTTGTCTAATTTGATTCCTGGCTAATAATTATATTTCTATCAAAGGGATTGTTTAATCCTTGATGTTTTTTAAATATTTAACTGGTATATGATAATGTCCGGGCTATGACTTTGAAGCGTCAGGGGTGCCGCAGGGAGTGAGTCCCCCCCCCCCCCCTCCATCCCTTGAAGCGCTGTCTTAACGTCTAGTAACAATATAATAACCATTAAAATTTTTTTTTTTCTTTGAAATCTTTAGCAAAGAAATATAAATCAAATAACCTGGATTTTATGATCAAATTTTAATTTCTTAATATAAATAATCTATTATAATCATCTTATTTAATTATTATTTTTATCACTCCCTTAAATTAAATTGAAACAATTTTCATTATAAGATTATTTTTGTAATAATTTGATATTTTGCACATTTTAGAAAATATATTTTTTTATTTTTGAATTGTTTCTATTAGATAAGACTCTCAACTGCTGCTTTGCTCCTCTTCTCTCTTGCATCATCATTATTTTCTATGCTTATTCCAAATTACGAGTATGTAAATAAGTTTATTTTTATTACGTCTAATATATTAAAGGCTTTCTTTTAATTGTAGACTTATATAATACCCTAAGGGTGTTTTAGAGTTGTGATTTCTATCCGATTTACATTATATTGTTAATATATTAATCTCCTAAATCTTTATTTAACCCCAGTTGATAGTTTCGGGCACAATGCAAATTATTGAGGATGGATGACGCATAGTCCCCGAAACTATCAACTGGAGTTAAATAAACATTTGATCGGCGGATATCGCGTTCCTTTTTTAAATTTTCATCAATCTTTTGACATACATACTCTTCTATTCTAAAGTGAGCATAAATATTTTACTTACTTGAAGTTGTGGCTCTGATGTGATTATAATGAAGGGATGGAGATATCAGCTAAATTGGAATACTCGAGATTGAATAAAACTCCCAGAATAAGACGTTTCGGCCTGAATTTATTTGGCCATCTTCAGTTATTAGAAATTATACACATTTTGCAAAACGCACATATGATTGAACCAGGATTTGTTAAGAATAAAATTTATTTATTTCATACAAAATTATTTCTTTCCTGCGCCCAAGACCAGAGTTTCATCTCTTAAATAACAGGAATGAAGAGGAATGCAGCCAGGTAATCCAACTCCGTTGTTGCAAGACGTTTCGGCCTACTTTGAATTTCGTAATTCGCCACAAGTCTTATCATATGTTAAAAGAATATATTTGCATTGTTATTTGATACATAGGTCATTAGGCCTATATATGACTGGCTTATGGACAGACGATTGATTGACAACTCTATTTTCTAAAAAACTCTTATGCAACAGAAGAATGTACAATAAAGTTGGCCGAAACGTTTTGAAACAAAGGAGTTTGATTTAATAATAGAGGCTCCTTCCGCCTGACTGTATTTCTCTTCATTCCTGTTATTTAAGAGATGAAACTCTGGTCTTGGGCGCAGGAACGAAATAATTTTATATGAAATAAATAAATTTTATTATTGACAAATCCTGGTTCAATCATATATGCGCTTTGCTGAAGATGGCCAAATAAATTAAGGCCGAAGTGTCTTTCTGAGAGTTTTATTGAACCTCGAGCATTCCAGTTTGGCTGATATCTCCAATCCTTTCATCATAAATATTTTATTAGAAAAAGGAAAATTTTTGTTATTATCACAAAAACACTCTCACCACATTTTGCAAATTCAAAACCAACTTATTCTGCATATTTCACAAAATTTAAATTTAAATTAATTTTTAAAATTAAAAAAATGAAAACGGGACAAATCCAGTACGGAAGACCTTCGTCGGGGTGCGAGGGCCTACTGAAAATGGCACATAGCCTCGGCACCCTCTCAATTTGTTGCCCAAAAGTAGCCCTGTTTTCGTGGACGCTTTCCCAGACCCTCGTTGAGTGATTATTTCACCTTCCAGGGAGTTAGGTGATTCTTATTGCAGTTGTCGAATTTATTTTTCACTTATGAATTTATTTTACAAAATTGTTAAACTCTCCGCCTTTTCCTCGCATCTCTTTTATGATTTTTGTGCCTTTTAATTTTTATTTAGTATCGTTTTTTTTTTATTGAACTGCACAAGAACAAAGACCTCGAAAAGCGGAAATGTATCGTTCTAACAATTGAAACTAAACTAATGGTGTTAAATCGAATACATATTTCTTTTTATTGTATTTTTAGATGTAGGTCCTTTTGTTTATTCACAATCTCATTTGTCTCCTATGTAGATATTTTTTTAATATATTGCTTTAATATAACTTTATTTTATAATAATGAATTATTATTTGATACATTTATTTAATTGTCCAAATTTGCAAAAAAAAAAAAAAAATTATTAAAAACAAATTATCCCAAAATTCCCATTGATATTAAAAATAATTTCACCTATCTAATGTTGCAGTCAAATGAAATTTTCCAAAATGAAATTTTTTTTGAATTTCTAAAATTAAATTTAAGTTTTCTTAATTTTTTTTTTTTTTTTTTTTAATATATAGGATGTAACTATAGTTTAATTGAAGATTAGGTATATAACATGTAAAAAAAATTTGTTGTGATCGTCGCACAGCACACAACTTTTTCTTACTTTATTGAGTTCTGTGCTTGTCACACCAGTTTTTTGTGTCGATATATATTTAGTTTCCACCGATATATTAAAATTAAAGATGTAAACATAGAAAAATATTTATATTTTGTTACTATGGCAACCATTTTTCCTATCTTTCCTATAAAGTACAAGAGTAAAATGGTCTTCAAACAATTTTGAGAGCAAAGTGAGAATATACATTTTACAGATCATCTAAA
The DNA here is from genome assembly GCA_023213315.1 of Euborellia annulipes. Lineage (NCBI taxonomy): Eukaryota > Metazoa > Arthropoda > Insecta > Dermaptera > Anisolabididae > Euborellia > Euborellia annulipes. The sequence continues at coordinate 377,231 of JAKCPI010011712.1, read as the reverse complement.
ATATAATTGATTTTTGAATTTTAATCAAAATCGTTGGAGCGAATTTTGAGAAAATCAAAAACAAAACTAAAATACATTAGTAAAGTACTAGTACTTTTTGGCCTATTTTGCTTAAAAGCTTACTTTCACGCCTCAGGTGGGTACTAAACATAAATATAAAATTTCAACCTTGTAACTCAATTCCTTCATGCTTTAAATTGAACACACACACACACACAGGCCATGTTGCGAAAACTTTTTTGGATTCAGGGGTCCACAAAACGTGTATATCCATCAAATTCTCGACATCGAATTTTCGACATGAACCCTATATATATTTTTTAAATGGGTCCATACGGTCCAAAGACCAGTGGTCACATGCAGCCAGGAATAATATAGTTTAAAAAAAAAGGGGGAACTCAACTGCGGGAACTGAGAAGATGCCTGTTGAGATTAGACTTGAAAGTCTGAAGATTTTGTATGTTTCGGGGAAGACACCTATAGGTAAGAGAAAGTAAAAAAATCAAAAGGTGTCTTCTTAAAGGCTGTTATATTTTATATTTGGAATGAAAACGTTTTATTATATTCTATCCATATTTAATTAAAATGAATTTTTTTTTTGCTCTGAATGTTGATTAAAATTTTAACAGCAGATGTATCAGATGGTAATAGTTATTTTTTTGTTTTAATGAGGCAAACCTTTGATTTATCATCAAGTTAACCACTACCTGAATGGATTTTAAAATCCAGCGTAAATAAATGTAAATGAAATGTAAAGAATAGAGAGAGGGAGAGAGGGAGAGAGAGCAATAGGGAGAAGAGCACACGACCAAGACGTCAACTGGGTTTTCCTAATTGTTTCAAGTTGAATTAAATGGGATTTAAACGGCGGTGGGGAACCACTTGTTCGTGGCGACGACGACGACGACGACGCCGACGACGTCCAAGTAGACGACGATGTGGTCGTTGACTGAGGCGCCGGCGCAACGCGCGTTGCGCGTCACGCGTCGTGCGCTGCACGGCGTCGTCTCCGATGATCGTCAGGCCACGCGGCACGCGTTGCACCGCGCCGCCAGTCGGCGCCTGGACGGCAATGTAGATAGGTGTATTAACTAACAAACAAATAAACAAACCGCGAGATAATATGAGAATGCTTAGCGTAAGCGTTCCGCACCATGCACGCACCTTCGGTGCCGTGACGCTCGCTGCCACTGCCTGGTTATTGGCTGTCGCTACTGTTGCCGATATCACTGGTGAGTCGACGTCTCCAGACCCACGTGCTCTTGTTTTTGTTTGTGCCCTACGATGACAATTCCCCTGGGCCATCGTACCCCACTTCCTTAATGCAAGCACCATCGCGTTTATTTTAGTTTTTTACAGGAGAACTAATAAATAAAACTTTTTTTTTTCAGCATGATTTTAATTATTATTAATTATTCCAAATATTTCAGAGACAGCGCATGAAAAAAAACCATTGAAGAATTTGACGTGAAATTTCAATAGTTTTGATTGTCTGTGTTTTGCGGTCAGGTAAAATGAAATAAAATTTATTATGTTTAAGTTCCTAACAATTGTCACTCTTTGTTCCTTAACAAATAAATTTATGTAGGATGTATCGTATTCATGGGTTTAAAAGTGAACAAACAACAATTTTATGTATAAAAAAATATTTTAATTATTCTATAGGCCAAAAATCATATTTTTTTATACATAAAATTGTGTTGTTTCTAAACCCACTAAATAAATTAATATTTTAATAATTTTATTATAATTAAAATAAAAAAGTTGACTATTTTTAATTATATATAATTATTATTAAAATATTATACAACATCTTTGACCTTTGACATTTGTTTGTCTCGGAGACACGGGTCTGGGAGACAATTGGGGTTTCAACCCCCTGTAAAATACCAGAGGCATTTTCCCCCTGACATTTTTGGAAAGAGCAAAAAATTATAAAAAGCAAATAAATATTAAACGGCTAATATTTTTTTTTAATGCTTACATTTTTTTTTATCTTAATCCGCTAAATGTTTTAAAAGTTTAATTTGAATGAGAATGCCGAAAAAAAATTTGTGAGCAAAGAAAAAAAAAAACTTTATTTTAAGCTCTCTTATAAAAAATTCATTCCGCGGTCCAGAATAATTGAATGACGAAAATCTTAAACCAGCGGTTTTCAACGTTAAGTCGGTAAGATTTAAAAAATTTATTATTATGGTTAAAACTCTTCAGTTGAGATTGTATAAATCGAATTATCTTTAATTGTTAGCTATAATATGCTAATCGGTTTAAAATTTCTAAAAATTAGGAAAATTCCATTCTCTAGAATTTCGGAGTAATTATTATTTTTTTTTACTTTTGTAGGGCCGCCAAGCAATTATCCCGTTGCGCGCGGACCATCCATCCTTTGAAATATTCTAGAGAAATTCTTATCAACAATTTTTTTTTTTTCAAAATATTTCAAAACATTGGACTACTCATAACCAGCATTCAAAATTTGTTTACAAATAATTGAACATCTCATTGACATTTCTTTGTATTTTTATAAAATTTTTTAATGATGGTTTTGAAAAGGTTTCTGAAATATTTGGAATTTATAAAATAATTCTTGTTGAAATAAAAAAGTTTTATTTATTAAATTTAATTGAATTGCACTTGATGTACGTTAATTTGATAATTATTAAAATTTCAACTGGCCAAGGGGAAAACTTTTCCTATCGGTTTTTATTAAAATAATCTTTCAGTATTAGAAAGTTTTTTAAAGAAATTCTCTGTTTTTGATTGAAGGAAAAGGATAAATTTCTAATAATAAATTAGAGATTGTTTAAATTTGAAGTATTTTTAGCCAAATATTTTTTTAGCCTAAAGTTTCTATTTTTAGAATATGATAAGAGCGAGTTTTGCATCTTTCTTAATGACTAGAAAAATTAGTTAATCAACCAACCCCTATGATTTAATAATCCGTTTGCGAATTACTAATTTTTTCTTATTATCAAGTTATTTTATTTAGAATTTAATAAATATTAACAGGATAAAAAAAGTTTTATTTTGAATATCATCACATTAGTGACATTTAATTTACCGTATGAAAAAAAAAATTGTTTAAATTTTATTTTAAAATGTGAGAAAGTTAATTAAAAAAAAAAAAGCTCTGTGAAAAATGCCGTGTGTTACCTGATTTACGCTGTTTAAATTATCAAAACTTTCTCACATGAATATAAATAAATTTTTTAAAAGAAATCACCGTCAAAATAAACATAAAATGTTTTTTCAAAAAAAAAAAAGATTGAGTCAAGCCAAACGTTCCATTCCGAATCCTAGGTCGGGGAATATTCGCCTCCAAAATCAATTTTTCTCACAAAGAACTTTTTTATTATATTATAAAGATCACCCCATTCGTGTTTATAAGAATAAAGAACGCGTTATGCGAGCTCAAGTTATTTTTTAAACTTATAATTTCTTATACTACAAAATAAGCCATTATATTAATTATATAAATCACTTAAAACAAATAATAATATAACTAAATATATAAACGGGCTCTCACCTGGTGAAAGCGATTACAAATTCCTTAATTTAAATATCATGCTTTTCTCGTTTCATTTTCGAAATGGGGAGGCAATTAATAATCTAGCATCCTTATTGAGAAGGGATCAATTTGTTGAGAGTACTTCTTCAAGATCCACGTTTCGGGAGCATAAAGTGTAACTAGAAAGTAGGAACCGACCGAATATTCGGTTTCGGTTACGGTTTCGGCCAGTTTCGGCCAATAATCCTGGTTTCGGCCAAAAGTAGCCGAAACTTTCGGCCGGCCGAAACCTGAGTCTGAAAAGATGGGATGAGACTCCATGCAAAAAAAAAGGTCAAATGATTTGCAAAAGGAGCGGAAAAAATTTAGTCTCTCTAAAAAAAGGTAAAATGATTTAAAAAGAATTTTCCGCAGGGCGGAAAAAATTTCAAAAAAAAAAGTTAAAATACAAGTTTCGGTTTCGGTTTCGGCTGAAAATCTTGTTTCGGTCGGACCCTACTAGAAAGACAAGAAATCTGACCTGATGGTTTAATAATTATAATAATGTGGGGAAGTATTAACCTGTACTGTAAATTTCTATTTAATTAGCTCTTAGTCTTACTTAATTTTAATTTTAAGTATTTTATTTTAAACATAAAATATTAGATCTCCTATTCATATATCTTCTAACTTTCTAACTTTCCACAATTATCAATGAAATTAAGTACACATATAGTAAATGGGAAAAGGAGTAAAGTAGTAATAATTTAAATCTCTTAAATATTTTGGAAAATTAATTATAATCAAATTTCTTCAATAAGGGAACACAAAATAGACAAGTTTGACTTGGAAATTAGAGAGGCAGGTAGTCGCTCTGTGAGTCAGCTTTTCAAGTATATGACATGGAGCAGTTGGAGCAGCTAAGCAGCAGTTGAAAAAAGAAGGGATCACGCATACGACTGACCCTTTAAACAGTCATAAATAGACCCTGTGCTGTGCCCAGTCCGTCATCTCGCTTGAATTCAAGATTCTTCCTCAACATCTTAACACTTGCATTGCAACAAGAAATATCCCAAATTGGCAATAAACTTGCCCGGCAGATGCGGGCAATTACTCGCCGGAGGCGAGCAATAGGGTCCAGGGGGCGCAGCTCCCTGGTTAGGCGGAAAGACCCCCGTAGGCGGGCTTTGTGACTAGTATATATATGAAAATGAAATGGACAAATGTATATATGTTCTATAGAAATCCATAGTTTTCAATGAATCTATTTGAAATTAAGTACAAATATAGTATTTGAAAGGGGGGGGGGGGTGCGGCTAACGTAGTATTAATTTGAATCTCTTAAATGGTTTTGGGAATTTAATTATAATCACATTTCAATATTTGAAAACAAATCTATTTTTTCCTTTTGGCAGCTTTATGATTTGTGGTCACCTCTAGGCAGACCCTTTGGGCAGTCATAAATAAATCCTGCTATGCCCACTACACTACATTAACTCAAGGTCCTTTCTTAACATCTTAACACTTGCAATGCAACAAGAAATACCCAAAATTGGCGAAAATCCTGCCCGCTGCTGCAGCACCCTGGCTAGATGGAAAACACGCCGAAGGCGGACGTTGCGGCTAGTAATATATAAAGTTAATTTGCTGCTGTGTAATGTGTTCAATTTTTAAAAATATTTATAATTATTTTGACTGACTCGTAGATCAAGAATCCAGTTCTCTACCATCGTGACACTGCCCAGGAGATTAAAGAGGGGTTGAACTCAACAAAATCGTTAAAATCGAATCTAAAATTTAAAGAAATCTTTAATGAAATATTTTTTTTTTATTCTGATTGACCTATCATTAACTTTCTGGCATTTACGAAGCTCAAAACAGCGCTGGAAACCGCTGCCCTAAGGTGTAAAGAGAGCAAAGAGCGAGTCCCCTTAAGCTATGCAACCAACACAAAGTATATTAGTTATAGTATATTAGTTGCGGGCAAAATCTTTCAAATACTCTAATTAATAAATCTCGTCAAAAACATTAAAATAAAAATAAATATTGTGATACATTTTTACTTTCTCTTACCTCTTTATATGTTAATATATATATATATATATATAGAAAGTATTGGATTCATGTCAAAAATTTGATGTCAAGATTTTGATGGATATACACGTTTTGAGATCCCCTAAATCCATGCCGACACAAAAAATGTGGTGTGACAAGCACAGAACACAACTTTCGATTACCGAAGGTGTGTGCTGTGCGACCAGTCACACCAGTTTTTTTACATTTTGATTTTTAATTTGTTTCTAATAGAAATTTCTATCCTACTTGGCCTACCTAGTGTACATACTCTATAATTCATATAAATTTGTTTCTATTTAAATTTCTTAAGCAGTGATTACCTGTGAATTGAAAAAATAAAATTTTCTAATAAATAAGTGAGTTATTTATTTAATATTCTTAAAAATAAATCATAATTAGTGTGTATTGAGACATTGATAAAAATTTTAGATAAAATTAAAAAAAAAATATGTTATTAGTTACGTGAGTGAATATTTTTTATAGAAATCCCAAAGTAAATCAGGTCAAGGCACAAAGTTCTCTTACAGCTGTTTTGATCCTCTTCATGCTTTTATCTGTCAGTAATTAATTACCTATCGTCTGCACAGACAGCGTTTCTCAACTTTTTTTTTCTTTCTAAAGAAATATTAGATAATAAGGATAATTTAGTTACGTAATTACTTATATTAATTGTTAAACAAATACAATTACTTGTTGTTTTCTGGGAGTGAAACAACAAAAAGTATCAACAGACAATTTTTTTTTAGAGGAGTCATGCAAAAGTAGAATTGGGAAGATTTTACTTGATAAGCTCTATTTAAATTTGATAAATAAGTATTATTAAAGACATTTTTACTTTCTCTTACCTAAATGTATACAAAGAGAGAGTATTGCGATCAAGTCAAAAATTCGATGGAAATACATGTTTTGAGGTCCCCTTAGGCCAAAAAAGTGGATTCCGCAAATTGGTCTGTGTGTCTGTGGTATGGATTTTAAGATTGAAGGAAATGAGCTACCAGCTATAGAATTACAAAAGTAAAGTTTTCTCTGGCTGTTTCTACATGATTATTGATGAGCTACGAGGTTGAAATTTTATATTTAACTTAGGCACCCTCCCGGACAGATAAAATAAGCTTTTGCACAAAATCGACCAAAAAGAACTAATACTGAAGTACTTTTTCAGTGTTTTTCAATTTTCTCAAAATTGGCTTCATCGATTTTAATTAAAATTCATAATTCAACTATTTTTTAGATGCTCTTTAAAAAGTATATTAGTAAATGTTTTGTGAAAATTGTTTGAAGTACACTTTACTGATGAATTTTCAAATTCAATTTTCGGCTCTTTCTTCCATAGAGCCAATGTTAAATCCCTATGGGGATTTACATGTTAATTTCGATTCAAAAGGGGGTCCCCTTTGGAACATTTTAATCATTTTAAAAAAATTTTCCAATTCTTGTGAAAGATTGTATTTATTTAGGATTCTCTATTATAAAAATCTAAAATTGATATTAAAACTTTGAAAAAAAAAAAAAAAAAAAACTATAGTTTATTTCAAGTAGTCAACATTTACAATATAATTGAAAAAGCAAGTGGTCAAGATTGGAACTAAGTTGCTATGGGAAACTAAATATTAATATATCTCGACATCTTCGACTGTACAGTGCGCCATTTTCGATTACCGAAAGTAAGAGAAAGTTGTGTGCTGTGCGCTAAGTCACACCAGATTTTTTATATATAAAAACAAGCGGTGGCCTGAGCCCAAGCGAGACACGTTTCGGCCCTGGCTCTAGCTTTCTTCAGGCTTTTTGTGCCATTGTAATTGATTGTCTCGCTCACATTTCACAATTAATCAGGTTTTCCCTCCTGTCAAGTTGTTTTTCTCCTGTTCAAACAAAAAATTGTTCTTAGTAGATAAGCACACAAAATCAAAATGCAAATATAGCTTTTTTTAAGCAAATTTCGTTTTCGCATTTTGCTATTAATTACCTTTAATCTTAAACGCCTATTAGTTCTTATCTCGGGGGCTTCAAGATTGTTCTGGCCAACGCGAGAATTAACTTTCTTCCCCATTTTTCTTCTTTAATAATTTTTGGCTCAAACTCTCTCGTTTTTTCCATAAACATGGAAAATTCTTTTATCAAATTTAAATTTCATTTGCGTCCTTTTCTAATAAATTATTAAATATTGGAGTCTGATTTTACGATCCGGAAAAAAACTGATGCAGTTTTTATGAGTTCCATGACGATCCCATTTGGATTAAGGGTTAATTAGAAGTCCCCTCGCATAATTGTAAGAAAAACAGGCCCAACAATAAATTCTCTGTTAATTTTAACTACTTTTCCAACAACTAACCCCGATTTCTATTCTAAACATAAATCAGAAAATTCGCTAAAAGTAATCAAACCTGATCTAACTATTCGATTAAATATAGCGAAACCATTACGGCCCCAGAGCCGCCTGTGCAAATAAACAAATTTATAATAGTTTGAATTTTAATGTATTCAAATCAACTCGGCATATAGAATTTTGTCTTCTTGTGGAATGGGGGTATTTGCCATACATTTCAACAATTAATTATTCACTAATTAAATCCACATCAACAGAGGCTGAAATTGTTCTCATTTGGTACACTTTCAATGATTTTATAATTTTTTTTTTCTTTTCAATCAGAAAATTTTTATTTAAGTACCCTATATATAATTACATTTTACCAAAAGAGTCACTTGTTATTCTGAGAGTTAATTTCGTGTAAAGTGTGGACTTCTCTGCAGAAGAAAATTGCTAATTATATTTATCTTTCTTAAAAGTCTAAAACTTAGCTGGCCTCGTGATTTTGGTATTAAGAGTTGAACTGTATTGTCTTTAGACCGATTGGGTTGGATTCAGGTGGCTTCAAGAGAATTTTAAAACAAAAATCAAAGAGAATTGGTCTCAGTGTCTGGTCTTATTCTAGAGGAAGGATGTAAATAAATTTTTTTAAATTAATAAACCATATAATCTATCTATATATATATATATATAAATGAAATGGGAAAAACGTATGTATATATATGTTCTATAGAAATCCACAATTTTCACTGAATCTATTTGAAATTAAGTACACATATACCCAGCTTCCTGGTTAGGCGGAAAGCCCGCAGAAGGCAGGCTTTGCGACTAGTCTATATATATAAATGAAATAGAGAAAATGTATGTATGTAATCGACAATGGCCTGTATCAATTAGCAACTAACCTAAACGCATTCATTAATCAGGCTTTCACAGCTAGTATATACCTATATAAAATATAGCTGGTCGTCAAAATTATTTTTCTTGTTAATTGATCATTTTAATTAATATTTATTAACTCAGGTAGTTGAAAAAGTAGATCTGCCTTTTTTCTTGTATAATAATATGAGTTTGTGTTTTTTGCAAGTGGTACTTATTATAAATTCCATTCTTTTTTGTGTAAATTATACATATTAAACCTTTTTAAGAGATCAGCGCCTGTTTATCCACACTATTTGTTTGCAAATGTTTCGGGTTGCAAAACGCCATCCATCATCAGTGCAGAAAATAGTTTTGGTGCTGGATGTCGTCTACATTTTTACCTCTGATTATATAAATGTTTGTCATTTTAATATCAATGTTCTTAAATTACCAGCAAGGAATGAATTTGTCGCCACCAAAACCATTTTCTGCACTGATGATGGGTGGTGGCGTTTTGCAACCCGAAATATTCGCAAATAATTAAATAGTGTGTTTGGTGGATAAACAGGCGCGGATCTTTTCTCATTCTTACCAATCTCAAACCAACCCAAACCTTCAACAAAAGCTTTTTCTAGGATCAGACAATTAACTGAAGTTTTTTTTTTTGATTTATTTATTTATTTTCAGCACCTGAAACCATTTAGACCCCCGTCTCTATTTTTCTAAATTAAATGGTATTCATTAATCGAGACCTTTCTAAGCGCTTTTATGAAAAATAAATTTAATTATATGTAGAAAATTGACTCTATTTGGTTAGTATACAATCTAGGAGGGGGAGGGGGGAAGCCTTTGAGTCTTCCTGATATTCTTCAAAGACCCAAAACAAATTAGATAAAATTTCATTTGAATTAAAATATTATTTCTTTTGTATATAATCTTTTAACATATACCTTGGAAAATTTCAAAATTATTATAATAAAATAATTATTTTTTCTTTTATATCATTTTTTTTTAAATGAAATCTTTTCTTTATAAATGAGATTTTAATATAATATTTTTCTTTGTCCTTTAGAAATTTCTTAATATATTATATATATATCTTATTAATATTTATAAAGAAAACTAATAAACAAAGAATAATTTAATTTTTAATGAAATATCAAATTTAGCTCTTTCTAAGAGTTCAAATCGGAAATTTTTTTGTTTATTTTCTAACTTGCATCTTCTCTGGCCACCCCCTCCCCTCCACTTCTCTCTCTCTCTCTTTAGAGATGATTAATAATAAATCACCATTCGATTTCTGCCTCCTTCTTTTTTAGCCAATCACATTCAAATATGATTTATAGAATCTTGCGAACGACTTTAATGTTCAAATTGATTTAATATAATGAGTTCATTCAAACAGTAAGTGAAATAAATGATCTGGTTGAATTAAAGCTAATTTTCTAGAGGGCTATATAGAACTAGTTCAAACTAAAGATCAAAACACCAATTAAAACAGAATACATTTTAGATATTATCTATACATTTCATCTAAGGCCCCTCTGCGTGACGTAAAACAACGTTAACAAATTCTTGATTTAATTTGTTTTTCAAAAATAAATTTCAATTATCTAATGCTTGTAGGAAGGCAGTTTCTACTTTCCGTGTCTGACTTTCGTTTGCTTATTCACTCAGGTACCTCAAAATGACTCCAGGAATGTCATTAACTGAATTTGAAGCTCAAATCTGTAAAAATTCATTGCGGCAGACGATAAAAATAGTTTGAACCTTTGGTTAATTAATAAGATAACGACGAATTTAATAATGAAATTAAATTTAATCTGTTGGCTATCGCCATCCATCAATTACACTGTCTATTAATTGTTTCATCTAAAATTCTATTAATAATTTCAATTTTATTTCTAAGCATATAAGTTTGTCCTTTTTTACTTTCTCTTACTTCTATATATGTTAATATATAGAAAGAAAAAGTATTGGTTTCATGTCAAATATTCACTGTCGAGATTTTGATGATAAAAAGTGGTTTTCGCAACCTGGTCTATTTATAGTTTGGAGAGAAAGTGGTGTAGGTTTTCCGTGAAACATATTTATAAGTAAAAATTATTTAGAATATGTGAGGTTTCACTAAGTTGTAAATGAAAGAAATATATATTGAGTTAGAAATTTAATATTTCTTTCATTTACAACTTAGTGAAACCTAACATATTCTAAATATTTTTACTGGTCTATTTATGTCCCTGTGAACAAAATATCTCAAGAACAAAAAGAGCTAGGAAATTGAAATTTTATATTCAAGTTAGGGACTTTCCTGGGATGTAACACGAAGCTTTTGAACAAAATCGGCCAGTACTAGTACTTTACTGATGTAGTTTTTCAGTTTGTTCGATTTTCTCAAAATTTGCTCTAACGATTTTGATTAAAATTCAAAAATCAATTATTTTTACATGCTCTTTTAAATGTATATTCTCATTTTTCTTTCAAAATTGTTTGGAGACCACTTTACTCTTGTATTTCATATGAAAGATAGGAGAAATGGCTACCATGGCAACAAAATAGATTTTCCTATGTTTATAAATTTTACATCTTGAATTTTAATATACGTATCAACGGAAACTAAATCTGCCTCGACACAAAAAATCTGGTGCGACCAGTCACACCAGATTTTTCAATCGTGTATTATGTACAGTGAACACCACAATTAAGCCCCCAGCTGGGAGCTATAGTCTTGAGTATATGGTATATAGTGAAATAATTTTAAGCTAAAATAAAATCATCTGTACCAGATTTTATTTGACCTTTTTCGGTCATTAAAATTATTTCACTATATACCATATACCTATTTAAGGCTCTAGCATCCAGGTGGGGGCTTAATTGTAATATATACGATTACGCTGATCTTCGCTAATATTAAAAATTATAAACAACCAAATGATGTGATGTGATGTTCTTTAAATATTCAAATACAGGATGTAACAAAAGTAGTGACGATTATTATAAAATAACAATGTAGAGGCGGAGGTATGTGCCAAAATTTTTCGTTTCTCTCTTGGTCCATTTGACATTAATAAATAAGTATTTTGGAGAGAAAATACTTTTTCTTTTTTCTCTCCTTGTATGAAAAATTAAAATTATCTGTCATGTTTATTTAATTTATAAAGGGCAACATATATTTTCATTTTTATATACAGATTTGGCAATTGTTATGCTGGCCACATCATATTACTTTTTTTTTTACTATTTAATAAAAATTTAATGGAAAAATATTAGAAGGCTAATAAATAAAAATCCAATAAATAATTCCTGGTTTCGATCCTAAACAAGATGCAAATCTTTTGCCGATCTCTAAAAGAATATCTACGTGAGGAACATATAAACCGTTTGCCGAAAACTCTTCCCTTAGAGACTATAAAATCTCTTAATCTCAAGTGATTATCAGCAAATACTCTCGCTATTCTCTCTTTCTACCATTTACAACTCGAATTATTTTTTTTTTACAGTGTTTCATACACATAAAAAATACGTTTTATTTTATTTATTTATTATTTTGTGATTTAATATATCACGGGTTAGAGAGTTGTGAAATGATAAATTGAAAATTGATATACGTATAAGTGAATGAACGAACACCAGGATAAAGGAATTTTCAAGCCAATTTACTTAAATTAACCTGTAACAGTTACTTCACCACAATTTTATTATTAAATTACATCATTATATTTCTAATTTTTTAAATTAAAATAATAATAAAAGTTTACTTTTCTAATAAACAAATCAATATTTCAAAAACTATGTACTAAGGGCCGGTTGCTTCATCCTGGGTGAGCTTGTTAGCCCCGGGCTAAATGGCTTTTTTTGTAATGCAGAAACCCTCTTCCGGGGGAACAAATCATGTTCTGTTTGTGAAGTTTGCAACTCAATTAAGGCATCTTATAAAAATTATAAAAAATAAAAATTGATATTATCACCCATAATTTAAATAAATATTATTAATATACATTTTAAATATAAGAATTTAATTTTTTTTGCTAAAATTTGAAAATTTTCAAAAAAATAAACAAGATTTATTAGTGTTCACATAACAATTTGTCAATTGTTCCAATCTTCACAACTATTTTGACAAATTGCCAGCTGTGTGGCTCAAATAAAGATAATTTCAAAAAGAAATATATCTTTTATTTTCACCTGACAAGAAGTAATATCAAGTGAAAATATTTATATAAATATTTAATATCAATTTGCATTCAATTTGAAAACAAATAGTTTTATTAACAAGACATGTGCAATGCCTTAGATGAAGTTAGGAGAATATTCAACAACTTGCAATATATCCTGGATATACGAGTATAATCCTGATTGACATAAAATGAATAATAACAAAAAAACGGTAGATTCCATATTGCATTTATATTATTTTTTACATTTATATGGGTGAAATTAGAATGCTTGTGTTCATAATACATGTTCGTACGTGTCAACCCAGGGCTAAATCTTAGCCCCACCTTTGGGCCTGGGCTAACTTTAGCCCGGACCTTGGCTCCAATTCCCCATATATCTATATGAAATTACTCAAAAGTGAGGTTAACTCAGGGCTAAATATGGCGACGAGATCTGATGCAAGCGGGCCCTAGCCTATAACATATTTTATAAAATATACAACATTTCATCATTTTATTGATAAAATAAGTAGAATATAAGGTAAAATAACAAATATATGTACTTCTAGAATACTTCTTTTAGCAATAAAATGATGAAATATCGTATATTTTACTATAAAAATAAAACTGAAGTGGGTTTCTGCACTACAAAAAAAGTCGGGGCTAACAAGCTCACCCAGGATGAAGCAACCGGCCCTAAGAGTTCTTTAAGAACTCTATGAATTATTAATGGTAACTACTACTCTCCTGTTAGTTCTAAATTCCAAATGATACAATTTGTTTTGAAACATTTTGAAGCTCTGCTCAAATTTGCTTTAATGTCTTTTCTTAAAAGTTTTTCAAAAAAATTTGAATTTTCTGTGAATTGTCAGTAATATAAAATACTGATTAGTGTATTAATCTATATGAAGGAGGTATATAGCTGAGTGTTGATAATCAAATAGGAAGAATAAAATGAGCAAGCAGCTAATTATATTTCATTTTATTAAGAAACCAGGGCCGACGTTTCGGTCACGTATGGGACCATCTTCAGGGCTACAAATGAAGAAAAGAACATTTAACAGATAGATACAATCAATTACATAAAAAAATAAAATGAAATATAATTAGCTGCTTGCTCATTTTATTCTTCCTATTTGATTATTAATCTATAGTTTTCTTAAGCTAATGCTTGAGAATTGAAAATAGGCAACAAAGTTACATAACTTTCCCAGTCCTCTTAAATGAATCTATTTCTCCTTCCTATGTCATTTATTTTTTAAAATATTTCATTTTTATCGGGCCCGATTACCTCCTCGTTTTAATAACTTGTTACAATCACCTAAGACTATATATTTATCTAATTTCATCCTAATTCGATGGGTGGTTCCAGAGATAAGCACACACAGAGATGCATTCAAAAATTTTTTGTCTTTTTGTAACTCTTATGACAAGAAACGCAAAAATGCATAGATATTAAATTTTTTAAATTAAAATGCCTTTAGATAATAGAGTGGGGAAGTATAAAGATCAAGATTTGATATATTAATTGATATTAGCGTATTCAGGGCTTAATTCTACCCTTGTGCATACAAGTTTTAGTAGCCTAGTAACAATTTTCAACTTGTGCTATTTTAAGTGGAAGAAGCTTTTCGCAATGTTAGGAAATTCTGTAATAATATGAAAAGACTCGTTTATGACATTTACTAACATTAAAAGAGCTCTCTATTGGCCCTAAGTGACTTCTTTAACAAGAAACTCTTGAGGTAGGTCCGGGATCAGGATTTAGCAAGTAGCAATAGGCAATAGACAAAGTGCAGATGCAAAGCGGCCAGCAAATAAAAATCGCATTTATTAAGCGCTAAAAACAAAGCTGTTGGCTTAAATTTTAGAAAATAATAATACAATAAAATGTGTTACTAATTGCAATAAGATACAACATTTTGGCTGCTAATTCTGCAGCCGTCTTCAGGTAGATGCTTTCACTTTGAATAATGAACACGTTGAACAGTTGCTAAATGCATCTACCTGAATACCCCTGCAGAATTTGCAGCCGACACGTTGTATTGTTTATTTTATTGTAATTAGTAACACATTTTATTGTATTATTATTTGCTAAAATAAACCACGATTTATGCCAAAAAATGTCTTTTATATCTAATAACGATAATCGTGAAAGCTTAAATCAATTAATCAAAGCTGCTGTCTTTTTACAGATATTCCGTTACTTACGGTACTCATTATGTATTTATTTTGGTTTTCGAATTTTTCCGTTTTTCCTCCTTTTCCCTTAAATACAACCCATAAATAAATTTAAAAAAAATAATAATTTTTTTCCTTATGCATCTATCTTCCGATAATTAATCATACTAGCCGCGCCGCCCGTCTTGGGCGGGCTTGTGGGTCTAGGGACTTGGCCCCCCTGGAGCCTCTTCTTATTGTACTAGCTCGAGCCCGCTTTAACTTTAAACGTAAAGATAAGTTTATATAAAAAAGTAATACTTTCTCTCTCTATATTATCTCTCTCTACTTCATATATGGACCCTGTTACGCATTAGTGTGTCAAGAGCCAGGTACCGAGTTTTTAGAAAATTAAAATTAAAGTTTTGTTTTGATTTGATTATAGAGGTCTATATAATTTTTTTTGTCAATTGTGCAAGTAACATTAAATATAAATTTTTTTAGGATATATTTCATAAAAAATACTATTAATTATAGCATTTGAAACAATATTCCGTGCTTAACTCAATTTTTAATTTTTTGGCGTTTGACACACTAATGCATAACAGGGTCCATATAGGTTAAGAGAAAGTAAAAATTGGTTTGTTTTATTTACAAGATAATATTTTATCGTTCTATTATTACATTACATTACATAGAGTGCAGTGCGTAAAGTAAAATTAATTACAAAAGATGAATTTTAAAATTTTCCTTATGGTGGTTTATAATAAGCACTCGAAACAACATTTTAAATATTAAAAGGAAAATGAAACAATATTTATCCAAAACAAATGTCTTTATGAATTATTGAATAATATTAGGCTGAGTAGTAATATTTCTTTGAAGTAACCAGAGGATCTATTTATAAATCGAAACTCTAGTTCAATTTTTTTTTTTTTACAGAGTTTATAAATTTGCTTTGATGCTGATAATTAATATCATAATTAGTCAAAATAGGGTATATAATCCATCAAATAATTTTATTAATAGATATATATTAATATAGATATGATATGGAGAAATTAACCAGGAATATTAATATACAAATATATAAAAGCCACGACTTGCTCAGGTTTTAACTTGAGCTCTTGGTTTCTAGCCTTCTTATAGTACGACGCCGCTGCCATCTCGACCACTTTGCAGACAATATCATACTTTTTTAAGCTACTTAAATTTGATTAAGATTTTGTTTACTTAATAAACTAGTTTATGAATTTGATTTCACAAGGGGGTATATTAAAGTTCAAGAACGAAAGTATAGTATGAAAAACGATTGAAAATTAATATTTTTTTAAAAAAGTGATACTATTTCATAAACTAGTCTATGTACAAACTCATCTCGCAAATTTTCTATCTTAAACGTTATTGACTGGCTTACATAAGTCTTTGAGCGTTGTTGGAAAAAATCCATCTTTTTCAAACATAGCTCTATCTAATTATTGAATAAATAATCTTTTTTAATAGAAGTGAAATGAAAGAATACTTCCGACAGCCTTGGTTGTCAAAGAGCCCTTTCTGGATATTTTTTAAGCAAACATTTAACATTCGTAATCATTGTTAATTCATTTGCAACAAATTGCTATTCTGAATGCAAAAACTCTAATACCAGAGCATTAACATTTAGTAATAAAAAAATGTTAAAAATAAAACATATAAGTGTAAAGATTTTAACGTCTTATTTGTTTAAAACACAAAGATGGCGGCGCCTTTAACCAAAAAGTGAGGTTATTATTGTATTTTGATAACTGAGATGGAAGCAATACATCTGATCTCTCAGAAACGAGGATTAAAATTTTATTAATCGAAAAATTGAATTTTTGTTAACCCTAGTTTTATTACTTTATTTTTTAACACTCAATTTAAAAAGTTAAATTTTAACGCCTGTTTTTAGAGATGTGTTAATAGTGGCGTCAACTGTACACTGTGAATTTTTTTGTTTCTTTAAGGGCGTTGGTGACCTTTATATTTGAATCTCAAATAACTTAGGGATTTAAAAAAATATTTTCGATGCGGTTTCGTTTAAATGGATTAAATTCAATACAAATTTTCTTAACAGTAATTATTTTTTATGACTAGCATAGGCGTAGCCAGAAATTTTCGATGGGGGGTTCAGGATTATTTCTCCTCCCCCCCCCCCCCGACTAATAGGGCAGTATAAGGCGTATAATGAAATATATGACAAGCCACTCCGCCCTCCTGGACCCCCTCGGACTGGCTCGGGCCCGCCCTTTTTTAATTAAGTGCCGCAATTTTTCCTTCAACTCGTTACAGGCAATAAAAAATGCAACCCTCACATCTTAAAGAATTTTATATATATCCCTATAATAGCGGAGTTTCTATCTGTTTATTTCTCTTGATCCGAGTCCTATCTCCAGATTTCTAAATCTTTATTCTATTCTATTCTATTCTAAAAAAAAAGAATAAAAAATTTAATTATATATTAATTTTTATTATTTTTCATTTGAGAGATTTAATCAATTTTAATAGGCTTTAATTTTTTATAAAACAAGACAAAAATTAATTCTTTTCAATGGGAAATTTCTGAATTTTTTGCGTTTCTTTTAATAAAATTATTTTATTTAATTTTTTTTTTAAACTAGAGAAAATTATTATATTTTTTGTATTATAAAGCTTAAATATCTAGTCATAGCTTGGGTCCAATGGGGTTTGGGGGGGGGGGGTTGAACCCCCAAATCCCTCCCCCGTGGCTACGCCTATGATGACTAGTAAAAAAATTATGATAATTAATTTTTTAAATTTTTTAAAACTAAAAAATTAAAATGAAAATTTATTAGGAAAATTTTACATTTTTTTATAATCTAAAAATAAAAAAAAATATTAAAATGTTTAATTTTCTCTGGAAAAGTCCTTATCTTCTATTCCTGATTGATTTATCCTACTATTATCAACTATATACAGCATTAATGGAAATTGTTTATAAATATTTATTTAAATTGCACCACTTTCCAGCCAGGATTTTTTTAATTGATAAAAGGAAACTGGAAATAAATTTATTTAAAAAAAAAATAATAATAATAAATCACATTCAAACGCGCTAGTTGACACAAATTATTCGATATAAGTTTGCGTTTGCTTCTGATGAAGACGGTCATGTCGAAATATTACTTCAAAATAAAATTTGATATTATTTTAGAGATATTAAATAATAAATAGTTGTGGTGAGAATGGGGAGGAACATTCTCATTTTCCACCCCTGTTGTGATTACTCTCAAGTCGGCCATTTCGTCCTAAATAGGATCCTTAGAGTCTAAGGACAACTTTTTATTTCCTTTGATAATAAAATATTATCAAAATAAATTTATTAGGGAATGACCCGAATTTCAAGCCCAATGGAATCTCGCTTTAGAAGGATTTGCACCCCCAAAGGCGGGCGGCCTTGCACCCCCTCAGGGGGGGGAGGGCTCGTTTCCTCTTTAAGTCAACCACCGCCGTCTTTGAGGCAAAATTAAGTGGCCTTAAAACCCAGCACAATTGTTTGCTATTTATTTATTTAATCTGAACCAACTTCTTCGCTTATATTTATTTGTTTGTATTTAAAATTTTAAGCTAAGAAAAAAATAAGATAAATATACGAAATTAGAAAAACAAACTTATTTATATCAAATGAAAACACCCAAAAACTTTATTCTGTTTTGAAAATTAGCTTTTATATTTTTTCGCTTTACATATTTGGCCAGTTCGCAACATCTTTTAAACATAACTCATCCCCCGCTAGTATAAGTGACGAAGTGCTTGGTTAAACAAATAATGCATCTTATAGAAAGATTAATTGTTATTGCCGGCGGTTGTTTTTTCTTTTTTTCGGATGACACAAGGCGCCTGGTCTTTTGAAGTTTTTGGCTCTATTCTTGCCTTGGCCAATTGGTCATTACGACGTCTTGGCAAAAATGTCAAAACGACCTCCCCCTTCCCCTCTGCCCTTTCTGCGAGGGCCAGGATTCGCTTGAGTGCACATCCCGCTCCTTGAATTTCAAATAATATCAAGGTTACTGTTTCAATGGCGTTTCAACGTCAAATAAACATTATTCAATTTATTTTTTTTTAATTTGTGTAAATTACTTATAACATTTTTTTATTTCCAATTCATACCTTTAAAATTACATTATATTATTTGAAGTTTAAATATCAGTCCTCTAGATAATATTTTTATTAACATCTATCTCAACCAAAAACTTCGGAGATGCGCCTCGCTTTTCTGATTTATATAAAAGCGAGGAAATATTTTATATAAAACCTCTACAGAATTTTATTTGTTTCATATACAGAAAAGAGAGGTGAATTTTTTTGATTTCTCCTCGACTCTGGGCAAAAATAATGCGAGGCGCCCCTTTTTGCATCTCCGATGTTTTTTGCTGAGATTTCACTTCATTTTGTGACATATTACATTTAAATATTATTAAATCATTTTTTTTTATTAAATACTAATTATCCCATGAATAGATATTTTATTATGCATTCCAAACAGTAAAAAATAAAAATATATCGTTTGGTATCCATTTAAAATGATATAAATAGGATTTGACCAAATTTTATAAAATTTTAAGATTTTTATTTTTAAGTTGGTAGCACTTCTTCTTATCTTATTTCTATCTGAATGGATCTATCCTAAAAATTTTTATTCCATTAGGGATGAAAATTACTAATATTAATAGATGTGTTCCCAGATGACGTCATCAGGGTGAAAAATAGTCAGAATTGTCTTTTCGCCATGTTAAAGATAGGACAAATTTGAAATTTTGATGTCCTCTCAAAAAGTCGTTTTTGCTCCAAAATGAAATTTTATATCAAAGGTATCGGGTTTTAGGCAATATCTATTTATATTTTAAATTTCATGAAAATCGGTCCAGCAGGGAAACCTGTAGCTTTGTTTAAAAATTTGAAACTTGAAGAAAAGAATGAAAAAAAATCTGGTGTGACTGTCGCACAGCACACAACTTTCTCTTACCTTCGGTAATCGAAAGTTGTGTACTGTGCTTGTCACACCAGATTTTTCGTGTCGAGATATATTTAGTTTCCGCCAATATATTAGAATTCAAGATATAAAATTTATAAACAGGAAAATATTTATATGTTGTTACCATAGCAACCATTTCTCCTATCATTCCCTATGAAATACAAGAGTAAAGTGTGCTTCAAACAATTTTGAGAGCAAAATGAGAATATACATTTGAAAGAGCATCTAAAAAATAATTGATTTTTGAATTTTAATCAAAATCGTTAGAGCCAATTTTGACAAAATCGAAAAAAACTGAAAAAGTACATCAGTAAAGTACTAGTACTTCTTGGCCGATTTTGATTAAAAGCTTATTTTCACGCTCCCGGGGGTGTTTAACTTATATATAACATTTCAGCCTCATAGCTCAATTCCTTCATGCTTAAAATTGAACACACACACACACAGACAGACAGACCATGTCGCGAAAACCACTTTTTTGGATTCAGGGGACCTCGAAACGTGAAGATCCATCAAAATCTCGACATCGAATTTTTGACATGAATCCAATACTTTCTCTATATATATATATATTACATATATACATAGGTAAGAGAAAGTAAAAAATCTGGTGTGACT
Organism: Euborellia annulipes; assembly: GCA_023213315.1. NCBI lineage: Eukaryota > Metazoa > Arthropoda > Insecta > Dermaptera > Anisolabididae > Euborellia > Euborellia annulipes. Next base: position 356,550 of record JAKCPI010011712.1, on the reverse strand, counting down.
GGCGCACAGCACACAACTTTCTCTTACCCTTCGGTAAGAGAAAGTTGTGCACTGTGCTGGTCACACCAGATTTTTTGTGTCGAGATATATTTAGTTTCCCATAGCACCTTAGTTTGAAACTTGCATTTTAAATGTTGATTGCTTGAAATAAACTATGTTTATTTTTCAAAATTTTAATCTCATATTTGGACATTTTATACACAATATAGATTCGTAAATAAATACAAAATTTCATAAGAATTGGAAAAAAAAATTTTAAATGCGTAAAAAGTTCCAAAGGGGACCCCCTTTTGAATCGAAATTAACATACAAATCCCTATAGGAAATTAACATTGGCCAAATGCGAAGATAAGGTAGAAAAATTTAAAACGCGTAGAAAGAGAGAAGATAGTTTTGTGAGAGAGAGAGATATGTTTTCTCCGAAAAAAAAAAATGGGCGTTTAAATAATAATTGATTTTTAATCTAATAAAAAGAAAAAGATTTAAATTCGGTTACCATGGCAACCATTTATTTCTCCTATCTTTCCTATGAAGCACAAGAGTAAAGTGTGCTTCAAACAATTTTGAGGGCAAAACGAGAATATACATTTGAAAGAGCATCTAAAAAATAATTGATTTTTGAATTTTAATCAAAATCGTTAGAGCGAATTTTGAGAAAATCGAAAAAAACTGAAAAAGTACATCAGTAAAGTACTAGTACTTTTTGGCCGATTTTGATTAAAAGCTTATTTTGTCGGTCCCGGGGGGTGTTTAACTTAAATATAAAATTTCAGCCTCATAGCTCAATTCCTTCATGCTTAAAATTGAACACACACACACACACACACACACACACACACACACACACACACACACACACACACACACACACACACACACACACACACACACACACACACACACACACACACACACACACACACACACACACACACACACACACACACACACACACACACACACACACACACACACACACACACACACACACACACACACACCAGACAGACAGACCATGTCGCGAAAACCACTTTTTGGATTCAGGGGACCTCAAAACGTGAAGATCCATCAAAATCTCGATATCGAATTTTTGACATGAAACCAATACTTTCTCTCTATATATATATTACATATATACATAGGTAAGAGAAAGTAAAAGAGGGAGGAAAAATAAGAGACTAACTTTTGACCTTCCGAAATTGGCAAAAAGATCCGACTACTATATTCTTCTATTGATATATATGTGTCCCTAAACGCGGATATTTCTTTAAGTTTAAATTTTTGGTTGATCAGGTCACAAGTTCTATGCCAGCTATACTCCGTCCGCCTGCGGTGTTTTTCTATGCAGCCCGCAGTGCTGAATTAAGATTTTAAAAGTTCCTATTACTTTCTCTTACCTATGTATATATGTAATATATATATAGAGAGAAAGTATTGGTTTCATGTCAAAAATTCGATGTCGAGATTTTGATGGATCTTCACGTTTTGAGGTCCCCTGAATCCAAAAAAGTGGTTTTCGCGACATGGTCTGTCTGTCTGTCTGTGTGTGTGTGTGTGTGTGTGTGTGTGTGTGTGTGTGTCTGTGTGTGTTCAATTTTAAGCATGAAGGAATTGAGCTATGAGGCTGAAATTTTATATTTAAGTTAAACACCCCCCGGGACCGACAAAATAAGCTTTTAATCAAAATCGGCCAAAAAGTACTAGTACTTTACTGATGTACTTTTTCAGTTTTTTTCGATTTTCTCAAAATTCGCTCTAACGATTTTGATTAAAATTCAAAAATCAATTATTTTTTAGATGCTCTTTCAAATGTATATTCTCGTTTTGCCCTCAAAATTGTTTGAAGCACACTTTACTCTTGTGCTTCATAGGAAAGATAGGAGAAATAAATGGTTGCCATGGTAACCGAATTTAAATCTTTTTCTTTTTATTAGATTAAAAATCAATTATTATTTAAACGCCCATTTTTTTTTTCGGAGAAAACATATCTCTCTCTCTCACAAAACTATCTTCTCTCTTTCTACGCGTTTTAAATTTTTCTACCTTATCTTCGCATAGGAACAATGTTAATTTCCTATAGGGATTTGTATGTTAATTTCGATTCAAAAGGGGGTCCCCTTTGGATCTTTTTACGCATTTAAAATTTTTTTTTCCAATTCTTATGAAATTTTGTATTTATTTACAAATCTATATTGTGTATAAAATGTCCAAATATGAGATTAAAATTTTGAAAAATAACCATAGTTTATTTCAAGCAATCAACATTTAAAATGCAAGTTTGAAACTAAGATGCTATCGGAAACTAAATATATCTCGACACAAAAAATCTGGTGTGACCAGCACAGTGCACAACTTTCTCTTACCGAAGGGTAAGAGAAAGTTGTGTGCTGTGCGCCAGTCACACCAGATTTTTCTATTTCTATTGATTGAAAAAAGAAAACAGTCTGGAGTGACTACCGCACAGCACACTTACCTTCATTTTTGTGTACTGTGTTGTCACAACAGATTTTTTGTGTAGACTTATTTAGTTTCCCATAACATATTAGAACCCGAGAGATAAAAATTTATAAGCAAATGTATTTATATTTTGTAACCTCGGCATTCATTTCTTCATTTTTCCTATTGAGTAGGATAACCGAAAAATTAAAATAAATGATACATACAATTTCAATATAATACCTTTTATTGTAATAAACTGCCCCTAGGCTGTAGCACAGAAGTATAAGTCTCGCCTCTTATTCTAACGATTCGGGGTTATTGGCTTGAAATTTTTGTAAATTATATTGTTTAAATAAGTTGAGAAAGGGAAGAGATAAAAATTAAAAACAAAGTATTAACTTTTCCTAATTTGTTAATTTTGGTATTGATTAAAAGTTACTTTTTTTTTTTTTAATTTAAGATAAATATCTTAAGCCACCGCACTTAGAAGTCTATTAAGTTATATAAAAAATGCTTTTGTTTTTTTATCAATATAAAATATTTTTACTACATACTTCCAAATAAAACTATTCTATATTTTTCGATAGGCATTTTAAGGAATTTTATCTCTCTCAAGCTAAACAATAGAACCAATTAACATGCTGGTAATAGAGAATTTATCCTTAGATAGTTTTAGACATGCGAGAAAATGCCAATTCATTTGAAAAAAAATTTACAAAAATCTTTTGCGGAAATAACACTTTTATTCAAAAATGCAAAATTCAATAAATTTCGTGGAAGAGAATCTTATCTATTTTCGTGCGTTAAAATATTATTTTATATAGAAAGTGAATAGATTAGATAACTCTTTTGACACTCCCTTTTCAATTTTTATTATTTTTTTATTAGACATCATGCAATTGTGAGAGAATAAAAAAGGGGAGGGATAGCACAAAAATTATATTAATTTCTACTGATATTTCCTTAGTCCAACTTACTAATTTTCGGCTTCTTGCCGACGTTTCTGGGTGGTAAAAAATGCTCCTTGAAAGAAGTCATGTTAACTCGGGATTCATCCGATAGTGATGAATTTGGGGGATGAAAAGCTTATATTTTAATCTAGACTACGGGTATATTCATATTTGAATTTGATTGAAATTTATTCATGAGAAAAACGTAGAATTGTCACACAGATTGCTATTTGATCTCTTTATTGTTTGAAAGTCATTGATGAAATCTGGAGAATGTATGAATATTCAACCTTCTTCCAACTTTTAAAAGCTCATATTTTCAATTAACACTATTGAAATATAAAAAATTTATTTGAAAAGAGAGAGAGAGGAGAAAAGAATGACATTATTTATTATCCAGTTCAGATGAGAAAGAGGTGTTAGGATTGGACTTGTCAAGGCTGGAAGGTGTGTCCTCATTAGGACTGAGGCAGATGGGGCGTTAATTAAGTTGATAGTTATAAAACGACTTTTATTTGTGACTTTATGATTACAGACTAGTACTGGGAGGGATTTAGCCTGTGGACTTAACCCTAAATTTCATATTCCATTGAATTGTAACTCCAAATATTAGAAAATATCTCTTGGTTCAAAGGCTTGAGAGCGTCTCTTTAAAAAGACATCTCGATTATGTTATCATTTTAAAAGAAGACATTTTTTTGTTCCTAATATAATTATTTTTGTCAGGTTTATAAATGGAATCTTTTTTAATTAATGTACATAATACAAGCCTAAGGCGACAAGACAGTAAGGGACAGTCCTGATTACAGAGGCACAAAAATTATTTGTACTTTTTTAAAGTAAATTTCAAATAAAAACACATTATATACATAAACGTATTTCTAAGAATTCCGCATGACTTTGAAGTGAAGGGCTTCATCTCTAGTACAGAGATTATTATATATATTACTTACGTAAGAATGAAATTCCGTCTCCTGTTAAAATGACATCGTCCTAAAATGTTTTAATCAACATTCTGTTCTAGAAAAAATTAGAAATATTATTACAAATTTTTTTAATATCTTCACATTTGTTTTTAGCATTGGCCCATTGCTTATCCCTCAGGCCGGAGGGAATTATATGGACCCTGTTATGCAATAGTGTGTCAAGCGCCAAAAAATTAAAAATTGAGTTAAGCACGGAATATTGTTTCAAATGCTATAATTAATAGTATTTTTAAAGAAATATGTCCTAAAAAAATTTATATTTAATGTTACTTGCACAATTGACAAAAAAAATTATATAGAATCTAATGAAAACAAAAAACTCTAATGTTAATTTTCTCAAATCTCGGTAGCTGGCGGTTGACACACTAATGCGTAACAGGGCCCATATATCCCTTTGTTCCTGTAAAGAAGCTCGACTTGCTTGGTTATATTTTTGAACTCGAGTCTAATTTACCTAGATTCACTTATCCTGTTAGCCATTGCAACAAGCCTCCTTTTATTATTGCATTTTAAAGATAATTTAAAGGATAATTGAAATATGGGACGATGAATGATGAAGTTGATATGCCGAAAATTTTATTTTTAAATTATTTTTGTATTATGAAGAAATAGTTCGATGTAATTAAATGTTCAATTTATTAAACGTGGTTTTGTGCGAGAGCTCCATACCTATGCTGATTAAGAAGCATAATTTAAAAATCATATGTTCTTCTGTTCCAGGTCATATTTTATAATTGAAAGTTTTACGATTATTATTATTGAATACAATTTTAAAATGGTAATAAAATATAAAACAAGATATAAAAGTGAAAAAGACATTTATCACTCGACATAATCTCGAACGCTCATAGATTTTGCTATCGTTTTATCAAAAAAATAGACATGGGCCGTACGGTCAATTTCCGAAGACACTTTACAAGTTTTATGGGAGAGCTTGTATTTTGTTTCCCAAATATGCTCAAGGCATTCATGCGATATCTCTTAAAAATATCCGCCCAGGAAATTTTACTCTACAACTTGAGAAGTGTGAAGGCCTAAAGATCTGATGGACAAGCTACATGTAGTATAACCACGCCAGACAGGGCAGAGTTTTTTACGGGAGAGCAAATAAAATTTTAGTTTGTCTCCTTTTTTTTTTTCATTTTTTGAAAGTGAAATTCCACCTAAATTCAGAGATTTTTATTTAGTCAAATAAAACTTGCCTGATAATAATTTAATAATTCATCTTAAAAATTTTAACCAATTAACAAGACTAGGAGGTTCTGGTGCCAAAACACGAATTGATTTTGGCAGGTTCACGAGACAATGTAAAACAAATTAAAATTAAATTTTGGCCCTAGATGGATATGATTTTTGAAGCAAATTTTTTTAATAAACTTTTCAAAAGATTTTAAATTTTAATTTTCAATTTCAAATGAAAATAAATAAGGTTTTTCTAGAAATCAGTGTTTGAAAAAACTCACTCTTCATTAGTGTTCGAATTTTAAACAGAGGCGGATCTTCCTTCGAAAAAAATTTCTGGCTACGCGCCTGCTCTGAATAACTAGGATTTCTATTGCAATTAAATGATTATAAAATTAAAATTATAATTATAACAACTACTGGTTGAACACTTTTATTATCTATCGTGTCATTTTCTATACCGCAAGCAAATAAAATAAATTTGACCACTGGGTTTTCATTTTCAAAAGCTCTTTTTTTATTTTTTTATTTCCTCTTCTCTATTTATAAAAACCGACACAAAAAGTTTCACTCGATTTGCTTATTTGCAGATTTAAAAATTAACAAAGGGACAATTCCAAATAGAAGCTTGAAATTGTTTGTGTGAAAAAAAATCAAATTTTATTATGTTTGATAATTCACTAAGTAACTAAGCGCCGGACTATCGCAATATTCTTTAAATTTAATTGCATAAATATTAAAACCAAAATAATTCAAAGGAAAATTGGAGGAAAATTAAATTGACTTTGAACCTTGAAAAATCATAAACGCAAAACTTTCGCCTAAATGACGCAAATGTTCGATAAACTCGTGGCTATTTTTGCCAGTATAAAATTCTTAATTTTTTATTGTATAAAATTAAAATAAAGACTCCTAAAAAAACCTAGTTAATATATAATTTTTTTCAAAACTCCTGAAACGACCTTCCAGGGTGAGGGCTGGGTAACAGAGTATTTATAAAAATTATTAGACCATCCGAAAATTTACCTGCCAGGCAATGCAGCACTATCATTAATGTTTCACTAATTGAAACATTAATGATGTATTTAAACAATACATTTAAATTAACAATTGAAATCCAATTATTAAAAAAAGAAAGTATAGAGAAAATTTGTTATTGATCGAATCTAATTAAAGCATGAGCTGGGGGGGGGGGGAATCGAGAAACATCGACTCCAAATATGTAAGGGCGTTTTGCAAGGATCTCATTGGTCCATCTGCTTAAAGATTTTAAATTACAATTTTCTTGTCTATGTAAATTTTTGTAAAACTCATCTATATAATCATTTTGAGATATCGCAAAATGGAGTTTTTTTTTTTTTGTTTTCATAAATTTATCAAATATATTTAATTTAAATGATACTATTTGCTCAGGGGTTCACATCTTGTGGTTACGTGGATGGCGACCACGAGCTGTCCGGGCAGTCCTAATCTATGCATGTCTGTCTCTTCTTTCTTTTTTTCAACCGGCGTCAGATCGTGCGACGGGCCGGTCTGTTCTACTACTTCCCAGTCGATAATATAAAAGTCAAAAATAAGTAACTGAAGCAGAAAACAATTTTAATGAATGATTTATCAACACCCCAAAAATGAAAAAAGTAAAAATTTTATTTAATAAATTTACAAATTTTTCAAAAAAATGACTTGAATATATTGATTAGATTTTTGAATTTTTGATAAAAATGTTTATTAGATTTCTGTCCTGTCAAACAATTCACATGTCTAAAAACTCGATTTTCTATAATTCGAATACAGTCAAGCTGACGGACATTTTTCCTTCCCCCTCTATTATAATCAATATTTTATTAATTATAAATTTTTACAATCTGAAATTTAGGCTAAATATTAATTATTATAATTTTATTTATGTAATTATTTGTACCCTTTAAAAAAAATCTAGAACACAGATAATTCTTATCCACAAACAAATTCTTTTCTCATTTTAATTTTGATTGTATATATCTTGTCAAAAGAATTCTCAATATTTACTTACTCCCACCATGAATACTAGAATTAAGAATTCAGAATTGCCAACTGATCCGCCACTAGCATTGAACCCACGTTCAGCAAACCTAGGGTCAGCAGGGTTATGCTACTCAAAGGCCATATTTTAATTAATCTTCTCGCTCTTAGGATTTCTTTTAACTAACAAAAAATAATTAGGGAAAATAAAGCCTTATTAAAAAATTTTTTAGGCAACTATTTACTCATAACAAACAAACGAAAATATTATGTTAAATGAATAATTTTCTTTCTTGGTAATTATTATCAAATAACGAGCATAATTTTTAATAAAAATAATAGAAATTCCCCAAATGTAAAATACAAACTTTGGTTTTTTATCTTCATTACTTAAAAACATTAATTCCGCATTGAAATAAATTCATATTATCTCTTTAAATAAACAAATTCATTTTTTTCAATTTGCTTAATCGTCCCCTAAATAAACAATAAGCAGCCCTTAATCTGGGGTGGAGTATTAATTCTGTTGCTAACTCAAGTCGATTATACTTTAGAGAGATTAAGTCGAGATCTCAAATTGTGTTTGTTTGGTTTTCACGTAAAGCTAGCTACAAAACTACAAAACGACAACAACTCGGCTTCCATCCGACCTTCCATTGACCCTCGATTACCATTCTGATAGAAAATTATTCTTTAGGAAATAAAAATAAAATCTCATGTCGTCAATATTCCATTCATTTTCCCTTCTCAGCTCTTCCGACTCCTAGCTATTTTTCACTAACATTTAATTTCATAATATTCCCTTTTTTTTTACTTTCTCTTATGTATATATGTAATATATGATGAGAAAGTATTGTGATCATTTCGAAAATTCGATGTCGAGATTTTGATGGAAATACACGTTTTGAAGTCCCTTGAGTCCAAAAAGTTGGTTTGTGTGTCTGTCTGTGCGTGTGTGTAAGGATTTTAAGCATGAAGGAAATGAGCTATGAGGCTAAAATTTTATATTTACTTTGAGTACCCTCCTGGACAGTTAACATATGCTTTTGAAGGTACTTTATTAAAGTACTTTTTCAGTTTTTTTCGGTTTTCTTAAAGATTTTGATTAAAATTCATAAATCAACTATTTATTAGATGCTCTTCAAAAAGTATATCTGTAAAATTTGTTGTTTGAAAGTTGTTTGAAGTACACTTTACTTATGTAGTATTTCAGATTTTTCTTCCTTCCATAGAGCCAATGTTAGATCCCTATGCATGTAAATTTCGATTCAAAAAGGGGTAAAATATAAATTTGGCTCGGAAAATTATTCAGCTTCAAATTGTTACAAAGTCCCTCCAAGGCTACCCTATCCCACATTATTGTTCCACTTTCATTATTCATTTAAAATAAACACAAAAAAAAACTGCTGTAAAACAAAAAATTACGTTGAATAAGGAAAGAGGGTGCAGTCAATAATTGGCTATTCAGTTCTATTCAACATATCAGCTAGTGCCACGATCTATCGGACAAAAAATTACGCCACTTAGCGATTGTTGGCAGCTCAATGACTGTTAACAAAAGTCTCGATATTCGCCGTTAAAATCCAAAAATGAACCCTAACAGAATCTAATTGTTTCAATAATATCTCAAATTTCAAGTTGGAATAAAACGAGAATAAACTCACTTTGCTATTGAAATTTTTAAATTCATTTTTTTTTTTTGCAAAGGAACGGGAAATTAAACGTCATTTTATTGCGTTGTACGATTTATTTTAACTTAAATGGCGTTCGATTTTCAATATTTCATTATATTTGGATTTACCTTTTTTTTTTATTTTTTTATATTAGCCTATTTTAGAATTTTCTATGGTCAGTAAATATTAAAATTATTTTGTGATATTGGCGAAATTTTATCTTGTCTCTATAAGATATGCTTGCTCTGACAGTGATTTTAAAGCAGTACCGGAATAATTTTCAAAGAAGATTTAAGAAGAAATATTATTGGATGAGTTAGTGGCTGCAGATATGATAAATTTAGAATTACGAGGATGCAGCCAAGGATTTTAACCAATGAAACACCAATTCCCAGTTTTAAGGGGGAACTGGAGCGAAGGTGTTACGCATGTTTTCCCCGATAAGAGGGCGTTGTGTGTCATAAAAAGTATACCCAAAAAATCAAGTAATTCAAAAATTTGCCAAGAGATGTCGGAATGGTAGCTAATAATATTTAATGCCTTTGGTTGATTTTCATTGATCTTTTAATAATAAATACTTTATAAATGTTATTATATATTATGTATCTTTTATAAAAGCATAAAAATATATAAATATAGGCCAGATATAGGCCATTAGGTGATCAGCTGTTAGACTAGCCTGCCATTTATTACAAGAATGCTGAACTAATTTGACACTTTATTTTTAAATAAATCATCTAAGCTTATTTTAAAAATTTCTTAATTAATATGTGTTTAATAATAACAATAAATTTATTTTTAAATTAAAAAAAAAAACTAAAGATTATTGGGACTGATTGTTTTTTGTTTGTTATTTTGTATTTGCTTGATAACAAAAAAATTAATTACGATAATTTTTTAATATGTCATTAATTAAGCTAGGCAATCATTCACTCTAAGTGGTATCTCCCCAGATGAGAAATTTTAGATAGCAACCACGAGCTCCCCGAACTAATAGGAATTTCTTCTTTTGCCTTTCTTTCACTAAAATCTTATTCGGCAGTTTCTCTAGAAGATCAAGAGTGACAAAATGTAGTCTGTTTTCCATAAAAATCCCCCCCCCCCTTCGTACAAATATCTTCTTAGCTTTTTGCCTCTTTTGATTTGTTTTTAACAATTTGTGATTATTTATATTTGTTGGTTAGCCTAAGTGCCATGGCCCCCGGGAATCGAACCCAGGATAAACAAGTAAAATTTTTTCGCTCTCTTTTAAAGCCTAGTACAATAGAATAATTTCCTTCTGAATAATCGAGTAAAATTTCATTAACCTTTTTAAACGTTATTGATTTTTCATTCTATTAAATTTATTATAAAGCAAAATTGCTATTTTCCAAATATTTTCATATATTAATTAAAGACCTAAGGATAACTAATTGCACAAGTTAAAATTCCACTTGTAGGCCCATTTAAATAATTAATTGATTACATATATACTTTAAAAGGCGGATCCTCCCTTTAAAAGAGGACCTCCATTAAAAATATTTCCACGCATTTCAAATGGCATTCTAAAATTAAACCAGTTTATTAATTTTACATAAATCTATTAAAAAAAAAAAAAAAAAAAACATTTTTTTAAAATAAAATTTGATGAAATTAATAGCCGTCGTTTAATTTGATTTTTTATAATATATCTATATATAATGAGAGTTAATATTTTCTAATAAAGTCGAGCTGAAATTCGACCCCTGCGATCCCCAATAAAGACCCCAGAGATCAATCATCAATGATCACTCACTCGAAATGACTGCATGCATTTTAGAGCTTGAAAACCAACAACAAGGAAAAAGGGATTTTTTGTTTTTATAATGGCAACAAACAAAAAAAAAAAAAAAATATTGCCATCATTAATTGCAGTCGATTAATACCAGGAAGGCAACGAGCAATGTTCACTTTTACTCGTAAAATCTTTATATTTCCAATAAAAATTTTTTACTAATAAACATTTCATATTTATTAAATTTTAATTGATTGAGGCCATATGAAAATAAATATTTTTTTATATTTTTAGCTTATGAGTAGAGAAATTTATAAAAAAAAAAAAATAAAAAAACATCGGAGCTCTCAAAATACCTTTAGCCGGGCTTAAACCCAAAAGGCACTCACTCGCTTCTTTTTTTGATAAAATCCAAATATTTTTTAATCGTATATTGAGAACATACACGGATTAAATGTTTTTTTGCGTTTAGCTATTTGGGTTGCCTATCTTCCAGCAACCAAAATAGAAGAGGTGGGATTTTTTCATTTCTTAAAAACAGAAATGCTAATTTATATCTTTTTTTCTGTATCAAATATAAGTTTTGGATCTTGTACATACCTTCCAAACTCTTTATAATTCAAATAAAAAAAAAAAAAAAAAAAAAAAAACAGTTGCTACAATACTTACCGGTACTTCAGACAGTTAGTTGGCTTAAAAAATAAATGTTTAACAAACATCAATATTTAAATATTTTTCTGAATCATATGTTGATGTGGTATCTCGGCAGCCAAGGCGAAAAATAAAATAAGGGTCTATATTTTGTCGACGTTTTGATTGCCGATCGCACTCTTCATCAGGACCTACGATCATTAACAATTTTATTATAATAGATTATATTTTACCCAAAAGTTAAAAAAAAAGGCAAAGCACCCCTCCTTTTCCACCCCCAAATACTCTTCTCTTTTCCTTTTCTTATTATCCGTCACATCTACATTTTAATTAATTCAAATTCACTTGACCTTAATTCCGTCTTATATTCTTTTTTCATTCAAATTCTTTAAATGCCAAAATCCCATTTTCCAATACTTTTGGAATCTCTATTATTTATTTTATTTAACCAAACTGGCTATTGAGTTTTTGTCAACATTTTATATTTGATCGTAATATTCATTTCATTTCCCTTTTTTTAACTTTGAGGTGAGAGTCCCGGGCAGCAATGGCGCCTTTAATATCAAATATCAAATTATACGTATTTCAATTAATGACATTTTTTTTGATACATCAATTGAATTTATTTTATTATGATTTAGTGAATTGTTTTAAAGTTAAGTAGCAGTGGAAATCCATTTTCAAAAAACCTCTATTTTTTAGTACCAATTCTCTGTCATTAAATTAATACAATCATTAATGGTCAGAATTATTCAATCAAATGTGTTCGATTGTTTAATTATCACTGTGATGAATGGTCTATAAATACACTTCAAATGAAAAAATGAATTTTCTCGCTTTAAAAATTATGTATACATAGATTTTGATTTTATATGTACCATCAACGCCAAAAATATTGAGCCCAGTCCAAAAAATAGAAATGATTTAAAAAATAATAACGGTCGTACAAATGATAAAGCCTTTCAATTATATAAATAAACATACTATAGTCTAAAGAATGAGAGCGAGGGAGTGGGGGAAAGAAATGAATTGCAAGTTTTGTAATGTAATATAATCCAAAAAATTCACCGTTGGAACTAGTTGAAACATTCTTAAATTTAATTTATCTGATTATTGATAAATAAATAACACAATATTAAGATTTAAAAGAATTTTATTTTAGCTTAATCTCAATTCGACGTCATCTTGTTTGTGTCATAGCTCTGAAGATGACCAATTAAAGTTGAAATGCGTATAAGCAAAAATAAAATCCCTTTGAAACTTAACCTTGCGTTATTTATTTATCTATAATTAGATGATAATTTAATTAAATTTTGTTATGTGTTTAGTAGCCACTTGAGATTAAAAAAAAGTCTTTAATTAATGCTTTTAGTTTTATTTTAAAAATCATTTCTCTCTATTTAAGTGAAGCTAAAGACACCAATTCAATTTGTATTAATATTAGAGAGCATATTCAATTAGGTGGCAGAGCTACAGTATTTTAAAGAGAGATCTCAAAAAGCTTTTGTGTATCATTTCAAAGGCGAATTCGAAGTTTGCCTTCTGATAAAAATACAATTACGTTTTTTTTCAATCTTAAACTTTATTGACCGTATTAATTGATAAGAATAAATGGGCTGAGAACCATTTATATTTCTTAACATATAGGTTATTATTAAAAGACTAGATAAAAATTCCTTCCAACAAAAATGGCGATTCATTTCCATTTTATAGGATGTAAATCTTTTCGATATTAATATGTCTTTCGAAGGAGGTCTCGTTCTTTATTGAAAAAAAAATCAATTTAGTTTCATATATATATATATATATATATCTAAAATAAAGAAAATTTTCCACAAACCGTTAATTTTGAATCCAATTGTGACTAAGGGAGAAGGGAGAAGGGAGAAGGCGAAGGGGCGGGGCGTTAGGGTGCTTGGTTATTTTTCATTCGGTCTTTTTGAAAGAAATCATTTTAAAAAGATGCATGTTAGTAGCCGGTTAGTGGCCTGTCGGGATTTCGCCGCCTTTTGCGATTTATGCTTTCCGCTAGAATGAACCAGGTTAGTGATAGTAAACGACTGCGACTCACAATTATTACAGCCCTCCGTCGGAGGCAGGAAACCCAGCCCACAAGTGGTCCAATTATATAAACCAAATCCGGATGTAGTGAGTCACAGGGGAGGTCAAAAGGGCACTTGAGGCGCCATTGAATCCGCTAAGTGACCAACGAATCCAAGGAGCGGGATAACGAGGATGAATGCACCCTGACCGGACCACCGAGTTTTTGAGCCCCGCGCAAAACTCCTCAGCTACTCCTCTTTTTAATGAGTCCCTGTTTCCAACGAGAGTACTACAAGTACACACAAACACACATCCTCTCACTGTTTTTATATACCAACCAACGAGCCTTTCTTTTTTTTATCCATCATTCACTCAGATTTGAAAATTCATGGAAACCAAGCAGATTATAAAAGATGAAAAAGTAAAGAGTTAATCAAGAAGTTAGCAAGTTCAATTTTTACTTTCTCTTAACCTCTATATGAAATATATGAAGAAAAAGTATGTTTTTTTTATGGTTTCACCTCCCTCTAATCACTAGATTCTAACATATTAGCATATTTTGAACCGTTAGAAATATTTGCCTTGAAATTTGTATTTTTACAAAAACTAGCAAAATATTATGTCCCACAATTTCACAGCTATTTGAATTATAAATTATGATTATCCGAGTTCAATGAAGAGGCTTTTTGTTTCTTATGACTCGAAATTTTAAAGAAATAAAATATCATAGTTTTGTACCGACAAGTTTTGACAATTTCAACCAAAATGGCATATTTTATCTTTAATCAAATGTTTAGAGCAGTGGTTCCCAACCGGTGTGCCCCGGCATCCAAGGGTGCCGCTAAAATGGCTAAGGGGTGCCGCGAGATATTTATATAAACTAAAAAATAAAAAATAAAAATAATAAAGAGGCGGAAAAAATTTAGCTTTGCTAAAAAAGGACAAAAATTTTTGTTTTACTAGAGGGGGAAAAAACAGGAAGGGTGCCCCTAGTGTGTAATGTTATTCTCAAAGCACCTTTGAGGTGCCGTGGACTTCAAAAAGTTGGGAAACACTGGTTTAGAGGATAAATTACTAAAATCGATTATTTTATATTGATATTATTAATTTTTATTTATTTTTTTATTTTAAAACCAGAAAATTATTTAACTTTTTTTTTTTAAAAGATCTTTTTTCTTCATTTGTGACAAGCATTTCCTTAGTAAAAGAATTAGATTTTCGGTTTAACTGTGGTAATGTAACCATTCCCTACTTATCTAAATTAATGGTAGCCAAAATATCAATAATTTAGAAACAGAGAGGTTAGTTAATTCACTTGACCCGGAGCAAGTTTACACTACTTGAAGACGACTGCAGAATAAGCAGTATACAATATTTATATTTATAATAAATAACAAAATGTGGTCTATAATTAAAAACTCTCATAATAATTATGAAACATTTTCATATATTGAAACGAGAAGCCAACTCCTGACTAAGCGAATCCTGTACGTTTAGCTACAGTCCAGGGGATTGATTAAAAGTTTTTAATTCCATTTACTTATCAATCTTAGCAGCCCTATTATAGGGCTTCAGGTACAGCCAGAGACCTACGTCCTAATATCTGGCTCGGACCCGCCTTTTGTGTTTTCTTTTTCATTTGAGAGGTTTGATTTAATTATCTCATCACAATTGGCTTTGGTTTTTCCTAAAGTGGGATAGCGCTAATTTCCCCCCAATGCTTTTCATTGGGAAAATTTTCAATTTTCAAAATTTTGGGGAATCATTTTCCTAACTCTCACTATTATAAGGGTGCCAAACTTCATTTCAAAATTACGGGAAATTACTCCAGACAGACGTCTATATACTTTAAAATAAATTAAAACAAGAAATCTTTGATATTAAAAAGCTGCGAAACACTTTTTTTAATTTTGTCTATTTTCAAAAAGTTTGTTTAAATTATAAATTAAAGTTAAATTAAATTTAAACTAACTTTGATATCTAAGAGCTTATTTCCCTCTCTTTGGTCCTCTCAGTCAAATTCCTCCTCTCTCACTTTCTACCTATTTATTTATTATATTTTTCTTCTCATTGATTAAAAAAAAAAAAAAAAATGAGAGCATCCTCTTCCAGCTGATTAACGTAGTCTTGCCGTATCAGAGGATTCACGTTCAAGTCAAGATCATACCTTGGGAAATATTTAATCAAATAATCGAGACTTGACTGAATTTCTCAATTACTTATTAATAATGCTAGTACAAAACGGCATTCGATCCCTTCACCTTTTCCTTCCTTTTATTTACTTTTAATACATCATTTTTTTCGACTATTAATAATATTTGGGCATTTGGATTGTTTGTCTGCATTGCATTTTATAATTCTAACCAATTTTTTTTCCCTGCGCATTAATAGAATTAAATTAAATGGTGACAAAAAGAAAAAAGTCAACATTTGAGATGGATGTGCCCCTCGTGTAAACACTTTCAAATTTTATATAAAAAAAAAGAAATTATTAGAAAAAACCAATGATTAAGTTATAATATTTTATTGAAAGAAATAATTTATTGAAATTCCTTCCGTTTTCCCTTTTGCAAACAAAGAGCCCTCATACCCCTTCGGCCCTCAGATCAAACATGAAAAATACTTAACATGTTATGAAACATTTATGAATCACTAGTTTTAAGAGAACGAAATTTCTTCAAAGTAAATACTCGTTTCTGCTCTAATATGCACATAAGTATAGCTCGATAAAATAGCCACAATGCGAATATAAATCGTTATCGAGAAAGTTAAAAGGAAACACAATCTTGCTCTATATATATAAATGTTCTAAACTCAATTTTGGTCTTCTCATCGAATTCACAGAACCACATCATAGGAGGCAACTTTTCTGTCTACAAAATAACAAGCAAGTTTTCAAGTAGAGTTGGTTAATTGCACCCATGAGCATTTGAGAGGAATTCGCGAAGGCCCGCCCAGGTCCATTGCTATTGAAATGAAATATCTACTTGTTAGCATAATAGGAACATTTAAAATTATTCTGCAGCCATAGGATAATACATATATCCTTAATGCTAATGTGTTGTTATGACTTGTAATTTGATGCTTTCCAACACTCCAAAGCAAACATCTCGAGAGACACCGAGATAATGGCTCGGATTTTCTCATTCGCATAATAAACTTTGCCTTTAAATTTGTCATTCAGATTTAATTTTATTTTTTAATTATTCACATTTAAAAAAATTATTAAAAATTTGTGTTATTAACTCCTGTGCTTTCATTTCAAAAATAGTTTATTTTCTTTTTAATTAACATGATTTTTATTTATTTTATAACTCATTTACTCCCACCTTTTCCTCTCTTTTATTATTATCATAATTTTCAGATTTCCTCATCTCTTCACACACGATTCGCTGAGTTCAAAAACGCATTCTGACTAGCAATGGAGAATTTTTACTTTCTCTTACCTATAATATATGGACCGTTTATTTTGAAAGTGGTGTAAGTCCATTTTTAAAAAAATGAGATATCACATAATTTATGATTAAATTAATGTAAATTTCCTATGTATAACTAGCTAGTGGTAAATTTCTTTAAAAATTTCCATGTTTTGTACAATTAAAAATTGGTCAGTATATAGATTTTTTAATAAACAGATATGGTGATTTTTCATTTTCTAGAAACAATAGAAAATGGACTTACACCACTTTCAAAATAAACGGTCCATATATAGAAAGTATTGGATTCATGTCAAAAATTCGATGTCGAGATTTTGATGGATATACACGTTTTGAGGTCCCCTGAGTCCAAAAAAGAGGTTCCTGCAAACTTGTCTCTGTATGTGTGTGTGTATCTGTATGTGCCTGTGTGGGTTTTTTAAACATGAAAGAAAGAAGCTACGAGGTTAGGTGTCCTTCTAAGTCGTGACACGAAGCTTTTGAACAAAATGGTCCAAAAGTACTAGTACTTTACTGATGTACTTTTTCAGTTTTTTTTTCGAATTTCTCAAAATTCGCTTCAACGATTATGATTAAAATTCTAAAGTCAATTATTTTTTGCATGCTCTTTAAAATGTATATTCTCATTTTGATCTTGAAATCTTTTGATGCACACTTCAAAATATAATAAAATATTTAATCTAATTAATTAATATAAAAAAAATATAAATTTTATTTAATGCTTATAAACTTTACATTTTGAATTCAAATGTACCATACTGATGCAAACTAAATATATGTCGACACAAAAAATCTGGGGGGACAAGCACAGAACACAACTTTCAATTACCAGGAAGAGTGTGCTGTGCGACCAGTCACACTAGATTTTTTACTAATGATATATATAAAATACGTTATATACATTAATCTATATAAAATATTCACATATGTCGATACAGGAATTTGTTTTCTCTTCATATCAATATTTTTATTATTGCCATTTTTGATTTATACAATCCCTTTATTTGTGTGAGTTCGTAGGTGCGATTTCCGCGAATGGGAATCTTATTTATATTTCAAAAATTAAACAAATTAAATAAATAACAAAACATTTGACAAAAAACATACAATATTTAACATTATTGCTAAATATTTTTACAGATCTATATATTTGAACAAGATATTAGTATTTAATATAGGCCTACTTAGATTCGGACTTAACTAGTATATTTAACATGACTATATGTTTTTTAATAAATAAGAAATTATATATAATATTTAAGATATTATACATATCGCGTACGTGAGCCGCGAAATTTATACAATTAAATATTTACTAAATTCATGTACCCGAAAAAAGATGTAAGGGGGTGCCGCCGGGAGTCGAACCACGGATCCACCGATTTGCGCTCAGTGTGCCCTTACCACTAGACCACAGGCTGGTGATCCTGGGTTCGATCCCCGGGGGCCATGAAGCGTCACCAACAAAAAACAGAGTTTTGTTAAATAAAAATTATCTCTTATATTTGTTAATTTTTTTAAAACAAATAAATATTTATGTTTTACATTATAAACACTAGAATTTAATTTAAATACGTTCGTTTATTTTATAAATTTTAAATGTACTTACCCAAGGACCACGAATCTTTGACAAATGTCAAAAAATCATTGAAAACAGGATATTTATTTTGTTTTCTTCTTGCCTTTTCTAATTTTTCATTCAAAAATAATATAAATAAACATTCACGATATTTTTCTGAAACGTTAATTTTTGTTGGTTTAAGTTTATATAATTTCTATTATAAACTTACATTTGAATCAACATATGTGTATTCTATTCTGAATTTACATATTGTTCAAATAGAATTGTATTTAAAAAATTTTTATCCATATATTTTAGCTAGATACCCATCATTGATCCATCTCCATACAACCACTTCACACGTATATTGTATGTTTAATAAGCAGTGTACAAATTACTAGCGAGGGTTGCTGTTTCTCACCCTCTGATCAACGCAAAAACTTATTTATCCCAAGTATGGATAAGCATATCCTCCTTAAAGAGAAAGAAAGGGCAAAACCAAGTAAAGCAGCTCAACTCTTTTGACTCGCTTGCTTTTGTAGTATTTTATTAACGAAATTGCTGATAAAAAATATTTTCATAAAATTATTGTAGATATTTGGAAATTTTTCGAAGATTTTTGAGAATTAAATTTATTTGAAAATTGGTTTTTCACTTCCGGAATATAAGTGTTTTTTTATTTTCATTATTTTTACTTTCTCTTACCTATATATATATATATATATATATATATATATATATATATATATATAGAGAGAGAGAGAGAGAGAGAGAGAGAAAGTATTGGATTCATTTCAAAACTTCGATGTCGAGATTTTGATGGAAATACACGTTTTGACGTCCCCTGTGTTCAAAAAAGTGGGTTCCGCAAAATGTTTGTCTGTGTATCTGTTTGTGAACAAAATACCAAGAACGAAGAGCTAGGATGTTGAAATTTTATTTTTAAATTAGGTACCCCCTGAGGTAGAGTATTAGCTTCTGGGTTCCAAGGTCGAGGGTTTGCATCCCGTCTCAGGCGAAAATTTTTTTTCTTTTGAATTGGACACCAATCATTTGAAATAAAAATGGACGGTGTCTAATGGCCTCAGATGCCGAAAAAATATCTTAAATAAATTTAAAAAAAAAGTTAGGCACCCCTTGGTACGAACTTTTGAACAAAATCGGCCAAATAGTACTAGTAATTTATTGAAGTACATTTTCACTTAATATCCGATTTTTTTAAAATTCGCTCTCCTTTTGTTTGAAATTCATAAATCAAGTATTTTTTAGATGTTCTTTAAAATGTATATTCTCATTTTGCCATTAAAATTTTTTGAAGCAGACTTAATTTTGTACTTCATAGGAAAGATAGTAGAAATATTTGTCATGGTAACAAAATACAAATATTTTCCTTTGTTTATAGATATTTATAAATTTGACAATCTTGAATTCTAATGCAATGCTGGAAACTAAATATAGATATATATCGACACAAAAATCTGGTGTAACAAGCACAGAACATAACTTTCAATTACCGAAGGTAAGAGAAAGTTGTGTGCTGTGCGACCAGTCACACCAGATTTTTTTTTAATACCTATATTAGGAGTTACACTGTTTATCAAGTAGAAATAATGATTCTTGAATCTTAATTCTTCCACCCCCTCTTCCCAGGGTGAAGCATATTTGTAGGAAATGAAGCAACAAATTTTTTACTTTTCAATTGTTATATTTTATGGGGAAGCAAAATGCCTTTATTATGTCAACCAGAGCCTGATTTTTAATGAGACCTGAGAAATAAAAGCCTCCCCCTCCACTACGCTCCAACCCCTTTTCATTGATTTTTCTTTAAATTTGTGAATGCTTTTGCAGCATTGAGTCTACCCCCCCCCCCCCTACTGCTTGATACTCCACTACTTTAACCACTTACTAACATTGATAAGCAATAATCTTTTTGTCTAATCCCCTTTTTATATGGCTGGGTTAAGTATATATAATTTCTATTATGAAGTTATAAGGGAAAGGCGGGGGGAGGGGGGAGGGGCAGTGATTGGCTCCCCAGATGCTGTACATTTCATACACCCTTTGTTTTGATTGTATGCGAGAAAAATATGCTAAAGGGCCTGAATAGCAAGGCTTCTAAGGGCAAGGGCACAGGTGTTGTTTTTCTGTAAAACAACTTTACATGAGAAGACTGTAAACAAGACGGGCGTTTGTGCGGCCGATCGACTTTTTTCTTACCTCAAACCTTTAATCTCTACAAAAACAGAGACTATATAGCTCTAAATATTTTTTTTTTTTTTAATTAATCTGATTAAATTTCTCCGCTCGGTTTGATTTTGAATAAAGCTAACCCATTCAATTTTTGTTGTTTATAATTTTTCTATACTTCTACTTTGGCCTATTTATTTACTTTTTGCCTTTTTTTTTTATTCTCTCACTCATCTACAGGCACAATCGTTTTATTTTTATCTATTATGGGGCTTTGCGCCTATCGAAATGGATTCTCCTCTCTGGAGCATAAATAATGAAAATATACTGTACACTTTCGCTCGGCAGCCCACGTGGGTGAATTCCAACCCTTTGAGCCCCATTAATATCATAGAGTTTTATTTGAGATTTTATTAAAATCGGATTTATTCTGATTATATTTTTACAACTACTCGGGTTTATTTCTTCTCTCTTATATCAAGCTCTTGGAACATCAGGCGGAGCGAATGGCCGGCTTGTTCTATCTTTTAATATTTACTCAAATTTATTATATATATATATATATATATATAAATTAAAAAAACTATTAACGGTACAACTTTTATAAATTTTATTTTCATTTGTACAATTTCTAATTTTAAACTTTTAAATTAAATAAATTAAATACAAATTTTTAATGTTATTTATTTGTAGGATTCAAATGCATTTTTTAGAAAAATAATTTTTTATAATTATTGATAATATTTTACTATATCAAACAGCCGAAAAATATAGGGGTGCCGCCGGGAATCGAACCAAAGGATCTGCTGATTTGTACTCAGCATCTTTGCCGGCTCTTTGATTTAGTAAATATTAATAATATGAATTTTCTTCACGGGCCAAAACGTGATATATAGGCATATAATTTCTTATTTAAAGGATTTTTTATAGAATAATTTTGAATTTCTTCAGGGCAAAAATTCTTCTGGTGTTTTGAATTTTACCTTATTCAAATAAATATCTATTTTGTCTTTTGATTAATAAAAAATCCATAAAAATCGAAAAAGAAACTATTAGTTTTTCTTTTGTATGCGTATTATATAGATGGGTATTTTTCCATGTTTTATAGACAGCTACACTTTTGGAATAATTTAATTTTATATATTTAATATTCTTTTGGAAAAATTCCAGTATTTTAAAAAAATAGAAAAAGCAAACAAATTTTTAATAAAAAAACTCAGCTAAGAGTTATTTCTTTCTTCTGTTCAGAAATGTATTAAATAAACTTTTCCGATGAAATAGGGAGAGAGATAATATTGGTGAATTTTTTTTAAATTTGTTGAATGAAATTTTGATATATTTTGTTTTTAAAATTAACCTTATTTATAAATTCCTCTCTAGATTGTTTCTTCAAGTTCAAAAGCTAATTAGCTCTTGATGAGGTCAGAATGAAGATGAATACAGAAAAAGATCGCAAAGCAAATTTATCGACCATTCAATAAAATAAGTCAACAAATTTTTGTTTTTAAATCGAATAAAAAAATTCTTTCTATTATATAATTAAAAAATTCTCTCTCTCTTTTCTCTTAGTTTTTGAGTAAGTTTTCAATTACTAATATCTAATTAGAAAAAAATGACATTTCATTCCCAGGAAATTTGAACGAATAAATTTTTATTAAAATTTTAATTTATGAAAACGACAAATTGCTTATAGACACCTTCAGAGAGCTTATAGAGCGACATCGCAAAATAAAGAGTGGAGGATTTATTAGAAAAAAATAAAATAACTATTTTTATTATCAAAAAGTAAAATATATATATACAATTTTGCTCAGGGGCCCACATCTTGTGGGTACGTGGATGGCAACCACGAGCTGCCCGAGCTGAGATGGCAGTCCTTCAGTTCTTTAAATGTCTGTCTCTTTTCAAAAGGCGTCAGACCGTGTGACGGGCCGGCCTGTCCTATTTCTTTCGGTCGTAAAAACGTATATTAGGGTTAGAGGGAAAGAGTGAGGTCCAACCGCATCGCGGGACAAGGCGAGGAAAGAATAAGAAAATATATATATCAAACTTTATATATATAAATATCAATCAATAATATATTGTAATTATAACAAGATGCATTATTATTTTTTCATTTCTTATTCAGTCATTAAAATCATTTCCTATTATCTTAAGATAGTTTAAAGAATATTCTCTCTAACAGTTCAATAGGTTGGGAATTAAGATAAATAAAGCCATAGAGAAGAGTAAGTTTGTGCAAGCAGAGGTTTACAACAGGGGGAAACACGCGACCTCTTGCAATAATAATATTTAGTTTCAATCTCGCGATGGAGTCAATGGCGACCGCACCGCCAGATGTTGCGTTGTTACGGCAGAACGTGTTGTGGTTGAAGCAGGAAAACGGAACCGGAAACGCCTAACGGCCGCCATCTTAAAGAAAAGATAACCTACAAAAAAAAGAAGAATATTTATGTTTAGACGCAAACAAGACGGATGAGCAATTTGATGCGTTGCCAATATTTGCCATCTCAATCAAGTTGCAATTTATTATTTTCGCCGATCCGTTTCGCATGCATAATGAAAGAAGCCAAACCGCGGTGCACCTGCCCTGTTTTAATAAGGTTTGCTCAAGCAAGTTGCGGTTCAGTTCAGCAGATTAATGTAATTTACGACATGGTGGCTTGTCGCATTGGTGGGAATATGGGAGCATTTATTGTGTTCGCTATTTAATCTGTGCCCTGGACGTCGAGGAACTAAATCTACTACGGTTACGTACAATAGACCTTTACGCCCTTTTTTTTGGTGGGGGTGAGCGTCACAACCCTTTCGTTGGCATAGCTAACAGGAACAGCAACGAGATTTCTTTTTTATACGGCTGCCTTTTATTTTTACAAAATGTTAGAATCTCTCCATGATTGTCAAACAAATATAATGAGTATTATTGTATATTGTATAAAAATGATAGCCCCAAAAGAAAGGAACATCGTATTGACATAAATTCAACTGAATTGAGATTAGTTTTTAATAATAAAACTAATATTTTTTAACTTTTTTTTTTTTTTGAGGGTGAAATAATGGATTTTTTAAAAATTATTACTTCTCTCTTTTTTTTATCCTAAATTATCCCGAAAACATCACATTAAGCACTTTCCTTTGTTACATTCAATTTATATAGTGGACCAGAATAAAAAAGAAAAAGAACTGCTATATAAATAAAGGTCAAACATTTTTTCTTTCATTATTCTCTTATTAAAAAAGAACGTTAATTTATGTAAATAAATTTAAAGTGTAAAAATTCTAATTTTACTATTTAATTACAATTATAAGGTTAGTAAATTATATTAAATAAATTATTATGTTTAAAAAAAAAATATTAAATAATCTAAAATAGGGTGATATCTATTTCTATTTCCATCTAATTTTATTTACTCATCAACCACGAGTTCCCTAAGCTTAGGCTGTCATTCCTTTTGTTCTATTTTTAATTTTGCTTTATATTTTGCCACTTGGTTTCCTCTACCCTCTACGATCTGAGACCTACCACACTGTCATTTATTGCATTTAGAAAGTAACAAAATCTATTACAAGTTTAATATTAAATAAATAATTATATATCATGTGTTGGTCCATGAAGTAATTATGAAAAACATATAACCAAGTATTTATTAAATTAAATAAGCGAAAATGGTAGGTGCCGCCGGGAGTCGCACCACGGATCTGTCGATTTGTACTCAACAAGCCATACTACTGGACCACAGTACCGCACTCGGTTATTTACTGTGGTCCAGTAGTATGGCTTGTTGAGTACAAATCGACAGATCCGTGGTGCGACTCCCGGCGGCACCTACCATTTTCGCTTATTTAATTTAATAAATACTAAATTAAAATTAAATATACAAATTAAACACTAGGTTATTTGTTTCAAAGGTTTTAATAATTAAAAATTAACACTTGATACGTATTTCGACAATTCCTTGTCATCATCAGAAGTGATTACATTCTGATGATGACAATGAATTGTCGAAATACGTATCAAGTGTTAATTTTTAATTATTAAAACCTTTGAAACAAATAACCTAGTGTTTAATTTGTATATTTAATTTTAATTTACAAAATGTTTCAACGAGAATCAAAGGTCGAAAGTTTAAATCTTAATAAATACTAGATTATTTTTTTTTTTTTAATATTAAATTATTTGAGTTAATTTTTTCCGAATAAAGTTTATTTAGGCCTTACATTTCCGAGCAATTAAATATATTGAGACATGTATCTTGGTGTAAAAGGAATATGTTTAACGCCAAAGCTTAAAATTCATGTTCGAGTCCAGAGGGAGCGAATTATAGCAAATCAACCATATAATCTCACGGACTGGACTCAGATCAAAATATCATGGAAGATTTGCAGATACAAAGACTGGCAGCAAATGTTATTTCTTTAAATATTTTATCAGGCTGACGTTTCGACTCAATAAAGGACGAAAAATTAGTAACTAAAGGTCGGCTCAATAAAATTTTTAAACAAATAGCAACAATTTAGATTTTCAAACCTTCCTTTGTATAACTCAACAGACACATTACTGAATATTTGTTTTAATTTCATTTTACTTCCTTCAATAAAAATAAATCTCAATGTTTCCTCCGTTTTTCACTTTTTTCTACAAAATTTGATAATTTAGTTGGTTTAAATGCATTTCCAAATCTTAAACTGAAGTTTTTTAGGAGTAGATATTAATTTTCAAAAGCTTGTTCTTTTTATTACTATTACCTTAATAAACAGTATATTACTTATAAGATGACACTAGTTAAATACTTGTTATATAGCTTAATTAATAATGCAATACTAATTAATAAAGTTTTTATTTATAATAATGTGTACAATATAACGGATCATAAGAAATATGATCAAAATGAAACGTAGAGATAAGGTTTTGTCCACGCATAAAAAATTTTATCCAAATAATTTCTCCAACCCCCTAATTCAACATCAACAACACATCTAGCCCAGGGGGTGTGCAATTTCTGATGATTTGATTCCTAATCCACAAATATTATTAAAATTTTAACTGTAGCGTCCAATTATAAAAAATTGAAAATTTTTTTTTCATCAATATAATTTGATATTCTTGTTTAAAAAGCATCATATCAAATAACTTATTGACAAAAATGTTTTATATTTTTTTATACAAAAGGATTTTAAGCAAATAACCTATTATTTATTTATTTATTTTTTTTTTTTTTGAGTGTATCTTTAAAAATATAACAAAAGTGAGTTGGAGGCCAAGGCTATTTCAATAAACTTGTCGAAATATAACTTTATCATTAGAGACCGGATTTTAAGCAAAATGCTTATTGCTGAATTTTATAAGCAGCCATTAGATATTTAATTTCTATACGAATTAGGAAAAACTAAGTGCATTGAGATTGCATTTTTTTTGAGTTTTCATGCTTTTTTTCCCTTTCGTGCTTATTTGAACTTATTTTACGAATATTTATAATTTTTTTTTTTTTTTTTTTTATTAAAAAACTTTTTTCCCATTCACATACGCATACACCAGAGACGTATATAAGGGGGGGGCGCCCCCACCCAAAATTTTCAAAAAACCCCGCAGTGTGAAAAAATATAGCCCTGTAAATAAAATTTTTTCCGCAGGGTGAAAAAATTTGGTTCCGCAAAAAAAAAAAATTTCGCAGGGCGGGGCGGAATAAATTTAGTTTCTTTAAAAAAAAATTTGTATACGCCATTGGTATGAGTAAAAATTGCTTATTAGATGCTTTTTTTCAACTTATATGCTTATTTACCAACTTTTTATTCAAGTTTTTTATGCTTTTTAAGCACTTTTTTTTCCATTTTTTTATGCTTTTTTGTCCGGTCTCTATTTATCATATAGACTAATTAGAAAAGAGCCAAAACTCTGAATAATTGAATTTATTTATTATTTACACATGGGACCCCTTACTGGCTGACCCCTCTTTTCCAATTATATTCTGACACCACAGTCACCTTACATTCATCAAGTTTTTCAATTCGTTTAGGGGGATCCCGTTCTAGTAAGATGATGAAACATCAGGAAGTAAAGAAAATAACAATAAATGCTGAAAAATTCACACACACAAAATTCATCAATTATGTAATAAAATGACACGCAGACGGTCTGAAGGCTGTCTTGTCAATAATAAGTGGAGAATGACGTTAATTCCTATTCTGTCACTTTCTCTTACCGAAGGGTCCCACCAGATTTTTTTGTTAAGTTATTATATTAATATTTAAAAAATATGACTCTAGAAGAGGATTTAAATAATATTAATTTTCTACTTTCAATGTGATATTTGCTTCTTTTTAAAGACGATTTCAGAACAAATCTTTCACGGAAATTAACAAATCTTTTTTTTAAAGTGAAACTTTTATTATATCGCTACGAATTTTTTGGTTCTTCTATCAGCATGTCGCGTTGTAACGAAGTGACGTAAAAAGCCATGACGCTACAAGCCATGACATCACTAGCTGTGACGTCATGGCGACTCACACCAGGTTTTATTTTACTACGCTACGGCATTTATACTTAATATTTAATCACAATATAAATAAAGTAAGCCTATATAAATCAAATTGATTATCTATATCTATACTATTATAAATTTCCGCTCTACGCCCCCTCCCCCCCCTAAAATTATTGTTTTTTTTTAATTCTTCACTCGATTTTAATAAAATTTAAAATGACGCTTCTCTACGATCTAATTAATTGAAAAATGATATTCCAGACTCCAGAAAGTTCTATTGGGGGGAGTCCCCCCTCTAAAATTTATATTTCACTCGATTTTAATAAAATTTAAAATGAAGCTTCTCTACGATCTAATTAATTGAAAAATGATATTCCAGACCTCAGAAAGTTCTATTGGGGGGACGTCCCCCCACTAAAATTTATCTTTCACTCGATTTTAATAAAATTTAAAATGACGCTTCTCTATTATCTAATTAATTGAAAAATGATATTCCAGACTCCAGAAAGTTCTATTGGCGCTACTAGGGGGCGTCCCTTCCACTAAAACTTATCTTTTACTCGACTCCTACGATCCGAAAAAAGTTTCACTTGCATCGTGGTTTCATAAAACCACACAATGATTTTTTTTCAAATTCTCAGTGCTTATTAAAATTTAAAAATATTTTATAAGAAAATAAATTTAAATAAAATAAACCACAACTAATATATTTTTTACTTTCTCTTACCCTATATATGAAATATATAGAAAGAGAAAGTATTGCGATCATGTCAAAAATTCGATGTCGAGATTTTGATGGATATACATGTTTTGAGGTCCCCTGAGTCCAAAAAAGTGGGTCCCGCAAATTGGTCTGTGGTGTGTGTGTGTGTGTGTGTGGACAGATTTCTAGCATGAATGACGTTAATTCCTATTCTAATGTCAAGATCCTACCAGCTAGTGTCTAAACAAAAATGCTCATCTCACCCTCCTCACCCCTATCTTGCTAAAAACTATCAGTAAAAATTAGTTTAGTTTGTTCGGTGAATTGTGTAATGATTAATTTCAGGAGCAGTGACTGAAGTAATTAATTAATATATTGAATAGTGAGAAAATCAAGGCAGCCGAAAGCAATAAAGAAAAAATATATTTCTCTTCCACTTTATTTCATACACTTGTCGACGTTTCGACCGACATCCCGGCCTTCATCAGGACAATGTGCTGTTTTCTTTGAGCTTGGAGGGGCTCTTTGCAACTCCTGACGTATTGTTGGTGTGAACATTCGTCGGATATCATGTTCTAGTTCAATAGACTAAATTAATTAATTTCAACTCGTAAATTCTTCATTTTACCCACATGACTTTTGGTTCAATAGACTATTGGAGTTGCCAAGAGCCCCTCTAAGCTCGAGGCAAACAGTACATTGTCCTGATGAAGGCTGAAATGTGTATGAAATATAGCGGAAGAGAAATATATTTTTTCTTTATTGCTTGATGTCCTCGCTACTCATTAATTTAGTTTGTATTTTTTTAAATATAAACATGAAGATTTGTGAACTTAAATGCCATTGAAGGAGCCTCTCTAAAACCCTCTTTGGGTTTACAATAATTAGCTAAAGATTAAATTAGGAATAAAAAATTAATAAAATACAAAAGAAAATTTAAACACAAAAGATTTATTAACTTTCTTAAAATAAGAAATTAAAAAGAGGCTAATTTAGAATAAATTTAATCTTGATAAAAATTAAATTCATAAAATTAATTAGAGAAGAATGAATTATACTATTATTGTTTAGTTGTTGCTATAGAAGTTTATTTCCCCAGGGATTCCAGCTTAATTACGAAAAGACGAGAAACATCTTTAATTCTTTAGAAAATATTTTTTGAACTGACGTTTCGGTTTCATTAGAGCCTTAAAGTTAAAATATAGCAGCTTTAGTTCACTTTTCATATAAATATATAGGCCTATGTATATTGTATAAAAATAAATTCGACTAAAATCATTTTTCTGATTTTATTTTTTTAAGCTTTTTGAAAATGTCCTGATCGATTTGGCTTTATGAACTTATTTCTAGCAATGATTCAGTCCTGTCCTGTCCTTAGAGTCTGTTCAAATTTATCGGCGTGCAGCTATTTAATTTGCCTGGCCGATGATACATGCCGAAAAAGGAAAGGGTTGCTCGTGACTAAGTGAGCTTCAGTTCTCGTTGCTGAGCATTCAAAAGGGGGTAGTGCTCAGCACACACCAGCAACATTCCTCAGCCAGTTTAATTCCCGCAGCGTTCTGCTAACTCCTCGGATAAAACGCCTATATTTTCATATTTTACATCCTAGCATATTGGCAATTAACTTGAATCTAATTTCTTTTAATGTCGGACTGAAAGGGTGTCAAACAGATCCCGTGGAATTTTTAATTACTTGGCCGCATAGACACACACACATTCGCTCACATTCTATTGCCTTTCCTAACACCCTTCATAGCATATCCAACCCTCACTCCGATTTGCTTTTTCATAATTTATTTAAATATTCAACATTTATAAATTATTTTCAAAGAAGGAAGAAATTTCTTTTCTTTTCTGTTTATTTCTTCATTTAATGTAATTATAAATAATTATTTAACAAATACATTAGAGAGGATGTATGTTGAATAAGAAATTTATATAACCATTTACTGAATAGCTTCTCATAATTCCTAAAATAAAACAAAGCGTTAAGAAAAATTGAATTAATAAACAACTTGTATGCTATCGTTTATTTATCAATGAGCATTTACTATAGAATATAAATAAATATGTTCTTTGTTAAACCACAGATTTTCTCAGTTCAGGAAGATGAATTTTTGTGCGAGATCTGAACCCGGGTTGCAACTTAGGACCAATTGCTTCACTTATAGTCAACTAGAAAACTTATCAGAAAATCATCTATATAGTAAACAAGAACACGCTTAACCTTCG
This sequence comes from Euborellia annulipes, assembly GCA_023213315.1. Taxonomy (NCBI): domain Eukaryota; kingdom Metazoa; phylum Arthropoda; class Insecta; order Dermaptera; family Anisolabididae; genus Euborellia; species Euborellia annulipes. Next base: position 326,273 of record JAKCPI010011712.1, on the reverse strand, counting down.
AGTTAAAAAATGAGTTTTTAACACATAATTAGCTATCTGAGGTTTAATGAAATTTTTGTAAAGTTAGCAACTTAATAAAGGCGTTTATAAAAATTATTAAAAATCAAAATTAAATAAATAACATTGTGTGGTTTTATGAAACCACGATGCAAGTGAAACTTTTTTCAAATCGTAGGCGTTTAACTGAAAATTTTCAGAAAATTATTCAATTAAAATGGCGTTTTTAATCTTAATTTAATAATTGGAAAATGAGGAATGATAATGGGAAATCAATAGACGCATGTTAAAAACTGGGAACAATATTTATTTAGTATTTGAAGATTTGAATTATTTTAAATTATTTTAAAAACTATATTTTATCAATTTAAAAATTGAATAATTAAATCTCACAATTATTTTTTTATAATTCGATATTAAATTTCAACTTTCCTATTTTTGTCGTCACGGCTTGTGACGTCTTAACTTGTAGCGTCACGGCCTTTGACGTCACGGCTTGTAACGCGACATGCTGATAGAGGAACGAAAAAATTTGAGTCGATCAAATAAAAGTTCCACTTTAATAAATATTTAAAATTAAAATAATTATATAAAGCTAATCAAAAATTTCAAAAAAAAAAAAAATAAATAAACAAGTCTTGTGTTTCTAATTTAATGCTTAGTTAAGCCTTATACCGAACTTCTGGTCTTAGCTAACTACGACTTGGGCTTTATTCATATGATTAGCTTAACTATATGCGAAGCAACCGACTCTTAGAAACGTAATTTCCAAATTAACCACCAGCCTCAATTTCAAGATATAGAAGGAATATTTTGAAAATGATCAGCTAGATTGGTCATTTTCTTAAGTAATAATTAGCCAACGAATTCTAATTTCTATTTTTAGTGGTGATAAAAACGAGCAATGAATTTCCGCTCACCTTCAGGAAAATTGACAATCAAGTCGAGTGAATAGTTAATTAAACTCGGAAGGGAAGTATACACTATACATCCGTATGTCTATTTGACTTTTCATTCTATTTTGGATTTAACATTCATTTAAAAGTATGCCTATGTCTAAATGGACATAGTTAAAGTTACTATCCTAAATTATTTGTATCAAACGGCCTTCATGTCTTTTAATATTAATATTCGATTTCTATCTAATAAAGTTAAAAAAATATTTATAATTTTAATCTCCTTTTAGTTTAAACAGAATAGCTGTCAACGTCATGTCTCATCTTAATTTTGAAATGTTTTAATTTAATTTTCATAAAGGCACGCCAGTCTACCGAAATATATTTTTGGATATTGACTTTAATTTACTACACTAAATTTGGAAATAAAATTTGAAAAATATAAATGTAATGATGATGTGAACTTTTTTGAATTCAGGTAAACTCAAAACGTGTATTTCTATCAAAATCTCAACATTTTATAATTAAATTCTAATATAATTGTAGATAAATAGCACTAGGTTAAGTTTCAAAAGGTTATTTTTAGCGTATGCGCATTTCGACCTTAATACGTCATTTTCAGAGCTATAACACAAACTAACAATTACATTATTTATTAACAATTGGTTTAAATGAACTATCTAAATAATTTAATAGTTTGTGTTATAGCTCTGAAAATGATGTATTAAAGTCGAATTGCCCATATACCTCCCATGACCTCCCGTGATTGGAACAAGCTCCCTGCTTCTATCTTCCCCAAAACCTACAATCTTCAGACTTTCAAGTCTAACCTCAACAGGCATCTTCTCAGTTCCGGCAGTTGAGTTTCCCCTTTATGCTTCTCCTTTTGTTTTTATTTTCTTCCTGGCTGCATATGACCACTGGTTATTATAGGTCTTCGGACTTTATGCACCCATTCAAAAAAAAAAAAAAAAAAAAAAAAAACTAAAAATAACAACCTTTTGAAACTTAACCTAGTGTCATTTATTTATCTATAATCAGAGATGGGCAAGATGTTCAAAAAAAAGTATCCAAATAAGATAAAGGTACTTTTTTAGACATCTGTGAACAAAATATCTCAAGAACGAAAAGAGTTAGGAGGTCGAAATTTGAGATTTAAGTCCTGGGAAGTAACACAAAGCTTTTGAACAATCGGTCAAAGAGTACTAGTACTTTACTGATGTGCTTTTTCGATTTTCTCAAAATTCGCTCCAACGATTTTAATTAAAATTCATAAATCAATTAGTTTTTAAATGCTCTTTAAAATGTCAACTTTCTCTTACGAAAGGTAAGAAAAGGCGTGAGGAACTTCATTCCTGGCGGGGGTCCCGCGACCCCACACGTTTGTTTTTTTTATTGATATCAATTCAATACTATCTCTTTCTCTTTATATAAATAGGAAAGAGAAAGTATTAAAAAACCTTATTCAAAATTGTTGGAGTAGTTTGTTGTTTATATTTATATACATGTATGGTATATAGTTTTATTTTTCTCGCGTTGTTGGAGGGCGATGCTTCCTCATAACGCTCTCTAAACAGCGTGTCTAATATTTATAATTATGCTCACTCATTTTTTCTTTTACAACTCATAATTTTTTTAATTTCGCATCCCTTCCTTCTCAGCTTTTAAACCTGGAGCCTTTTTAGCAAAACCATTTGTAACAACATTTATTTTGATGTTGAATGTTTTGTGGCCTTCTCTCTTAACCTCAATTATTTGTTGCCAATTATGAGCTTTTATTTTCGCTTTGCTGGTTGCTCTAAAGGGCCTCTAAGCTGCACAAAAGGTTCGTGTTTATAGATTCATTTCAAAAAGAAATAAGTTAAGAATTCCTCTTATTAGGTTTCTACTCTTAAACGAAATAAAATATTAATTTTAGTTATTAGAAATAAATAGTCCTAAATTAGCGCGTAGAGTACTATTATATTTATACAGCTAGTCGTTTCCTATACGTAAATATATTTTTTCAAAATATGCTTTTATTTGAGAAAGTAATTACTTTTAATGGCAGAGCTAGTTGAATGAATATTTATGAGATAATAATTGCATGTTATCTGATGTAAGTACTCTAAAAAAAAAGTATTATTTAAAAGAGCAGATGACTTCTGGGAAAAGGCATTGAGATTCAGCATGCGCTTCTTCCAAATGAAAATATTAACGTCTAATATATAAAAGTAGATGTAGCCTTTATGATATAAAATACCGTATTTTAAGTAATATATTAGAAAAAAAAATTAAATTTTAATTCTATATGAAGTTTTAAAAAATAAATTTTTTTCTCTCAGATATTTTCCTATTAGTACTAACAATTGTAAGTAGTAAAACAAATAAGAAATATACAAATAAATTTTATAATTCATGAATGAGTTCAAATTTCTGCGGTGAGAAGATGAAATAAAGAAAAAGCTTTTTACTGTTTTCCAGTTTATTTAAACCCCTTGCTCGTCTTCGACGAGCAAATGCATCAAATTTATTCTTGCTCTCTCTTTGGAAATTTTCAAATTCCCCGCTCGCGCTCCACTTCCTGTAACTCTTGCCACTTAGCGTCCTGATCGGCACAGACGGAAGTCAGCCACTAGCGCTTTATATATATTGCAATAATATTATTTTATAGAAATGAAAATAAAAATTATATCCATACACTGTAAAAAATTTCGATGATTTTACAATTTTTTGTTGTAAGCAAATTTCCAAGACCAATAGATACTAAATTTACTATACAGTTGAATTATATTTTTACAAAACTCTTTGCAAAAATCGTTTACAAATGTGTGGTAATTTTACCAATATTTAGCAATTTTCGAGTCCAAATTTGGTAATTTTACTAATATTTAGCAATTTTACAATCCAAATGTTTGTAATTTTACTAATATTTAGAAAAAGAAAAAAAATTTACGACTGGACCCAACATAGGTTATTGACCTTTAGGGTACGTCTCTACCTGAATGGAGTGAAATAAATATTTTTATTTAATGAAAAATTCCTCCAGGATTTGAACACTGACCTTTTGGTAGAAGCCTTGCTGCCTAGCCCATTTGACCATCGAATCACCTGATAACTAATGATCTATCTCTGCTATTTGGCATTCAAGTATGACCTCATTGAAAACTATTTTTACTAAATAATAAAATAAAAAATAAACTTAAAGTTATCATAATATTATTATTTTTTGTATTATTATAACTTAAATAAATCCTTATAGTGCCAAAAATGTCTTTATTAAGAAAGCTAAAAAGCAGTCGAAATAAAGTCGGCCATGTTGGCCGTCTCAGAGAGACTTAAAAGGAAAATTACAATACCCTTGTATTGTAAAATTAGAAACCTTTTTGTAAAATTACAAACCCTTTTCTAAAATTACAAACCGTGTTCTAAAATTACAATGCCGTTGTATTGTAAAATTAGAAATCGTATGGTAAACTTACAATATTTACTCTAATTTTCCAAGAGAATTGTAATTTTAAAATGTTTTTTGGTTGTAAAAATTTTTTGAATGCATAGATTTGTAAATTTAGTATACAAATGTATGGTAGTTATCATTTACAAGGAAAATTTGTAAATTTACTATACTAAAACATACTAAAATTAAAAATTTTTTACAGTGTAGTTCTCTCATATCAAACTCTATATTTTAAATCATAGAGTTTTGAGCTCTAAACTCTTGTAGTTAATATATTCAATTAATATACGGCGAAATTATGAAGAGTAAAAAAAGTAAATATTGATATTTCGAAGGCACTATTATCATGTTTGAGATTCATATATGCATCGAGAAAGTAAACCGCTATAAATTTTAGATTTAGTAGATTTGAAAAATAAAATATTATTTTAAATAATTAATTATACCTGAAATAATATAGACTTTTTCAATTATTTATATTTATTAATTCATCTATATTCAAAAAACTGAAAAAGTTCGCGCCACAAGTGCTTGATGTGCTCGAGAGTGGAGCCTTGAGCTTAGGCAACCGAACAAATATTTTGAAAATAAACAAATCATCTTTTTTAAATGCAACTGAAGGGGAAAAGCTACTTTTAAGACAACATTTCCGACAGCTAAACGTTTTGGTTGCCTACGCTCAAGGCTCCACTTGTGGGGTCGACACCGCGCGTTGAACCACGGATAATGTAATAAAATATTTATTTATATTTAAGAGTAAAATAAATAAACAATAAATATAAATAAAAAATTATTAATACATGTGTTTTAGAAATAATAAAAGAAAATATTTTCTTCAAAGAAAGAAAGTAAACTAAATAGGAAGCCAAAAGTCAAAAAAATGGTGGAATCAGTTCAAGTGAAAACATGGAAAACTTTAGAAGGGAGCTGAGAGAAAAAGCGATAGGTCTTCGAAAGATAATCAAAATGGAAATGAAGATGTTCAAGAAAACAGCGTGAAACAAAAAAACAAAATGGAGAGCTGATCTTCTAATTAAATTTATTAAAATTAACACATTTTTTTTAAGTTAAAAAATAAATGTTAGAAAAAACTAAAAGACTGAGGATTCAATAACAACAGATAAAAGTGAAGCTGGAATATAAAAAAAATAATACAATAAACAAAAACTTAAATAATAAATCTGCAATTATTTTTGCCCCAACCTAAAAAATCTGGTGTGACTGGCGCACAGCACACAACTTTCTCTTACCCTTCGGTAAGAGAAAGTTGCGCACTGTGCTGGTCACACCAGATTTTTTGTGTCGAGATATATTTAGTTTCCGATAGCACCTTAGTTTCAAACTTGCATTTTAAATGTTGACTGCTTGAAATAAACTATGGTTATTTTTCAAAATTTTAATCTCATATTTGGACATTTTATACACAATATAGAATCGTAAATAAATACAAAATTTCATAAGAATTGGAAAAAAAATTTTAAATGCGTAAAAAGTTCCAAAGGGGACCCCCTTTTGAATCGAAATTAACATACAAATCCCTATAGGAAATTAACATTAGGTCTATGCGAAGATAAGGTGGAAAGGGAATTTAAAAAGAGTAGAGACAGGCGATAATGTTTGCAAGTGAGAGAGAGACATATATGTTTTCTTTGAAACAATTAAAGACACAAATAAATTTAAAAAAAATGGGAATTTAAATAATAATTGATTTTTAATCTAATAAAAAGAAAAAGATTTAAATTCCGTTACCATGGCAACCATTTCTATCTTTCCTATGAAGAACAAGAGTAAAGTGGTCTTCAGAAGATTTCAACGGCAAAATGAGAATATACATTTTAAAGAGCATCTAAAAAATAATTGATTTTTGAATTTTAAAAAAAATCCTTGGAGGGAATTTTGAGAAAATCGAAAAAAACTGAAAAAGTACATCAGTAAAGTACTAGTACTTTTTGGCCGATTTTGTTCAAAAGCTTATTTTGAGATTCTTCAAAGGTACCTAAGTTAAATATAAAATTTCAATCCGCTAGCTCAACTCCTTCATGCTAAAAATCTGTCCACACATACAGACGCACACACACACACACACACACACACACACACACACACACACACACACACCCGACCAATTTGCGGGACCCACTTTTTGGACTCAGGGGACCTCAAAACATGTATATCCATCAAAATCTCGACATCGAATTTTTGACATGATCGCAATACTTTCTCTCTCTATATATTTCATATATAGGGTACGAGAAAGTAAAAATCGGTCTGTCTTTTCTTTATTTTCGAAATTTTATAATATTATCAGTGGGTAAAGAAATGTGGGTTTTTTTTGTTTCTGTCATTTTTTCTAACTATCTAAAGCAGGCAAAGAAAAACAAAACTCACACATATGTTTTTGAAACATTTTTTTTTCTTTAATCGCGGAAAAAGTTATTTTTAATTTTTCTACAAATTCAAAAAAATATTTAATTAGAAAGTATGACATTTCAAAAAGATAATTTACCTCGCAACGATCCCATGGAACTGAGTCAGGGAGAGATCGTTTTTTTTTTTTTAATTAATTTTAATATACAGATTTTTATAATAGCCAATGATAATTTCGAAATTCTTAAAATTTATTTCTATATATAAAATTATAGAGAGAAAATTTATCAAAAATAAATTAATCTGAATGTTGATATTAGAAAACGAAATAATCCTTTTCTCCACTTTGCTCACTTTTGCTGGATGTATCAGATATGATTATGAGTTTTCTATAGAGGAATCAATGAGATTTCTATAAAGAAAATAAAAAGACTTTTGTAACAGGAAAATAGAATAAATAAGAAATTACATATGCCCTTACCATCTCTAATTAGAATTCATAAATTATTGAAAAAGATAGATAGATTTATTTATTTTTTATGTTTAAGGTGTTTTTCGGCACCTGAGGTCATTTAGACCCCGTCCCTATTTATTTCATTTGATTGGTATCCAGGATCTAGGGGGGGAGGCAGTGGGTGCGTGTGCCCCGGGCGGCAGATATCAGGGGGGCGGCAATTAAAGAAAGATTTACTAAAAAAAAGGTAAAATGATATGAATTTTGTATAGATATTTTAAGAAGAGGGGCGGCAAATTAAATTTTGCCCCCCCTCCTAAAAAATCCCGTAGTTCCGCCCCTGCAGTTTCGGGCTAACAAGGGTGAGCATCATCAGGCCTGGAATATCAGAATTCATTAAGAACCTGATGAAAGTTGTTGATGAGTATTGGATGAAGAAAAGAGAAGGTATTTATTTCATTTATTAAGGCCCTTTAAGCAAACGTTTCGGTTTCGGTCGAGGCCATCTTCAGAGATTATGGGCTGTCCGAATGAGAAAAATATTAAACACACATACCGCCAGCCATAAGCTCTGAAGAAGGTCTTGACCGAGACCGAAGCGTAAGCTTAATGGGCCTTAATAAATTAAATAAAAACTAGCTCCTTTTATAGGACAATACAAACAATTATATATATAACAATTTTTTTTTTTTAAATGAATTTAAAATGTGAATAATTTATTTGACCGAAACTGGACATTGCATTCAGCTAATTAAAAATTCTGAAAAATAATTTGTCTTAAATTATGGTACTGTAATTTCAAAGTAAATTTTAAAATTTTGAATTAAAATAAAAGATTATTATTCTTGCTGCCCTAGAATTATGATTTACAAACATGCATTCAGGCGAGTAGGCAAGCAAAATCAGTTTAGAAATGTTATCTCGAGAGGGAAAGATCGACTTTTCTATTCATGTTGTTCTAGGGGTTAGAGTTATACTAATTTTAGTTAGTTAAGTTATTTAGTTTGTTATTATAGGTTTATTATAATCGTATCACAAAGGAAAGGTCAAAGCCTTCCCTCCACTTTTCTGCCATGTTTATTTGGTTGAAGGCCTCAAAATGCCGTTTGTATTGTATTAATTAATTAATTAATACTTTACTATATTGATGGCCGGGGTTAAACCTTACCCTCCCCTCCAGAAAAGAGAAAAATATTCTCTCGGGGATGTAAATTTTTGGCCTTCAAAATCTTGAAATTAATTTTTACTTTCTATTTTATATTAATATGTAAATATAGTTAGAGAGAAAGTATTGAGATCATGTCGAAAATTTTGATGGAAATACACAATTTGAGGTCCCCTGAGTCCAAAAAAGTGGGTCTGTCTGTGATCAAAATAAAGGAAATGAGCTACTGATGAAAATTGATACTTAAGTTAGATACCCCACTGGCACTTAACCGAAGCTGTTGAACAAAATCGGTCAAAAAATACTAGTAATTTACTGATGTACTTTTTTAGTTTTTTTCGATTTTCTCAAAATTCGCTCTAACAATTTTTATAAAAATTCATAAATCACTTATTTTTTAGATACTTTTTAAAATGTATATTCTCATTTTACCCTCAAAATTGTTTGAAGCACACTTTACTCTTCTACTTCATAGGAAAGATAGGAGAAATGGTTGCCATGGTAACAAAATATAAATGTCTGTTTATGAATTTTACTATACCGCCTATACCTACTAAATATATGTCGATACAATAAATCTGGTGTAACATGTCCAGAACACAACTCTCTCTTACATTCGGTAGCTGTGTGCTGTGCGACCAGTCACACCATATTTGTTTAATTATTGGTCTTATATTTTTTTAAATTTAAGTTCTTTTTTGGCATTTATACCATTGATGGCCGAAAGAGCGTGGTTGGTGGGGCACGGGCCAACAATGTTCGGCCCTCCGTGCAGGGCTCTATCTGTGGCATTATCGTAGCAACTTTTTTACTCGATTAAAAAAAATCCCGTTCCTTCCCCTACCCCACCCCATCTGACTACGCCCATGGGTGGGGCAGTTAATTTTCATTTTTCACGAAATCGACAAATAAATCTTTTTTTTTTTGTAAACTAATAACTTTTTGCAATTAAATATCAATATAATTCACTTTTTTTATCAGCTACTGTTAACTATTATTCATAAATTCTTGAAATGATTACGAATACTTATTCATATTCTTATAAAAGATTATCTTTTATTATAACCTAAATCTAACATTAACTGATTTAAGATTTGTTCCTTTATGAAATGAATACAAAAAAATTAAAATATTTCAATCGAGATTCGTAGGCTTAATATTACTACAGTAATTCAATAAATAAAAATCACATATGCCTTATAAAATAATGGAAATATGCCAATTTTTCGATGACGCTTTCTCTCAAATTCATGACATCTCTCACCCTTTACAATGTGTCAAATATTTCGTGTCCATATTTTACGCTTTTACGGTATCCGGACATAACGGCTTGTTTTTTTAAGGGATGTTTTCTTTGGATCTAAGTTTATAGTTTTTGTTTTATTTTATTGTTTTTTATTCTCATTTTTTCTCTCTTTTTTTTTTAGTTTATTTTTCAACTTGGGAATGTTTTAAGATTTACAGTCAAATATGAATGCTTATGGAGAATCACAAGTTATGATAATAAAAATAATAAAGCTATATATCATATTTTCCAATTTAGTAGGTAACCTCATGGAAATGAAACTTGCTTTATTTATCGAGTTCAAATCCAAGCCTTTCTGGCCCTGGCCATTTAGTAGAATCTAATGAATTACACTCCCACACATATACATACTGTACTCACATACAAATACACCTATAGATTATATATAAATGCGAGGATAGGGCCAACTCCTAGTCAGGTGCCTTCCAATTAAAAGGAATTGAGTTCTTTAAAATAATATTCAAATTGTATAAATAAAATTTGAATATAAATAAAGCTCAAAGTTATACTATCAGTGACAGAAGATTTTAAACGGAAGCTAATTTTATATTTAAATGTTATGTATTTAGAGAGTTTAAATAAAAAAAAAATAGTAGCTAAAAGAAATTTCATTTACTAATAGGCCTACTAGACTAACGTTTCGATCTTGGTTAAGACTAGCTTACTTGACAATAGTAATCTAGTAAAAATGTCAATTATACTGAGTTGAACATACATAGCATTTTCAAGTCAAATGTAAGTTACGTTCTCTTTATTGAATAAGTTGACCTCCACAAGTACAAACCATATGAAATTTAGAATTTAACGTCTTAGAAGAGGTTGCTTCACTTTTAGTCAACTAGCAAATTTATCCGACCTATAGTAAATCATGAAATCAGTAAACAAGAACAAGTTTAACCTTCGAGTTAAAAAAAATGTGTTTGTAGCCATCTGAGATATAAGTTGTTTTGTGAAGCTAGCAACTTAATAAAGACAACTTATAAAAATTGGTAAAAATAAAAATTGAAATAATTAAAAATAATTAATTTTATTTTTTAATTTAAAAATTTCAAAAAAAAAATAAAAATAAACAAGGTATAATAAATGATTTACATTCCAATGTGCCAAAATGGTTCCAAACTTCACATTGGTTTTGACATATGGCTATGTTGCTTGTATCACGCTTGTGTTCCTAATTTCACCCCTTAGTTAAGCTTATACCGAACTTTGTGTCTAAGCTAGTTAACTACGATATGGGCTATTATGCAATCATATGATTAGCTTAACTAGATGTGAAAAGACTCAAAAGTCATAGTTAATTAGATGTTAAGCAACCGGTCCTTAGTAGCATTTAAACTTAAATTATAACTCTGCATTTTCTTTCTTTCTTTTCGATAAAAAATAATCAACGTTTATTGTTTAAAATTTTAAATCGTAAAAAATGCCTTTTTATTTTATTTACTTTATCTTACCTTTCGTTTCATTTGAACTGTATAGGTCGAACATCCATTTATTTATCCGTTTCTACTAATTTGATCATAATTCTTTGACAACTAATAATACCAATAAACTCAAAACATTTTCTGTTCTTTTCTTTATCAACTCTGATATATACGTAGGTTAATTTAACTATTATTAGCAGCTCTTGATCGCATCGTAAAGGTTCTAGGGATCAAATTCCGGAAATAGCCCTCAAACGAACCAAGGGGTGGTCGGTCGTTGGTTAGTGATTTGCCACAGAGATAAATTGTCCTGGGAAAGAAAGGAATGTGACCTCCAGGCGTAAATTCTTGCCAACACTTCACCAAACGAAAACCTAATAAAATAACTGTTACATGATATGTATATATCTTTTCACTTTTCTTTGATAGATACATAATGACTTTAATTAATTTACTCCAAAATGAAATTGTTTTTATCAAAGGTATCGGATTTTTGGTATTATCTATTTATATTTTAAATTTCATCAAAATCGGTTCTGCAGGGAAACTTGTAGCTTTATCTAAAAATTTGAAAATCTAAGAAAAAATCTGGTGTGACTGGAGCACAGCACACAACTTTCTCTTGCCTTCGGTAATCGAAAGTTGTGTACTGTATTTGTCACACCAGATTTTTTGTGTCGACATGTATTTAGTTCCCGGCAGTAGGGAATATTTGAATTCAGATGTAAAATTTATAAGTATGGGAAAATATTTATATTTTGTTACCATGGCAACCATTTCTCCTATCTTTCCTATGAAGTACAAGAGTAAAGTGTGCTTCAAACAATTTTGAAGGCAAAACGAGAATATACATTTGAAAGAGCATCTAAAAAATAAGTGATTTTTGAATTTTAATCAAAATCGTTAGAGCGAATTTTGAGAAAATCGAAAAAAACTGAAAAAGTACATCAGTAAAGTACTAGTACTCTTTGGCCGATTTTGATTAAAAGCTTATTTTTCCGGTCCCGGGGGGTGTTTAAATTAAATATAAAATTTCAACCTCATAGCTCAATTCCTTCATGCTTAAAATTGAACACACAGACACACACACACACACACACACACGACAGACCATGTCGCGAAAACCACTTTTTTGGACTCAGGGGACCTCAAAACGTGAAGATCCATCAAAATCTCGACATCGAATTTTTGACATGATTCCAATACTTTCTCTCTCTATATATATTACATATATACATAGGTAAGAGAAAGTAAAAATAAAAATAAAAGACTTAACTTTTGGCTTTCTGAAATTGGCAAAATCTCAATTTTGAGCTTTTGTCACTCTTTTTGGGAGTTGAATTTTTTTTTGAATTTGGGCTCAAAATAATCCTTATTTATTCTAGTTTAATATAAAAAAATTTGGCTCCGATATCTTAAAAACTTTGAGATATTCACCCAGAAATCGAAAAGTTTCTCAACAAATTTTTTCACGTCCCTCTCTTTTATTAAGGATTTAAAATAATTATTGATAATCATCGTCTTAAGGACGACTCCTCCTTGTAAATGCAAAGGCCCATTGGAATCTATTGGAATATCAACTAAATAGAAGTATTAAGAATTTCACAAAAATTCATCAATTATGTAATAAAATGACCCGCAGACGGTCTGAAGGCTGTCTTGTCAATAATAAGTGGAGAATGACGTTAATTCCTATTCTAATGTCACTTTCTCTTATCGAAGGGTCCCACCAGATTTTTTTGTAAAGTTATTATATTTTAATAATCAAATAATAAATATTATATTTAACAAATATGACTCTAGAAGAGGATTTATATAATATTAATTTTCTACTTTCAACGTGATATTTGCTTCTTTTTAAAGACGATTTCAGAACAAATCTTTCACGGAAATTAACAAAACTTTTTTTTTTCAAATTCTCAGTGTTTATTAAAATTTAAAAATATTTTATAAGAAAATAAATTTAAATAAAATAAACCACTTCTTTAAATAAAATAAACCAATTCTTTCTTTTACTTTTTCCTTGGCGACGATTGATTAATAATAAAAATTTCCTTAAAATACCAAAGTTATTTGAGATATCACTTCAATTTGTCCCTATAAGTATTTTTATTAATAAGTTAATCAATGAAAAATGATCTTTTTAATTTTAAAATAATTCGAATTTAAATTTTTAATCACGAAATTTTTAAAATGTTTTTTTTTAAGATATGTTTCTAAAAGTTTCTATCATAAGTCGGAAGCATCTTCGAATGGGGCTTTAATATCCGTATAGTGTTAATATAATCCAGGGATAATTCCTCCTTCCAAGCAACAAGCTCGCAACTGGCGGTGAGAGCTTCAAGTCATGAGCACCTGGCGCAACTCAGCGCACCTTCTGCCACGGTGACGAGCCACCTCCACTTTCTTTCAAATTACAAGTCTTTCGAGAGCTAAATTAAATCGAAATCAATATTTTTCTCTTGTCAATAAAAAAAATACAAACATTTTTCTACACAAGTCCTCATTCAACTTTGATCCTAAATTATTAAGGTGAAATAAGTGAAAATGCAGAAACTAAAAGAAATGTAAATAAAACTTGAAAATATTTAGTTTAAGTGGAGTAAAAGTAAAACTTTACTTACCTAAGTATTTTTATAGAAATCAATCTTTTCTTTCTCTTACCTATATACAGTATGTAATATATAGTGAGAAAGTATTGCGATCATGCCAAACATTCGATGTCGAAATTTTGAAAAATATGCACGTTTTGAGGTCCACTGAGTACTAAAAAGTTGATTCTTTTAAAATAAGCTTTTGAACAAAATCGGCCAAAAAGTACTGAAGTACTTTTTCAGTTTTTTCGCAATGGTCTGTCTGTATATGTAAACAAAATACCTCAAAATCGAAAAGAGCTAGAGGATTGAAAGTTAACTCCCCTCCCGGAAAGTTAAAATAAGCTTTTGAACAAAATCGGCCAAAAAGTACTAGTACTTTACTGAAGTACTTTTTCAGTGTTTTTCAATTTTCTCAAAATTGGCTTCAACGATTTTAATTAAAATTCATAATTCAACTATTTTTTAGATGTTCTTTAAAAAGTATATCAGTAAAATTTTTTGTGAAAATTGTTTGAAGTACACTTTACTGATGTAGTATTTCAAATTCAACTTCCGGCTCTTCCTTCCATAGAGCCAATGTTGAATCCCTATGGGGATTTGCAGGTGAATTTCGATCCCTTTAGAACTTTTTACACATTTAATAACATTTTTTCCAATTCTTATGAAATTTTGTATTTATTTAGGATTCTCTATTGTGTATAAAATATCCAAATATGAGATTAAAATTTTGAAAAATAACCATAGTTTATTTCAAGCAATCAACATTTAAAATACACAGGGCCTATGGAAATTTTGTATCAAATCACTTTTTTACTTTTTACTTATGATTCGCAAGTGGTCAAGTTAACTAAGGTGCTATGGGAAACTAAATATATCTCGACACAAAAAATCTGGTGTCCAGCATAGCGTGTGCTGTGCGTTAATCACACCAGATTTTTCTTCTATCATTTAAAAATTAATAACACAATCACAAGATCAAACACAAAGAAGAAGTAAGTATCAAATTTAAAACGATCAAATAAAATTAAATCAACTCTAAATTGACTTAGAACTAATTATCATATATGACGTCTTTGATTTTAATTAGTTAAAATAATAAATTCACATCCTAATATTAGAAATTTCCTCTCTCTGGATATTATTTGCATGGACGCTTTAAGTGAGAATATCCACCAGTAAGTATTAAATTTGTAGGATCTTTTAATCATTTGTAATATAATTGAACTATTTTAATTCTGATAAAAACTAATTAAAATACCCCAGCTACCCTGTGAGGACTTTTTTTTTGCTTGGGATGATGGCTCTTTTGTTTATAATTTTACTTCCATTTTCTGTAGGAAATTAAACCTTGGTGATAGGGTCTGAAAATTATATTTGAGATAAGCCAACAGTCTCATTATACCGACTTAGTACTGTATATTTAAAATGCAAAGAAAAGCAAAAGCAAACGCTTTTCAGCTCGATGCGAATGTTTATTTTAAAAGTGTGCACTCAATGGATATGCGCGCACTCTTTATTCAACGATTATTTTGAAATCTACTCCCAATTGTGAGTTCATTATTTAAGCGGCCTGTTGATTATTGTTTTTTATATTCATGTTTTTGTACACCAAAAAAAAATCTATTAACTATGAATAAAAAAAATTAATCAAAATTAGCCTGGAATTTTTTCGAGTAAATGAAACAAATTTTGTAGCGTGAAAAAATTTATATTGTTTTTTTTTCCACCTCTCATTTTTAATGGCGGTGGCGGAGTTGGATAAATAGTTGCATTTATAAATAAAAGACGCAACTTCATATCTATCCCGACTGTCAAGAAGGATCATTTTTGTTACAAAGAGAACTTTGACAGCGATATTTTTGCCTGAATATCGAAATGGACGACCCATTTAAAATTTATTTTATGAAATTTTAAAGGAAAAATCTTAAAACGCGACCAAGTCTCTTATTTGTTGTTCAATTGAAACTTGAACTTCAAATTAGTGAAAATATCAATTGAAGTTAAAGGGATAGCTAATCAACTACCTCTCAACATTATCTATAATTTAATCATCTGTTAAGTAATTACACTCTCAAGTCCAAAATTGAAACCTCTCATATTAATGTTTTGAATGTGAAATCCGGATTAATCTATGATGAAGTGATTATAATATTGAAAACCTTCTTTAATGTTTTTATAAATAAATAAATAAATTGTAGTAAGCCTCATTTACTCAAGGGAAATTAAATAAAGTGCTTATTTTCAATGAACTTTTTATCAAACATATAAATTAATTTTTTCATTTATATATCAATTAATTGGAATGATTTTTTTTTCACTTTTATTGATCAAAAATTTTATCTACACAGAGGAAAGGGATTGAAATAATCAATTATCTATAGATATATATAATTCGCTAATGTCCCTCTGTCTGTCCGTTTGTCTGTCACGCTCTATTGACGAACTTTCCGTTGGAATTTTAAAACGAAATTTGATATGCTTAAAGAGGACTTTCTAAGAATTACAGGAAATTATTTTCATCCCGAAATTCCCATAACTTTTTGAGTTATTAATTCTTAAAGTTACGATTTCTCCCATTGGAAATGTATAGAAAAATATTTATGTATTCTTCGCATTCATGTATTCTATGAATGTAAACAAATCCTCAAGCAGGCACTGGATTGGATTATAGTAATGATAATTTTTTTTCATAAGTAAGAAAAGGCGAGGATCCGCCGCAGACAGAAATCTCAGTCTCAAACTCACTAGCATTCCCCACACCGAAGGCGAACCTTGCGGCTAGTTCATCATAAATTTTTAACAATTTCAGAAAAATAATTATAGTCTACTAATTAAATTTTATGGATTTATGTTTATAAATTAATATATATTTAACTATTAAGGAATTTGTAAGTGGCATTAAATTTTGACTTGCATAAAGTCACCAATAAAAATGTTCTACAATTAATATTTATTAATTTAAATTACAGAAAAAGATCAGCACCGCCGGGAATCGAGCCACGGATCTGCAGATTTGTACTCAGCATGACTTACCACTAGAGTACTATTAAAATTTTATAAATTACTAATTTTAGTCTCCTAAATTGAGATCACAAATCTTTCCGTCATCATCTCAATCTTCTATAGATGGAGAAATTTTTTATTAAGTTACACGATTTTTTTATCTCATTAAGGTGTCTTTTTTGAGGTTTCTCTATAGGACGGATTATTTGGCTTAGATAATTGTATTGGGTTTGGTTTAGTGATAGATTTAATGTTAGATTGTCTCGTTTATAATTTGAGATAAATGGAATAATTTGGATGTTCCTTCTCATTTACTCTTTTTGTTATTTTTACTCTTCTATTGTGAGCAATCTGTATCATTTCAAGCCCTTTTAATTTATTGTATTCATATCAGAAATAATCTCTGTAATATATACGAATAAATACACTGATCAAATAATAAAAAAGTTTCTGTTGTCTAGAAATTAATAGAAAAATAATGGATCCCATCTACACCAAAAAATTATATTTAGTACTTGATAAATAAAATTACTTTGCATTAACTTTAACATTTTTCAATTTTTTTTTTCTATTCTTATTTGGACCGTGTTTAAATTTTATCTTTTTAATTTGTAATATAAATTGAAGTGATTTTTTAAGTTTCTCTAATATAGAGGACCCTCTGCTCGGGGGCAAAATTCCCCCCCCCCCCCCCCCCCCCCCCCCCAAAACAAATAAAAGAAAATTAAATTGATAAAAATATAATAAAAAAAAAAAAAAAAAAATAAAAAAAAATTAATTTTTATTAAAATAAAAAATAATTAAAAAAAAAAATTTTAAATTAATAAATTTTTTTAATATTTTTTATTATTTTTTTTTTTTAATTTATGAAATTTAAAAAATAATAAAAAAAAAAAAAAAAAAAAGAAAAAAAAAAAAAATTTTTTTTTTTTTAAGGAGGGGGGGGGGGGGGGCCCCCCGGCCCCCCCCCCAAATACGCCACCGCCTCTGCTCGCTAATCCCACTTCCTTTCTATTGAATATTTTAAAGATTAATATTTATATGGAAAAATATACAAAATGTCCAATGGCGTAGCTAGGCGTGGGCGAAGTGGGCCCTCGCCCTCGACTTCGCACTTGTAGGTGCCTCGCCAGGCCTCTTTAAATGCGATGTCATCAGTCTTAAAATCCCCTTTTATTTTTTTAAATTAAATATAAACTTAAAAAATATTGGTCACACTCGTCACAGACTTGCAACACAGCTCAGTTTTGCAAAACGTTTATTTACACGCATACTTCATACAAAACTGTGAAGATGATAAACATCTTGGAAAGAGGGAGAATTTCAAAAATTCTAGAAGTAGGTAGTTCAGAATAAGATAGTTTATTCGTCTGTTTCAAATGGTATATCAATAAAACTTGTACCGGTAGCATTTTTTTTGATTAAAGTACCATAAAATTTGTCTCCCTTAAAACCGTGTTTGTTTGTGGCCTGTAATTATTATTTTACAAATAATGGCAAAACAAAAAATGAAAATACAGTTTTTCCTGAATCTGAAATAGATAATACAAAGCATAACTCCCAGTTTTATGCTTTATAAAAACACGGTAGCCTTTTCAATATTTTCCCACCGCGCATTTATATTTTTTCACTATCATGAGTCCACGCTACGCCACTGAAAATGCCATGTCAAATAAATTTATTCAATAATTAGAAAAGTTTGAAAAAACAACTTTTAAAATTTAGTTAATAAATACTATTAAGTTTATTAATCGAAGTTGATGATGAATTACTGATTAATTAATTGGAGCTTAAAACAAATGTCTTTTGAACAATAGTACTATAAAAGTACTCCCTAGGGCGAAGTGAAGGGTGGCACAATTTTCTTTATTTATTATAATACCAGGTATAAACATAAGTAGGAATTTAAGATATTTGCATTTCTAAAAAAAAGTCAATGTCTCTAGAAAATCAACTTGTTTGTTTTTTTATTTTTTTCTTGAGTGAATATCCAAAAGTCGAGAGGAATGGGGGGGGGGGCGCGCTATTCAAAAGTAGTGGCAGTCATGATTTTAAAAATTTCAATTTTATCCATTAAAAAAAAAGAATTAATGTTTGATTACGTCTTATTAATTAATTAAAAAATTCTCACTTTTTTTATCCATTCTACAGAAGTGTAATCTGAAGTAAAATTACAAAGAAGTAATTGTCAAAATGTTCGGCATTTATACTTTTTTTTCAGGCTAATTTTCACTTGGAATTTATTTCGAGCTTTTTTTTTAATTTTATTTTTGAAAAAATCACCCCTTTTTAACTGAAGGTTGAATATTCAATTTTTAATAAAAAAAGGACAGGTGACTCGCTGTGGATCCGTCTGTTATAGGGTATTTTTAATTATTGTTTATTTCTCTAAGTCGTCCCTGGATCCCATAATAAAAATCGATAAATAATTAATTTATAAATAAAAGGAGTTTAAAGGAGAATTAATTAATAATTCTCCTTAAGTGTTGTTGCTGTAGGTTGGTGTTAATAACTATAATAGTTTGTTTTCCATTTTGAAGTGTCTCTAAATATAATTATATATTCTACAAATATTTCGTTGTCATTTCGCTAATTAAGTAATTATTAATGTCATATCTCCTATTAAAAGAGATATAGATAGATATTTATAATATAAAATAGAGTGTTCATTAGTATTTATGATAAATGATATTCACACAAATAGATTACATTCTCTTTTAAAATGTTAAAATATAAAAATTAAAAAATTTCGATTGTTCGTCCTGTTTAGTATTCCTTCTATTTTAGAACAAATTCTATAAAAATGTTGAAATATTTTACTTTGAGTCCTATAAAAAAAAGAAAAGGTTGAAGAGACAAATCGAAATAAATCGAAATCCTTGGATCATGAATTACATTCTTTTATTGGAGCAGTAAACTAATTTTATTTAGTTTAGTGAATGTCAATCGTTTATTTTTGTTAACAGGGGAAAAAAGTTTACGCATATAAGATTTGTTAAATTTAAAAATCTAAAATTCTAATTAAATTAATGCTTCCATTTTAAAAGATTCTGAAATTGAATTTCTATTTAAAAAAAAGGTGTTGCCTATCTCTCGGGCGTTTTCAAAGAAATCTTAAAGATAAAAACGTCCAGGCATTATTAAAATCACATATAGGAAAATATACAAAATACAACGGAGCCCTTTGTTATTAGGTTGCAAGAACCCTCTAATAAAGAAAAGTCCAATTGATTAGCATAAAAAGCGCCTAAATTTTGAAGATGTCTTCTTTATTTTCAAACCTAATTTACAAACGTGAATATCTTTGAACTCAGAAAGAAATGCTTTTAATGTTCGCTATAGGGCTCCGTGCGATTTGATCTTTTTCATGGGGGGGGGTTCTGACCCTCCCCCCCTATAAATACGACACTGGAGCATTGAACTTAAACTATATAGAGAAATTGATGAAAATAAAACTAAACAGGAGCAGAAGGATGTAAACAATCTTATTTAAATTTCGTCGACGTTTCGGGGACGTCAAAAAAGAGAGAATGAGAGATCGGGCGAGAATTTAAAAAGTTTTGACCTCTCATTCCGTCTTCTTCTTCAGATACAATTCGGATACAACATCTGGAGATTGTGATTGTTAAAATGCAAAGAACGAGCTCATCGGGTCGACTATATTCTTTTAGTTGTAAACATTTTTAAAATTTATGTCCTGCTCTAAAAAGCGAGGACACAATTAAAATTTGTTGCTTGACCATAGGCGTGTTTATTGCTAGTTAGGCCATGGTACTCCTATATAATTTTATAATTAACCTGACTTATTATATGCGTGCACATAAATATTGAAGTATATAGATGATATTATTCTCGAAGGCTTTATGCAATTTAAATAATAGAGTTAAAACAAATAAAATAAGAAATTTCTAGGTTATGATTATTAAAATAATCTTTCCATTGCTATCGATGAGAACCATAAATCCATTTATATAACTTTATAACACAATAAAATAATTCTTTTACTCGGTCATTGAAAAAATATTCTGAGAAAACGCTGAATGTTCATGAACGTGTTTTAATTTAGGTCAACAATGCATATATATATATATAATAATTTAATCAAATCATCTTAAATTTTTCAATTTCTACTCAAAGAATGCAAATCAAAATCGATATTTTATGCTCATCTTCTCATTTTAATAAACTAATTATCAAGACCTACAAATATTGCCTGTATAATTTTATTAGGCCTAATAATTTATATTTACCAGTCTTTCTAGTGTTACTCAGAGAATTTTTGCCTCCTCCTTATCGGCAATAATAAGCAAATCGTTACCCCCTCCCTTTACTTAAGTAAACATCTCTTTTTTTTAAGGAAAATCGGCCTTTCTTTTATTTTAAAAATGTTTACGTAGGCAACTGATTAGCCCCGCCTCCTCCCCTGGTCAGCAAAAATAAGCGTAAATAATCCTAGGTCCTTTTTGTTAAGGATGCGTACTCGTAATTGGTGAGGTCAAGGGAAGGCCTAGACATAGGCCTATTTGTAAATATATTATATATAGGCCTATATACTTAACTAAAAATTAAAAAATAATATTAATTATTCTCCATCCCTGAAACCGCCATTTCATAATATTAATTATATTTCTTAATAGAGTAGATATATATTAATTAGTTGAAATACTTTTAATTATAAGTTTAGAGGTGCTGATAAATAATTCCACATTGTAGGCCTATCTCATTTTAAAGAATTTAAATTTAAAGCAGTATAAATAATTTGTTACTGACCGCACATCACATTTTTATTATTATTGGACTTTTTAATTACAATATTATTAATTATTTAATACTGTAGAACGTTTCGACTACTTATTCCGCAATCGTTTTTAAGTATTGTGCACTTACTCCGACTCAAGTGAACTTGAGTACTTGAAAACGACTGCAGAATATCCAGTCGAAACGTTGTACGGTATTTATATTTTTAATAAATAATTAATACAAAATCTGGTCTATAATTAAAAATTCCCATAATAATAATAATAATACAAACCACAAAAGCTTTAATAAACATTTTCGTGATAAACTTTTTCTTACGTTTCTGTAATCAAAAGTTGTATAATGCGCTGGCATGTGTTCAGATATTTTACTTTTTTAGTTTCCGATAGTAGGGCTTTGTTAAACCCAAGGAACCATCTCTATTATCATTTCAATAGAATAATGCGGACGTCAAACACTTTTAGAAAGAAAATCAGAATTTAAGTTTTTACATAAGACATCAGAAATCCTCAAAACGTGTATTTCCATCAAAATCTCGACATCGAATTGTTACTTTCTCTCTCTAGGTAAGAGAAAGTAAATTAGATTGAAATCTCTTAACTAAATAAAACACAGAGGATGTCAATATTTAATTAAAGACTTAGTATTTAAACATTTTTTATTTATTTAATATTTCAATTAAAATAAGAATTTTCTTTATTAAAAAAAATTTGTTAGCATGTTTCTCAAGCCAATCCCTCTACAAGCTGGGATATTGTATTTAGATTAAGTCTCAATTAATTAGATGAGTACTCGAAGTTTCATATCCGGTCTTTGGCACAGGCCCCTTCTTATCTTATTGGTTTAAGTCGGCTCCAGGAGGCCAATATTAGTCCCTTGGGGTCTGGGAAGAGCGAAGGGTCTCTCGGGAACTTCTTCCGTCATTTTCGCCTTAATCATTCAGCCTGGCTAATTCGAAAATGACACCAGGCACAATGGCAAGGGATCGGCTCTAATGACACTGATAGTCTGTTCATGTCTGCACTAAGACGTTTACAATTGGAATTATAACTAAAGGATTGTATTAGTAGACCACCTACAAAAGCATTTTCATTCCATCCCATGTTTAATATTTATACCATTAGTTTACATTTATGAATCAATCATAATTCTTTTAAAATTTTATTTGAACATTTTTAAATAAAATGTTTGATCCTCTTCAAAACTAACTTTAAAGTTAATTTTCATAAGGACCAGAGA
Organism: Euborellia annulipes; assembly: GCA_023213315.1. Classification (NCBI taxonomy): domain Eukaryota; kingdom Metazoa; phylum Arthropoda; class Insecta; order Dermaptera; family Anisolabididae; genus Euborellia; species Euborellia annulipes. The sequence continues at coordinate 303,634 of JAKCPI010011712.1, read as the reverse complement.
AGGAGGCCAGAAAAAATAATATGCGTATTATCTGTCTATTTGTAAATATTTAGATCCCATTGTGATGCAATCATCTTCATAACAAGATCATTATAAAATTTAATTAATGACAAGCTCATTTACTCTATCATATTTGATAGAAATGTGTGACGATGCAAATCAAAACACCCGTTGCTTGTACTGTAGATGATTCCATCACAATGGGATCGAAATATTTACAAATAGACGGATAATACGGATATTAGATCGACAGACCTTATGAAAATTAATCTTTCTTAATCGACTAACTTTAATTTGTTTCATTTCTATTTTAAAAATTAATTTTGTTTGAATCCTCGAGCTATAAGATGGCTTTGTCTATTTCCACCATCACTTCTTCATTTCAGATGCTGACCCTGGAGACATTCCAAGGAGGGAAAAAGATATTTGAATAGCCATAAGAATTTTAAACGATAGCCTTTGTTTGATTGTTAAAAAACAACGCCTGGTAATTAGGCAATCTAGAGATTTTCTTTGTTTGAAGCCAATTATTACAAATGGCTAACTTTGGAGGCTATCCATATTTTTATAAACGGGACTGTTAATTTCACATCGATTATTTCCCTCTATAGGAATATTTCCAAGCAATAAGCTAATCCACTCATACTTTGATGGGTGAAACTGGCTAGCTAAATAATCTAATTTATTTTTTAAAATAAATAATTATTATATCTAAATTGCTTACCAGTCTATTTTTCTACTACATAGGCTTGAGATCTCTTATGCTTCAAACAATTTTGAGAGCAACATGAAAATATACATTTGAAAGAGCATCTAAAAAATAATTGATTTTTTTAATCAAAATCGTTAGAGCGAATTTTGAGAAAATCGGAAAAAACTGAAAAAGTACGTCAGTAAAGTACTTTTTGGCCCAATTTGTTTAAAAGCTTATTTTATCGTTCCAGGGAGGTGCCTAACTTAAATACAAAATTTCAGCCTCATGCTCAATTCCTTCATGCTTAAAATTGAACTTTATTTATTTCTCTCTTCCCTTTTTTTAAAATATATATATATATATATTTTAAATTAATATTTTCATTTGATTAGACTTAGTGGAGACAGAGATTCGTTGAATGTATTGAGGTAATAAAAAAAAACATTTGATGATAAATCATTAGCAATTAATCATGTAGGAATATTAAATCAATTGAATTCATTATAAAATCCTAAAGTTTGTTCATAGGGAGCTTAACTTCTTTATGCAGAGTTCAAATTCCCACAACTGGATTCACATGACATTTTTTTAATGGCTCTTTGAGAATTTTTTATTGGTTCGATGGATCTAATGGTAATTTGAATGTTTTGCATGCTTGGGGTCTTAGGGACTTTAGTTAACATAAAGCGGAAAAAAATAAACAAATTAAGCTTTTAAAGAGAGCCAATCAACATTTAAAAGTCGGTTTTCGATGCCGACTTCGTTTATACATTACATTAATATCTTAGCTTTTATAAAAATAAAAAAGAAATTTTAATTAATTGCTTAATTAATTAATTAATAAAAAGCTATAGAATCATCATCGTAAATTATAAATGCGATTGAGAGCCTGGAAATAAAAGAAATGCCATTTTTATTTCAGGTAGGGGCGGATTTACCACTAAGCGAATTAGGCAAGTGCCTAGGGCGGCGGAATTTCGGGGAAGAAATAATACACTGAGCATCAATGAAAACGTAAAGTTTTGTTTCTTCTTAAAAAGGCCTGTTCGATTCTATCTTTATGATACTCTAATTTAAGAAACATTTAATATGAAATATCTAATACATTTATAAGTAAATTTAACACAAATCCATATCATTTTTAAAATTTAATAAATAAAACAAAGACAAAAATGTCGAAATTTTTTTATTAACGTCAAATTTCTAAAATTTTAAAATAATCTTTCCGTTTTAGTTTTTCTTTGTCTATTTTATTGAAAATTCTTATAAAAACAAAATTTTTAATTAATATCCAACAAAACATATCGAGATTCTGTTGATTTGTCCCTCAAATTGAAAATCGACATATTTTTCTTTATTTTATTTTTATTTTTTTTAACTTAATTAAATGCCCGTCGGAATACCCATTTGCCCAATGGTAAATTAAGTGTGTTTCAGATATAGGAACCCGAGAAAAAAAAATTTTTTAACCGGGGCATATATCTGACTTCTTATTCTCCGAGATCCTTATACACCGGTTCACAAATTGTAAATGCGACCAGTGATTCTGGTCTCGGTGCTTTATTTTATTTAAATTGTATTAAATTGATTAAAATGGATTGTATTTGTGTTCAATTTACTTAGAAATATATAAGTTATTTCATATCAAATGTTTCTTGTTTCTTAAATTAGACTACATTAAGGTAGATTAGAACAGCTCTTCGTAACAAAATGTTACGTTTTCATTGACGCGCAGTGTAATTAGCCAAAAATTAATTTCTTTATTAAAATACTTGAAAATGACACAAATGTGAAGTTTAGTTTTGCTCTACCCGCCGTTGCAGGCTAGTTACGACTCTGCATTCCAAGTATGAATGAAAAGTTAGCTGCCATCCCCCCTAGAACTACTCCCTCTTCGTTAAAGGACAGCAAGTTGATTTCTCCCACTTCTAATGATACCTTGTTAAATGAAAAGATGAAATCCCTAACACCAATGATGTTGCTACAGGGGGGGGGGCGGATGTTATCGCCCACGCCTTCTTATTTAGAGCATCTGCCTCCGTACTAATTAAACTAATGATATTGTTAAATTATTGATATTCCTTAAATCTTTACTAAATATTAGATTTTCTCTACTAATGAACATAATTTTTATGGCTCTGTGGTTATTGTGTTGTGGGTTGCCTGCCTCCAGGAGTTTTCGGGTTTAGAAAGAATAGATGTCTTTATAGTCTTTTCAAGTTTGATGATTGTCCTACACTAACGAGCTTTTATAACATTTTTCAAGACCATAATCCGTGAGAACAGTGATTCACATGCAGACTTCCAGACGCTAATTTTGCATTTTTCTGTAGAAATCTTTGAAAGCGTTTTTGATCCAAATGATATAAAATTTCGTTTTCTAATCAAATTTTGTTTTAAATTAGAATTTTGATTTTCGATTTTCAAATTTTATATCTCCTCTCTCTTTTTATTGGCTTCACAGCAATTGTAATTGTGAGTGACAAGGATTAAGTTAACTCTGTGAGGTTCCTATAAATAAAAAAGGGTCCAGGAGGTCAAAGCCCCTCTTATACAATAAGTCAGTCGAGGGCAGAATTAGCTGCTAGTAATATATAATTTTTTATAAATTATTTTAATATTCCAAACATAAAAAGAAAGCTAATTTAAACTCCTAATGGCATCTAAATTCTCGTGATCAGAACTAAACCTTTGATTATATTAATAAGAATGTTTAAAAATTTCATCTTTGTTAACAAGAGAATAAATATTAAAGAGTTTGTATACTATCTCGAAAATGTTATAGCAAATATTTAGACTATATTACAAAGACCTGCCAATACAAATGACGGGGGCATTGTAGCTAATCATTATTAGTATATTAGCTACCAATTATAATCACTCGTAATATTTTCAATTGTATTTGTACTGAAAAATTTACCCTATTCTACCATGCTTCAAGTAAAATTCGACCACCTCCTTTGACCCAATCATAAGAAACGTTATCTTTTGATTAGAACGAAGCCCCGCAGACGTTCATTGCTCTAATGCCACGGCTTGTTTATAGATCCGCTCTCTTTTGTTTAGACAATTTTAAAATGTCAAACTTTTTTGGAGGTGAGTAGAAATTAGAAATGATTTCTAGGCTGTCTGGTTCAGCCTAAGTTGAAAAAGAATGGATATAATTTATATAGATAAATCAAACAGATCCGTTTTAAAAAGTAGCCTAGCTTGTTTTTGATTTAGCCTGGCGATTTGATTTGATTTGCTAGCAAACATTTATTATCAAGTCAAGTCGACTCCTACTTAAAACTCAACAATAAAGGCAATCATATCAAAATGATCAGACACAATGACTAATTACGCAAGTTAATTGCCCGCATTCTGTTTTTTACCATTTGACGGTTCAATATTAGCGATATTTCACTAATTATTGTTTGACCAAATTAATTAATCATATAAAGATTAATTAAAGTTTTTATTTTAAAGAAAAATAACAGATTTAATAGAAGTTTTGTTTATTTTCAAAAATTATTACAAGCTGAATAAGTCTTTAATGTCTTTAACAAGTGAGAAAAATAAAAACACATTTTGTTCTTCTCTATTCAGCCTCAATCCATCGTGGCACTAAATATCCACATTGTGAATATCACAAAAAAGTATACCCCTCCGCTTCAAAGCCTGACGTCTCTTATCCGGCCGATAGTAAATAATCAAAATAGCAAACAAGATCACGCTTAACCTTCGAGTTACAAAAAATGAGTTTTTTCACATATGAGGTATAAGGAAAGTTTTGTCAAGTTAGCAACTTATTAAAGGCATCATTTATAAAAATTATTAAAAATTAAAATTAAAATAATTAATCAAAGCTCATAATTTTTCAACAAAAATTTAAAAAATAAATAAACAAGGCTTGTGTTCCTAATTTAATTCCTTAGTCCCCCTGGGTTTAGCTAGCTAAGTACGATCTGGGCTCTTACCCGTATTTAATTTAACTAGATGTGAAAAGACGCCAAAGTTATGTTCAACTAGCTTATCCGAGGGATAGCTAGTTAATTAGAAGAGAACCGGCTTCAGAATTATATAAGTAAAATACTGGTATATGAATTATAGAAGAAATGTTGTTGCCATCTAAAAGCTGAAAGTCCTTTTTTTAAATGTTGAATGAAGAGAAAAAAAAAAAAAAAAACTAGAAATATGCAGCCAGAGACGTTTCTTTAATGAATCAGTCCAACAGCTCCTTTTCACTACCACCTTCAGAGGTGCATAACAAATGCTTATAGCCTATAATCTCCCCACACCGGGAAAGGGGCTTGTGTGTGATTATATACTCCTTTAAGGCACAGATCCAGCTCTGAAGATGGTCCAACCTGTGACCGAAACGTTAGCTAAAGTTAAAAGAAATTTCTCTGGCAGCATACTCCTTTCTTATTTGTACATATCTACTCTACAGTCATATGTTCCGACTTGAATTTTAAATTAAATAAAAACATAACTTATTGATAAAGGGGATATGGTTTATTATAAACTTGCATAAGACGATAAAAATCTAAAAGTTATGAAAAAAAGAGAAGAAATAAAATCAATTTCACTAGCGATATTTTAGATTTAAATAAGAAATTGTGACTTTCCAGTCCTGTATGCTTCGCCTTTTACGATAAATATGAAACAAATTTAAAATTACGTGTCATCAATTTAGAAAATCTTATTTTTATAAAATGATTAATTTATTATAAATGAATGTTTGATTATTTTTGAGAAGTTCATTTCTTATATTTATTATATTATATAGGTAAATTAGGTAAAGGCAAATTCACTTTGATGCTTCTTTTCCACTTCTTAAATAGAAAGAAAAATCTCCCTTGTTGATGTTTGAAAAACGAACCATTAGCCTAGTTTTCCTTCTTTTAGCTCGGACTTATCTCGAATAAAAAGATCTTCAGCCGAGGCCCCTGGGAACTGACAGCGGTTATATGAATAAAAAAATATACTTATTCTGAAGTCCATTTGTTGCATTTTATTATATTTAAAAAAGGGCCATCATCTGACTTTCTAATGGCAAATCAAAATAGAAAAAAAGACAAAATAGAAATTAAGCTTTCGAAAAAATAAATAAAATCTACCCCTTTTATCATTTAAGCTTTTATTTATTGAAATTTAAAAGAGTGAAAAAGCATATCAGATCGTTTTCTAAATAAATAAATAAATATAATATAGAGACCATGACATTAAAATTTTTTAAATCATGTTTTAGGAGAAGGGAACGAGATCTCTCGTGTTAAGCAAGGTCAAGGACTGCTGAATCTCGGATGTTTTCATTTAAAAATTATATAATATTAATCGAAATTAATTTAACATTTCCTATTTAAAAAAAAAAAAAATTAAATGTCTGTTTAAATGTTTGTCATTTTAATTAATAAAATAATTTTATTGATTTTTCTTTTGACAAATATTTAAGTTATTAATATATTTATTAATTATATTATTTATATAAAATATAAAATTTTTACTAGTTAGTGCATTATTTGTATTATTAATTTATTTTTTCAATATTTATTTAGCGGATGGTCATTTCAATTCCTGGTCGCCTTTTTAACACGAGAGAACTGAAGATGAGCCCAAGTAACAATTTATAATAGCAAATTAATTAGATGAATTTCTAAGAAATTTGTTGCTTTTTGTTTTTATAGATGGATTTAATTAAATAAACAATATCACTCCAAAGAAATGCATTTGTAAAAATTATAATTAAAAAGAGCTCGTATATTTCAAAAAGCTAAGCTCCGCCCCTTTTTAGTTAGATATGTTGATTAGATAGCTCTTGTAACAGCTCGAATAGGAACGAGTTTTTAACAGGGAGTTAAATCTATGCTTATAACCAAGATGGCTTCCCAAAACATCAGCGTCATCTTCGCTGTTCAGCAGCAGATAGTTCGACACGAAATCAAATCACAAATTAAATACTAGTAAAACGTAAATAGCATCATTATAGTGAATAATACAACAAAACATTTAATTTAATTCTAAGGACCGTCGGCCAAAAAAAAAACATTTGCGTATTATGCGTTTAATTGTAGATATTTCGATCTCAGTGATATGGAATCATCCTCAGTTCAAACAACTAAATTGGATAGAACATACATACGTTATATATTAATAGTTATTGTTATAGTATTTAAATAATAGATTAATTTTTTACAAACAGCTTATTTACTTGCCAGAATTTTTGCAAATCGTTAATTTTTTCCATCCAATATGACACAATAGCTGAGCAATCCATGAATGCAATTTTTATAATGAACTAATAATGACTAATCTATAATGAATTAACTAATATAAAATTAGATTCAGTTCATTATAAAAATTGCTACAAAAATATCTACAATTAAACGGATAATACGTGGAAGTATATATTTTTGCCCGACAGTTCTTAGAATTAAATTGATTTTCCTTACTGTCATCTACAAACAACAAAACATTTATTCTCAGAATATTAATTAGAATCCACTGGACATGTTTATAGCACATTTTTTCAAAAAATTATTGAATCATTTCTAAAAAAAAAAAAATTAAATGTTACTGTCTAAAGTTAAACCTATACCGGGGTAACATTGGACACATATTGATTTTTATGCTAAAACAATTGGTCTTCCCAATGTGAGTCCAAGACATGGTAAATTTGGACAGAAAATAATAAATCAAACACTCGGATATGTTTTCATCTTCAACCTGTGTCTAAGGCTTATCCATCCACCTGAAGTGGTGACGGAAAGCTATATTTACACAGGTCGGTGTTTTGTGTCAATATATATATTTTTCTGAAGCTCTCCTTAGACTTAAAGTGGCATTGTTCACTTCCTCAACAGCTTTATCTAGATTTTCTGATGTCCTAAGTTGTGCCCCTGTCCAAAGTTGTCCCATTTTATGGTATGCTGTTCATTCCTAAAGAAACAACTGTGCCAAGTTTCAGCTCTTTCAGTCAAAGGTATTTTTTAAGCAATACTTGTTGACCTATGGCTCAGATGTAGAGCATTGACTTCTATACCAAAGGTCAAGGGTTCGCATCCCGTCCCAGGCGACAAAATGTATTTCAAATGAATTGGATACCAATCAATTGAAATAAATATGGACGGGGTCAAAATGGCCTCCGATGCCGAAAAATACCCTAAAACGAATTAAAAAAAAAACAAAAAACAATACTATATTCTTACTATTTTTCGGAGTATGGTCTTGTCTAATTCCTTCTCTTTTAGTTTATCTCCTATACAGAATGTTCTTTTATTATTTTTGTACAATCGATTGAAATACTGCATATTGGGATTTGATAAAATCATTGGGGTCGGCTCAGGATTACAATTGATAAAGGTTCGAGGCTCAAATACTAGAATGTTTGGACCGCAGACTGCTGTAGAGAGTTGATGCTTGTTTGCTAACTAAAATAATTAAAAATTTTATTATAATTTATTTTAGCGAAATATATATTTTTTTTTTACCGGGAACTGGCCAAATAGAGTCGGTGCCGAGGCCGTGCAAGGGAAGAAATAAAAAATTTCTTTATTCTTTTGTAAGAATGCCAATTCCCTGATCCTTGGTGAACTGAGCCTTCACTTTGGCTAAAAGGCTTATTTCACTACCCTAACAGAAACTTTAAATTCCTCACCATTAACATTCACAAATGCTTTATACTCGTTATAAATTCTTTCTGCATAATTTTAAGTTTTTGGGAATTTAAAATTTTTTTTACCTTAAAATCAGATAAAGTTAAAATCGCTTCACAGTACAAAACATATATCATAAAATAATTTATCATAGTCAAGTGTTTGACATATGAATAAAAAGACAAAAGTAACCAACAGTTGTAACTGTAATTAATTAAAAAAAAAACAACATATAAATGAACTCGGAAGGTAGGCGTTGCCCGAGTCTTTCAATTAGAACTTTTTGATTATCGTAGAACATACTCCTAGATAAATAAATGATTTTAAATAAATGGAAAAAAATCTGAAGAAAAGTAGCATTAGGTTCACGCTATAGTTGGCAATGTCTCAAGCTGTGTTGACCAGAGAGAGCCCAAGGGCTTTGAAAGAAAAGAAAAGATCTAAAAGTAAAGAAACTTTATACATAAATAAAGGAAGGTTTTGTTTTATGAACGAGGATTTTTATTAAACTCAAAATAGAAATTTATAAATTGTTTTTAATGTTGATTAGAACAAAAAATCTGGTGTGACTGGTCGCACATCACACAACTTTCTGTTACCGAATGGGTGCTGTCACACCGGATTATTTTGTGTCGAGATATATTTAGTTTGCAATAGCACCTTATTTTCAAACTTGATCACTTGCATTTCATAAGTAAAAAAAAAGTAAAAAAGTCAATTCCATAGGCTCTGTGTATTTTAAATAAACTATTTTTCAAAATTTTAATCTCATATTTGGATATTTTATAATCAATAGAGAATCCTAAATAAATACAAAATTTCATAAGAATTGGAAATTTTTTTTTATGTGTGAAAAATCCCCCCCTTTTGAATTGAAATTAACTTGCAAATCCCCTTAGGGATTTACCATTGACTCTATGGAAGGAAGAGCCGCAAAATGAAAAATCTGAAATACTACATCACCAAAGTGTACTTCAAACAATTTTTACGAAAAATTTTACTGACATGTTTTTTAAAGAGCATCTAAAAAATAGTTGACTTATGAATTTTAACCAAAATCGTTAGAGCCAATTTTGAGAAAATCGAAAAAGACTGTACTTTAGTAAAGTACTAGTATTTTTTGGCCGATTTTGTTCAAAAGCTTATTTTCACTCCTCAGGGGTGTGCGTAAATTAAATATAAAATTTTAACCTCGTAGTTCATTTCCTTCTTGCTTAAAAATGTCCACGCACACAGAACCCACTTTTTTGGACTCAGGGGTCTTCAAAAAATGTATTTCGAATTTTTGACATGATCGCAATACTTTCTCACTATATATTACATATATAGGGAAGAGAAAGAAAAAAAAATTTCTAGAAGTGAACAAAAAAAAAAAAACTTTTAGAGGATTTGAAGGGAGGGGAGGCGATGGCCGGGATCGCCCCCCCCCCCTTCGTGCATCGGCGCCTGATATTTTTTTTTACTAGAGTTAATAAATGTTTTAATAATAAATTTTCAAGGTCAATTGGATGGCGTGTGGGATACCCCAGTATTTTCTAATTTCGAGAGGGGATCGGATCGTAAAGTTGGCTGATATCATTTCAATGTCGCATTAGTCCAGGTCAATATATTTCCTCGAAGATATGTATTTTTTGAGTGGAGGGGCACAAGGGGCAATCATCATGCCAACTTATTCCTAATGACACCAATTTGCAACACAACTTTTATGACGCTCTTAAGCACCGAGTTTATGCCCAGGCCGGCACGAATGCGTGACTCGGGTTCAGACGACCCAGATTTCAAAATGCATACACAGGCCATTGGGCCCGCATATATATTTAATCGGCCCCGATGACTAATTGGAGACATTTCAGCCAATTCTTACAATTTAAAGAAGAAATTTGATTTGATTCTTCAAAACAAATAGGAAATCTTTTTTCAAGTGAACATTTCTTAGAGCCCAACGCGCACAGAATTTTAGCTGCTGAGTGAATCAGTCTGATTCGTCACGTCACGCTCGACTCCCTTGAGTTTACCTGAGCGAATGGCTGCCCCCACCACCCTCTAGCCCTCGGGTGTTTTCTACTGTCAGCGAATGTTTTTATTATTTTTTTTTTTAACAATTATAATAATAATCAATATGTTTCTAATAAAATGTATTCATTCAAGTATTGACAACGTTCATAATAATTTTAATATCATTCATATATTGTAGATTACTTTGAATTGATTAGCCATAGAAATTACGTTTCGGACCTGCAGTCTTGAGCTCACAATAATTTTAGTTGTATTATAGAATATTATTTTTATTTTTTTATTTTGTGGAGTTTTTTTTTTAAATATTCAATTTAGACCACCAGACACTTGCTATTATATTATAAAGACAAGATTTTAAAGAATTTAAATAATAGAAAATTGATTTTTATTTTCTAGAGTTTCACTACTCGTTACTGGATTCGTAGTAAAGATTGCCGAAGAATCAATAAATTGGAGTCGCGAGGAATAAAACCAGCGAGTGAGTCGAACACATTTACACTTTATTCGAGACAAACGTTTCGGTAACAAGAACGGCCGCCATCTTCAGCGCCAATGAAAGTTTCTCAAGCAAGTACTTGTCGAGCGCTCCAGGTGGATGTTTTCTATCCAAAATTATCCTATTATTATATATGACAGGGACACCTTAAGAAACTTTCATTTTCACTGAAGATGGAGGCAGTTCTGGTTGCCGAAACGTTTCTCTCGAATAAAGTGTAAAGGTGTTCGACTCACTTGCTGGTTTTATTCCTCCCGACTCCGATCTCTTATACCCAGCAACTAACCGAATCAACAAATTATTATCTTTTCGCTCAGGGGCCCACATCTTGTCGGTACGTGGATGGCGACCACGAGCTGCCCGAGCTGGGACAGGCAGTCCTTCAATTTTTTGTATCTCTGTCTCTTCCTTCCTCTTTTCAACAGGCGTCAGACCGTGCGATGGACCGGCCTGTTCTATCCTTCTCGGCCGCAAAAACCCATGATAGGGCTGGAGGGAAATATTGAGGTCCGCCGATCCCGCAAAGCGGGAATAAGGCGAGGACAAAAGAAGAAGATGTGTTTTTATTATCTTTACACTGTGGCCCAAATACATTAATTATTTTCCTACAAATATAATTAATATTATTTTAAACAAACTCAAAAAAATATTTCAAATATTAAATTTTGCTTTATGCTGCTTCTATACCAGGTATTACAGAATATTTATTTTGTTAATAATTTCACAGATGTAAAATAATAGACTGTTATATAAAAAATTCTTAAACAAATAGAGTAAATCTCGGAATATACTGGTATATTACTTGAAAGAAAGCCTTTAAAGAGAAGGAAGAATTACTTTTAGAAAATTCTAAGATTCTTATAGAGTACACGGGAAACCAATTAGTGAATGAATTATTTATATAGATAATTAACATTTAAATTCCACAAAGCAAAAATGGATAAAATAATAGAATAAATAATGCCCTAATTAACTAATAATGTCATGATTAATGACTTAAATGGTGTAAGTTCCAGATTCAATTCACACCCTGAGAGAAGAATTATTGAATTTACCTGATAAAATATTTTAACTCTCATATCTGTTTTAACATAACTACTTTAACTGTTTTTTTAATACAGTCTTAATATTTAAGAGGGACTTATATATATATATATATATATATATATATATATCAATAAACATACTGACTGGCCGGACAGTATCTTTGAATTTCGAAAGTTGTATAATCTGCTATCACTTTATAATTTACAATTGTTTAAAAATTATTTTACCTTCTAACCTTCTGACACATAACGTCATGACGAGATTCAAATAATTTGAAATTAAATGTCGAGTTACAAAAAAATAAAAATAATAATAATAATAGACTTTATATAAAATTTTTCAAAATTTATTAAAATTTCCTCATATCCTTCCTTCCACTGATAATTTTATAATACGAAATATTATTTAAAGAGCATGCACATTCCTTATGTAACCTTTCTAAAATGAAATAATCCATACGCTTTTATCTTCTTAAATTAAATAAATTAAATTTAACTGTCAAATTCAAAATAAATTCTCAGAAATTTAATAAGCAATCATATAATATGATATATTTTAATTGATTTAAACAAATTTGCAAATATCCAAGATTATTATTAGTTATTTCCATTTAATCTGTAATAATGAATAGACTTACTAAAGTAAGTTTTGTCAATTTTTTTCACACGGAAACTTTATTGCCCCAAAAAATACACCATTGCATCATACGTATGCACTTTGGACTATTTTTCGCTTAAGGCATTTGTCGTAACGTGCCACTCTGGTAAAGCTCATGCCCTGTGACGTTGGAGGACAAAATCAGCAAGGCTCACATAAGATCACATCCAAAGTGGCGAATATGATCTTGTGTGAGGTGTGGCGTTGTCGTCCAAGAGCACAACACCTTCACTCAAGAGACCTGGTATCTTTCTTCGGATGGCGGACCTGAGTTTGGTGATGGTGTCCCATTAACGCGCCGCATTGATTTTGTCGTCCAACATCACAAGGCACGCGTTTTGCCAGTGTTTTCTTCAAACTGATTGCACGCTACGACCATTGTCTCAATGTCGAAAAATAGTCCAAAGTGTAAACTTTATGTTGCAATGGTGTTTCTTTTTTGGCAATAAAGTTTCTGTATGAACAAAAATTGATGAAACTTACTTTCTGCGTATAAGGGAAAATTTTCAAGTTTTTGGTCCCCCTTCCCGTTTTGGAATCATTATATTTATTTTATAAAAAAACAAAAACGATTTTGTTTGGGAGCATTAGGGTTGGCATAGAAATCACAAAAAGTTATCTATTATTGAAAAAATACTTTTTCCTCGCGCCACGTTATTTCCAAATATAAAAGAAAGTACTCGATTAGTTTTTGGGTCAGGTCAGGCCCCACTGAATGTATGTTCATTGAGCAAGATATTTCGATTTGTAATTTAAACCATAAAATTAAAAACTAAAAAAGCTTTTTTTTTATTTATTTATCATCTTTTCATATATTATTTGTTTATAAATTGGCATACATATAATTAGTAGGTATGGTCGACTTGTGCTCTCATTAGCCTGGCTAAACGGCATATAAATACTTAATTAACATGATTCATTCGCTATCGGACTGTTTAACTTCAATTGTCGAGGACGATAGCGACTAAATACAATTAGAACCGATCGTAATTAACTGCCGTGAATATGTTCATGTTCATATATTCTAGGCACATATCAACCTGCCCCCGATAACATATGGAATTAGTTTATGTAAATATATTAGGCATATCTCTCATACTAGTATTAAACTAACATTCAAGGGCACAATGGAATTCTTCATTTTGAATGAATTTTTGGACAAAGAAAAGGGAAATTAAAAGCGTTTAATGAAACAAGTGCAGGGCAGAAATTATTCTCAAATAAAAAATAATTACAATATAAATTAACGATGCATGATAAAAGTAAATATTTTTTCAATTTTTATGCCAATTGAACATTATTTTTGCCTTTGATAGATGGGTCATCGTTTATCCTGAGGTCATTTGTAATAAATAGGCAGACATCGCGCTCAAATAAGATAATATTATATTGGTTTGTTTAATGTTTAGATATCTGGAGAAATAAATATTAATACATTTCGAATTAAGTAAAATAAATACTCATAGAATGATAAATTCATTAATTAATTTACCAAAATGCCGAAGTTTTGACATTTATCCGAGAATTTAAAGCTTTAGATCATTTATACAAAATTATAAACAAGTTGGAAATGAGAGTATTATCAAACGAAGCCATCAATGCCGTTGATTAATTCTGTCAAAATCTTTATCGAGGTCATGTTTAAAATTTTATAGTCTCTAGACCAGCGTTTCCGGCCTTTTTCACCAAAATATGACGTTATTTTTATTAATGACTAGTCGCAAAGCCCGCCTTCAGAGGGCTTTGGCTGTGGCCCTGGACCCCCTTGCTCGCCTCCGGCCAGCAAGTTTATAGCCAATTTGGGATATTTCTTGTTGCAATGCAAGTGTTAAGATGTTAAGGAAGGATCTTGAATTCAAGCGAGGGTACCGACTGGGCCACAGCAAAAGGGTCTATGTTTGACTGTTTAAAGGGTCAGTCGTATGTGTGCTCTATTTTTTTCAACTGTCTGCAAGGCTCCCACAGGCCCAGTCGTATTCCTGGAGAGCTACCAACTGCCTCTCTAATTTCCAAGACAACTTGTCTATTTTGTGTTCCCTTATTGAAGAAATTTGATTATAATTATTTTATCAAAATATTTAAGAGATTCAAATTATTACTATGTTACTCCCAGATCCATGTACTATACGGAATGTGTACTATATGTACTATATGGTATGTGTTAATTTCAAATAGATTCATTGAAAATTGTGGATTTTTATAGAACATATACATACATACTAAATAACTGTTTTATTTATTTGTGGGGTTTCTCTGAGGTATGAGAGTAAAAACAACAATTGTAGATTATACTCGATATAATTCGGGATATTATCCCTTCTTCAGGAGTTACAGTCCCGAAATATATCGAGTATAATCTACAATTGTTGTTTTTACTCTCATACCTCAGAGAACCCTACGTATAAATACAACCTCACTTTAAAATGTTTCACCTAAAACCCAAACCGCAATCTTTAAATTTAATAGATAAATAATAAAGTAGTATTTATTATAATAATGAATTCGGTCTGATTAAAAAAAAAATACTCTTAAAATGAATCATAAATATAATTTGAGAGAAAATATTTTTACATATTCTTTAAATCATTAATTTTACAATATATGTAATGTTTCTTTATTGCTTGCTGTATCCTTAAGTATGTTTCACGGACCCCCAGGGTTGGGAAACGCTGCTCTCAGCCATTGATTCTCAACCACGATACCCTGACATTTTAATAGCGTTTGGCAAGATTTTTGAAGTGTCTAGACCAATTTTATAAATGCAAACAACAGTTTTTGTTTTTTTAATCTTTGACAATTAAAATAAATCAAATTGTTATTATTAATATTATGAGTTGCCAGTCTTAAACCTTTAGTATTTTGGTGCCATAAAGAAAAATATTAAAAAAATAATTAAATAGCATGAGTAGCAGTAGAAATGAGAGTATCTTTATCATTTTTACGGTCAAATATAAATAGAGTTATCAAAAAACACCAAACACAAATTTGGCATTAAATGTAATTTGTAAAATATCAATAAATAAAATAAACATTGTTTATTTTGTAATGCGATTTAATTGAAAAGTATTATCGTATTCTATTTTTTATTTTATCTTATCTGTAAAAGGTGAAGAAAATTCTAATCAAAAATTTTTTTTAAAAAATTATAATTTTTACATTAACCAAAATTTTGAAAATGCATATATTATGAATATATGTGTACTGGATACTTTTGTAATAAAAAAAATAACTCTTCTGACTGTATTCTTCATTATTTCACTTTCCTACAATTTACTCAGCCCTAACTTAATCTAGAAATTTCGATTTAGTTTTGTGAGATAGAACTATAAATTTATTTTAAAAAATCTTCGATTAAAAAGTTTAAAAAGTAAAAAGTCATTCGGTAAAAAAAAATAAACAACTCCAAAGTGCATTGAAAAAATCTGGTGTGACTGGAAGCACTGCACAAAACTTTCTATTACCTTTGGTAATTGAAAGTTCTGTTTTGTGCTTGTAACACCAGATATTTTGTATCGATATATATTTAGTTTGTGCCGATATTTTAAAATTAAAGATGTAATAAAATTTATAAACATGGGAAAATATTTATATTTTGTTACCATGACAATCATTCCTCCAATCTTTCCTGATGAAGTACAAAAGTAAAGTGTGCTCTGATAAAATTTCAAGGGAAAAATGAGAATATACATTTTAAAGAGCAAATAAAAAATAAATGATTTATAAATTTTAATCAAAATCTTTGGAGCGAATTTTTATAAAATCCAAAAAACGGAAAAGTACATCAGTAAAGTACTAGTACTTTTTGGCTGATTTTATTTAAAATCTTCGTGTTACGTCTCAAGGGGGTACCTAACTTAAATATAAAATTTCAACCTCTTAGCTCTTAAGATGTTTTGTTCACAGACAGATCCACTTTTTTTGGACTCAGGGGACCTCAAAACATGTAATTCCATAAAAATCTCGACATATAATATAATATTTGAAATGAATCAATCACTCTCTCTCTATGTATATATATATATATAGGTAAGAAAAAATAAAATATACCAGAAAGAAGAAAATTTTGATCAGGAAAAAATGAATGCAGGGAGCTTCAAGCCAAAAAGTCTGTCTGTGCAAATATTGCAGGGCTTTGCTATAATCTTTTTCCCTTTGCCTCCAAATAATATTTTTTTAAGAAATATTCAATTTCCAAGGGGTGGCGAATGTCCATGATCGCATCTTGTGCTTTTTTAATATCTTTATACAATAAAATTAAAATTTTATCATTCTCTGTCTCTCTCTTATTTTCTTTTTCCAGATTACATATTCAATTTCGTAATGGAACTTTGATTGGTTAACGGGTAAGTAGTATATCGCTCTCGAACAGGTACTTAAGCCCCTAGGGGGTGAAGGGGGTCGCGGCATTCCCCAGCCTAAGGTTCCTGTGGCGAGATTTAAAGCCCACACAGATCATACACTTTGGTTCTTATTGAACACTTATTGTTCTATAAATTTTATCGACGATAAACCGTTTTTTATTAACTTTGTTAGAAACTCCATTAACGGTCCATATCTGTCTTTTGGGAATTTGAAATTTCTCTTTAAGAAAACTGCTGAGAAACAATCAAGTTGATAATAATATTTTCATAAATAAATAATCGATTTTTTTTTTGTTTTAAGATTTTAATCAAAATTTATTTAAATTTAATATAACAATTATATTATTATATTTAATAATTCTAATATCAGATATGACTTACCCTATTTTTAAGTCGAGGGGAACATGTCGACTTTTAAACGTCAATTATCATTATGAATAAATTTAATGAAAAATAAGCTTCCGTTTGAATAAATTTTAAATTTATTAAAGACATACTTTCGTTTAGTTCCTTTATTAAAATAGTTATAAAATTTTAAATATTAAAAATTTATTTACCATTCTGTTATTTTTATTTTTAAACTTAAAAAGACATTTTAAAATTATATAAATCAGCACTTGTTATAAACCAATGGTCATATTTTTCTAAGGATAAAATTATTGTTTAAAATAAAACTATAGGATACCTATATCAATATATTTTCCCGATTGTGACACCTTTAGAAATTAGTTGGGGTTTGTTAATGGAAGCTAGCTAAATTAACTCAGTAAAATAATATTTTATTGTAATAAAAACAGTACGCTAAGACGTTTCATTTTTTAAAAATTTATTACTTTCATATTATCTTAATAAACTTGATTACTTATTTTATTTTGTTTTATATAATACTGTATATTCATGTCGCCCTACACACTATTTCAAAATTCATTAGTTTGAAAAAATTGTATTTTAAATTATAAAATAATATGACTGATATTACCACAACGAATTAAATAAAAATTTATAAAAATAATTTTTTAGATAAATAAAAGGAGAGGACGTCAGCAATCAGGATAGCCTCTATCGAATGAAAAACAAGAAAATTTTCGACTGTAATTTTATAAATAACCGCATCATCAGTTCTTATGTGATGAAACGAGCATAAATAAAAATTATAAAATAACAACATAAAAATTATTATGATTACAAAATAGGCATTCTCGATGATTAATACATCGATATGTAGAGAGAGTTGTTATAGGCCTATATTATCATATACAAAATACAAACCAATGAAGTACGTGGCTGTTGATTTATCCAAAAGGAAGGGAACAGGAGCAGCCAAAAAATTTTAGACTCCGATTTTCAACAATTACGGAGACGTTTCGGTACAACTTTATTCTCTCATCATCAGTCTTTCAAATTCGATATGTCCCGGAGTTGCTAAAAGGGCAAAATCATTCATTATGTATTTATGGGTGAGTTATTCATTTGAATTAATCAGGGAGAATGAACATGATGAATGTATTGTACCCATATGACAACTCCGGGTCATATACACTTTGAAAGGGGATGATGGGAGAATAAAGTTTTCTCGAAACGTCTCGGAATTGTTGCTTTAATTTTTTTACTACTTTTTGTATAAAATATAAAAATATATACATGAATTCGTGTATTCTCGTCAATCTACGTTATTATGGCCAAGTCTCAAATGTGCATCTTTTTTTTATACATTTGAGACTCGGCCTTATATGCTAACGAGCATACAAGAACTTTGGTACATATTTTTTTGATTTTGTATTTGTTAATACGGTATATAACAATTCTATCTGCATCTCGATGTGCTCTTTAATGAGACTGCCTATATTCTCATAAGAACTGATGATGATATTATTTAATAAAAGCCGAAACGTCTTCTTTCATTGAGATTCCAGGCTCTACTGTTCGGCTGACATTCTCTCCTTTTATTTATCTAATCGTTCAACAGTCATCGAAATAATTTTTGAATCAAATAAAATTATGACTCCACCAGATGGTCTGAAAGTTCTCTCTTTTTCTCGGCTACATTAAAAAAAAAGTGTCGATTTTATTACGGGAAACGAAAAATTATATATCTAACTAATTATTATCTTTGATTTTATTTACATATACTTATTGTATATATATTTAATATAGAAATATATATATACACACATATAGGTATTATATTGAGCCAAAATAAAATCCTATTACTGGCCAAGACCAATTATGTTAAATACTCATTATTTATTTCACTATTTTAATTTATATTCATCTCTCTAAATTGAAATTAGCCCATTCGGTTGAATTGCACATAAAATATATAGATTAAAATTTTTGTCATCACTTGCTTTTATTATAATTATCAACAACTCTAGTATAAAGATTTTGCATTAATATTTCTATATAGTGAAAATTGAATCAGAACCATATTGCTCTTCAACTTTTGAATTTATATATTGGATCATTCCACCCGTCCCCCTCTCCACCGCCCCACCGTTCCGGCCATATGCTGAGTTTAATTCGCGTCCAAATAGAAAACGTGGTGAGTGTGTTGTTCAACTTTTGCAAACAAATGGTTTTAAATTAATTTACAATATATCGTGAATTAACAAATTCAATAGCAAATTAAAGAAACAAATTTAATACCATCCATATGTTTGTAATTATCACCAGTCTTAGGATGGTTTAATATCAAATTTTTGAATTTATAAAAAAAAGCAGTTTATAATGATAAAATTCTTTTAAACTTTTTTTCTCCACCCAGACCTATTCATGAACTATTTTTTTGTATTACACTATAATGGCTATCAGTGGCGTAGCCAGTAACAAAATTTGATGAGGAGAGGGGATCTTTTTTGGAAAAAAAAAACGCATTCATGTTTCAGTTTCTATAACAAGCTCTATCTTTTTTTACAACTGCTAAAGCCTTGGACCTTGATATCTTACTCCTAACAATAAGTTTTTTTGCGTTTCCATTGTTTTATTTAAACTTTTATCAAAGGAAACTGTAGAAAATATAATTAAAAAAAAAATCTATTGAATAAGACGGACATGGGAGGGGGATGTGAGGGGGAGTTAAATATCTTCCCCTTATACTTTAGTTGGCATACATCTAAAGATAAGCCTAATTGAATTTATATCATTTTTTTAGATTTTGGTTGCTAGTAGACACTAACAATAATTTTACCAAGAGGGTAAAATGAGAAATGCAGCTAAGGTTAATTCACACAGCTGACGTTTCGGTTCCGTGTTTAAACCATCTTCAGAGCTGGTGAAAAGTTTATGTACCTGGTCGTCTCACTGTATATATATATATATATATATATATATATATATATATTATATAAGAATTTTTCAACAATGTATAAAATCCACTATGACACTTTCATAATGACTTTTCGCCAGCTCTGAAGATGGTTCAAACACGGAACCGAAACGTCAGCTGTGTGAATTAACCAAATAAAGAAATAACCTTAGCTGCATTTCTCATTTTACCCTCTTATTAATATAACAACTCAGCTATAAATTGTTTATGCAAACAATAATTTTGTTATATTTATTTTGGTAGTATAACAAGTCCCTCCACCCTCCCCCCCCCACTAGCATGATTGAAAAACTGGGCAAATTTTTTAGATCAAGAGACGATATATTAATTTTTTGGATTAATTAAAATTTTCATGTTTTCTATTCTTATTTTTATCTAAAATTTTTTTATTTCATGGCTCTACAAAACATTTTGTTAGTCTAGAGAAAGTTTATTTCTTAAATGATGAAATTTTTATGATTTTTCTGGCTTAATTTAAATATCTGATACAAACAAGCGATAAAATGATCTCAAAACCTTCTTTTTCTAAAATAAATTCTACGCTTCAAATGAATTTTTTAAAGATTATAAAAAAAGAGATTAAATTAATATGAGGATAAATGAAAAGAAAGAGAAAAAAAATACGAAAGAGATATAACAAAAAAAAAGAAAAATTTAATTCAAAAATAAGAACTAGCCCCTTTAGTGACCTGCCAAGGATTAATTTTTAAAAGCTACTATTTCCAACTTAATAAATGAATTCAATTTAAGCGTAGGTATTTACTATTATTATAAAATAAATTTTAAGATTCATTGAATATACTAAATAAACCCCAGAGAAGTGGAAGTTGATTTACACTCGGATTCCTTCTTTGAAGCTTCAGACGAACCTGCTCCTATCAAAAGGCGAGCAGAAAGGACTTGAGTCTCTCCTTATCAGCATAAACTATAGTTTTAGCCCTTCCATACTTTTATAATCTAATTCAAATACATTTTAGTATGATGCCGCACACTATTATTGAATTCTTAATATAAATTTGCTTTGTTTGTTCTAAAGCAGAAAAGTTGAACAATTAAATTACCTTGCTTTTGTGGATTTTTTTTTCAATTAATTAATGAAAAGAAAACTTCTCTAAAGAATAAACATTTAATTAGATGAGATGATTAAATGTTAAATAATTTTCTTATTTGAGTAAATAAGAGATGCTGTGATCTTCACTAATAGATCCATTGGCAAAGCAAATTCGTAACGAACAAGATATCTGCTGAGTCATAAAAGGGATTCAATCGTTTAAGGGATGATGTTTTTCGCCTTTTTGCGAAAAATTTGTTTTTCATATTTGACTCACTGTCAGTAAAAAATGGCATCCTGAAGCTCCCAAAGACTGATTGATAACACTTTTTGTTTAAGATCAGAGCCTTTACTTTATTTGATATGATGGAAGATTGTAAGAACGAAGGCAGCCAGACAAATAATTTATGAATAAAATTTTTTAAAAGTTCTTTAAGATTATTTTTCATCTTTATATGAAATATCGATTCTATTAATTGCGCTAGAATTTACTGGGAGAACGAGAGGTCATTAGCCAATGTTAAATAAGTAAATAGGTCGATTATAGACCATTCCATCGAGATTTATTTGATATAAGAGGAAAATGTAAACATTCAAAACTGCCTAGCTGTGCGAAATTGTATTCTGGATGTTTTAAGTCAGAGCCTCAAATACCAAGCATCGTTAGAAACAATGTTAGTTTAAAAACAAATTTTTTGGAGTATTCAGGTTTTTCATATAGATTTAGATTCTTAATGCCTGTGATCCGAGCAGAGCTCAGAGAGAAGATATTAGCTTCTAGTACCTAGGGTCCCGGGTTCGCTTCCCGTCCCAAGCGAGAAAAATTTATTTCACTGAATGGCTACCAATCATTTGTAATAAATAGGGATAGGGTCTAAATGGCCTTAGATGCCGAAAAAGACCTTTAACAAATTGTTTAAAATGACTCGATTTCTTCTTTGATAATTTAATTTTAATAACTGTTAAGAACATTTGTATATGTTGACTTTCTTTTGCCTATATACCTAGATAGAAAGTATTGGATTCATGTCGAGATTTTGATGGAAATAAACGTTTTGAGGCCAAAAAAGTGGTTCCCGCAAATTGATCTGTCAGTGATCAAAATAAAGTATGAAGGAAATGAATTACGAAGTTAAAATTTTATATTTAAGTTAGGTACCCCACTGAGGCCCGAAAATAAGCTTTTAAATAAAAGTAACCAAAAAGTACTAACACTTAATATTTCAATTTTTTTCGATTTCTCAAAAGATTTTGATTAAAATTCATAAATCAACTATGTTTTAGATGCTCTTTAAAATGTATATTCACATTTTTCCTCAAAATTGTTTGAAGCATACTTTATTCTTGTACTTTATAGGAAAGATAGGAACACCAGATTTTTTGAGATATTTCTTTTTATTTGGTGCCATATAAATAAATAATTCTAATAAAAGTTGATCAGTTTTTTTTATAAATTAAGATTAGGTAGATCATAATATAATATAGGTTTCAACTAAAAAAACTTTACCTCGAAAGCTTGTACCCCCTCGACACTAAACTATTTTTCCTAAAATGCAGAGTCTGAGATCTAAGACTGAATCGCGATTCAAATTCAAATTATAATAAATAATACCAGTATATTATTGGGAAATTAAAAAGTGTTCTTTTTATTAATTCAAAAATAATTTTTACAAAACGCCGTAATATTAAATATGAATAGAGAGCTTCACTTTTTCTCTTAGTGAAGATTCCTCTATTTATCCAATTTTGCGGCTCCCTTAGATCAAATGGCTGACGTTTTATTTCCCTTTTTTTGTCTTATAAGCACGCGTTTATAAAAATAAAACTACCCTTTTGGAGAAGATCACGTTTAGCTGCAAATGTTTTCCTTTTTCGTATGTGGATTTCGGCCCTGAATAAGACAAGCGTTTCTTTCGACTTGTCTGCCATTTTTACCAGTGCTTCATCTTTTTACCTAGTTGTTTAGCTCTTAAATATAATCAGGATAATACAGTGATGGACAGATGTAACACCAAGATAGAAATGCTCTATTTTTTCGCAATATTTTTACGAGAAATATAAACAGAAAAGATAAGAGAAAACGAAATCTTTAAAAAAAGCGAAGTATATTTTAAATAATAAATTAAAATAATATTTTAAGTCATTTTAAAGAGTAAAAATAATTATTTAGTTTCTAGTAATAGATTCGAGTTCTAATTTATTTTCATGCAATTATAGGACATAATTAAATTCCAGACGTGTTCACCTGCTGTTTTTCAGACAAACTAAATTTATAAATTACGTTTTAAAACCACTTGTACGATTGTTACGAAAAACTGATCAGACCACAAACCGAGTTATTTGGCAAATTGAAATTTATGATTTGCACGATTTATCCGAGATACAGCCGAGAGCGTATAATGAAAGCAAACGCTAATCTCATATTATTAATTCCATTGGTATTTTTATTCCCTTTTATCGATGAATAATATTAAAAGAATGAGAGGAAGGAGGGATAAATTTGAATATTTCCCAATCGTCGCTCTTTTAATTTTTTATCCCTAAAAAGCGACAAAGCTGCTCAATTTATCTTTTTTTCACAATCGCGCTGAGTCAACACTTTTACTGACTTGTATTTTCCTTAATTATTTCTTGAAAATACCCGAAACGTCTTCTCTTTAATCCCGACATAAGAACTAAAAAATTCTCTTAATATTTTATATCATTAACTCAATTAGTTTCAGATTTTCTTTTCAAATTACCTTTTGAAATACGAATAGTCACAAAAACAAAAAGAGCTTGTTTAAATTTATTTAAACATCTAGTCTGAACTAATTTAAAGAATATAGAGATGCAAGAATTTCAAAACAAATATGTAAAAAAATTATTATTTAAAATCAATTTATTGACAACTCTCATTGAAATTTACAAACCACTTTAATATAATAAATAATATTTATGAAAATTGTTTCTTTAATTAAATAATAATAAATAAAACCAACAAATATTGATATTTTTTAAATTATCACATAAATGTACTTCACAATTTTTTACATATTTATATTATTTATTTTAATAATATAATTAAACTAATTGTTTTATTTAGAGAAGAGTTTTTAAAGCATAAAAATTATTCTGATTTAATTACTATTCATATTAAATGAGAAAAATATTCATGAAACATGAATTAAAATGTAAATTTAAAAAAATAGAGTGAATAAATATTTTTTTTTTTATTTTTAATAATTTCAAAAAATGCACAAAGTCCTTCAATTTTGAAAAACGTTTATTTAATCTCAAAATGTTAATAAAAAAAATATACTTAATATCATATTAATAATATATCAAATGAATAAATATTTATGCATATCTGAGAACTTAATTATTAATTTTCGGCATCTGAGGCCATTCAGACTCCGCCACTATTTATTTAAGTCGATTGGTAGACAATTCAATTGAAATAACTTTTCTCACTTGGAAGCGAAACCTCGACCCCTAGCATATTAAGACAATTAATTTTTTGAGGTTGTAATTTATCTGAATGTTTTTACCGATCGTAAAAAAAGTTATTTTATTTTATTAAGAACTAGGCCTAGTTTAGAGGGAAAGTGGTGTAGGTTTTACGTTAAACATATTTACAAGTAAAATTTTTTTGTTCTGTCTGTGAACAAAATATCTCAAGAACGAAAAGAGCTAGGAGGTTGAAATTTTATTTTTAAGTTGGGTACTCTCCTGAGGCGTGAAAATGAGCTTTTAAACAAAAACGGCCCAAAAGTACTAGTACTTTACTGATGCACTTGTTCAGTTTTTTTCGATT
Organism: Euborellia annulipes; assembly: GCA_023213315.1. Taxonomy (NCBI): domain Eukaryota; kingdom Metazoa; phylum Arthropoda; class Insecta; order Dermaptera; family Anisolabididae; genus Euborellia; species Euborellia annulipes. The sequence continues at coordinate 278,554 of JAKCPI010011712.1, read as the reverse complement.
TTCTCAAAATTCGATCTGACGGTTTTGATTAAAATTCATAAATCAATTATTTTTTATAAGTTCTTTAAAATGTATATTATCATTTTGCCTTCAAAATTGTTAGAATTGTGAGAATTGTTACTCTTGCATTTCATAGAAAAGATAGGAGAAATGATTGCCATAGTAACAAAATATAAATATATAAATTTTACAACTTGAATTCTAACATATCGGTGAAAACTAAATATATCTCGACACAAAAAACCTGGTGCGACCAGTCACACCAGATTTTTTTTTATGTTTCAAGGAGGTTTGAACGGGTCGACTTCCCCCGAGGTGACATGTATCTTGAAGCTTTTCAATAAAATCGGCCAAAAGTACTTTACTGATATACTTTTTTTTTCAAGCCAACATTTAATAATTTATTTGATGACATTTAGGCGCTCTTTCTTACTTTCTTACTTTTTTTTTTGTTATCAAGTCTTGTCATCGCCATCAATTCGATGGAAACAAAGAATCAGTCGGTGGGAACTTTATATAGAGAAGCGATTTTTTGTTTTTCAACTTTATAGAGAAAATCAAACAAAACCATTATTGAGTGTAGTCTTGGATAGATTTATGTTGCTAATAAAATTGCCTATTAAGCTTTATCTACGAATGCACTATCTTTTTTAAATAGAAAAAAAATATAAACCAATCAAATAACAAATCTTTCTTATATTATTTCTTTAAAAAAAAATCAATTAACAATGATTAAAAAAATACCACATTAGAATTTTTTTCAAAATCATATGGGTCCTGGTTCTAGTTTCCGAAGTTTTTTTTACTTTTTTTCCTTCGTTTTTTGATTCTCTCCTCTTCATTGGAATAGAACACGAAATTGCAAAACTTTATATAACTTTATTTGAAGAGTAATAGACTACAAAAAATTTGCCTCTCGAGTTTAACACCCCTGGGATAAGGCAAAGATGAAGAAAAGGGTGGAAACATTTTATTAAATGAAAACCTTTCAATTATTTTGCAATAAGCGTAGTTCAATATATCCATTTAAATTTGACTGTTTATTCTTTCTTTTGAGGATATATCTTCCTCTTGATTCGTGCAATAGGAATTCTGAAACAATAGCAAATTGTAATCAAATCGCAAAATTTAAACACAATGGATGAAACCATTTGCGAATTATCGTCGTCTCTAGAGAAAGACATTCACAGTTCCACCTTTAGTAAAATTGAAGTCATTTACATTCATCCTCTCTCTCTCTTTGATATACTAATTCATTATACTTGATAGAATTATATTTATAGTAGTTTCATTTTTAGTTTCTCTTACCTATTAGTGTAATATATAGAGAGAATGTATTGCTATCATGTCAAATATTCACTGTCGAGATTTTGATGGATATACACGTTTTGAGGTCTTCTGAGTCCAAAAAAGTGGTTTTTGCATCATGTGCAAAACAAAAAGCTAGGTTTAAATTTTATATTTATGTTAGGTACCCACATGGGAAGTGACACGAAGCTTTTGAACAAAATTGTCCAAAAAGTCCTCGCTGCACAGTTGGTCAAATCGGCAAATATGAGGCTATAACTTTTTTTTTTTTTGGCTGATCTTTACAAATTTAAAGTTATATATACGGATTCTTCTATGTCCTTCAATATTGCCATATTTTATCTAAAAGGGTAGAAATTATTTCTTGGCAATGTTTGAAAAAAATTCTTCTTGCAAGGCCTTAGAAATTGCTCACACCCCACCCGCTTTATCCTATATATTTTTTTTTAGTTGAGGGATATTTACGGAAGGGTGAGGTGGGTCTGTCAGCTGGAATATGTAGACAATCAGTGAAAAAATTGTGAAAAATCAGGAAAAATCGATCATTTTTAATGATTTTTTTGCATTTTAAGGGACAAAATCCTCCCCCACAAAACCCCCCCCTGGGATCCAAATGTTAATGTTTTTTAACCTTTCACTTCTCTAGACCTTCTGAAGAAATGTTAAGGCTAAAATATTCCTATTCATCCCTCCAAATTTTTTTCGTGGCCCTATAATTAACGAAAAGGGGTGGAAATAAGTAGGGGGCTCCCCCCGAAAACGGTACGTGGTGGGGGAAAACGGATGTCATATTTGAATTCAGGAGGTCATTTTACTTAAGAATCTGAAGGAATTTTCTCGGGGCCAGAAAAAAATTTTCATTTTGTAGCACAGTGTAATTGTATATTAACTCTTGCTCCAGGTACCTGGAGCACGTGTCACCTACCCTTGATAGTATAATTTAATTATTCTCTATTGCAATAATAATTAAATAATATGTTTTTGAATATGATTTAATATTATGTATGTGTGTAATGTAATGATATGATAAATTGCGTTGTGTACAAAAGAAGTTTTCCCTTCGGTCGTGAGATCTTAAGCAAACACTTATTTTCTCTGACACGTGTCACCTACCCTTGCATTATAATCAGCGACAGGGGTGCCTTTGAATTTTTACACAAACTATTCAAGTCTAGTTAGTTCTAATGAGATCGCATTTTATATTATGCATCTAATTTGTTTCTATATTTTATTAAGTGATCTTATACGTGATTTGAACAATATTAATTTTCTACTTTCAATCTGATATTTGCTTCTTTTTAAAGACGATTTCAGAACAAATCTTTCACGGAAATTAACAAATCTTTTTTTTTTTTTCAAATTCTGTGTTTATTAAAATTTAAAAATATTTTATTAGAAAATAAATTTAAATAAAATAAACCACAACTAATATATTTTTTACTTTCTCTTACCCTATATATGAAATATATATAGAGAGAAAGTATTGCGATCATGTCAAAAATTCGATGTCGATATTTTGATGGATATACATGTTTTGAGGAGTTGTGTGCTGTGCGCCAGTCACACCAGATTTTTTGTTTGAGCATTCCTCGGATTGGAAGGTGCATGATAAATTTTCAAGTGGGCATTTAATAAAAAGGGTGTTCATTTCAATTGTTCCCTCTGGAGAAGAGAAAAAAATTAACGCTCTCCTTACTCTCATTACAATTCATTCAGGTATTGTCCATAAAAACATGAAAATCACTTTGCATAATTAATCTTAAGTTTAAAAATAGGCAAACGTGCCTTTTTAATTATATTGTATTTGTTTATTTTCCCTAAGAGCTTGGCATATAAACAGAGATCCCTATTCAGATTATGTCACTTTAAAGATAAAAAATCATTAAATTATTTTAATTAACATGAAAATCATTTAAAAATTGTTGTATAATTAAATTCTTTAAGTACTTCAATTAATATTTATGTCTAACCACGGTGAAAAATTTAATTCATCACTTCATTTTTAAGTAGAGGAATTTATTCCTAGGCAAGTGATAATTGTCTTTATCTAAACAATCAGAAATTTTAAGATGCTACTAGTTTATATTTAGTTTTTTTAATCTGGTGTGATTGGTCGCACCAGATTTTTTGTGTCGATATTTAACACTACATTAGAATTAAAGATGTGGAATTTATAAACATAGAAAAATATTTAATAGGTAAATAAAAGAATAGCAGCTAAAAATTATTTCATTTATTGACCCGCTAGGCTGACGTTTCGGTCTTGATCAAGACCATCTTCAGAGCTTACTGCCAGTACTCAACTAATTGGCTTATATTATTAATTTTTGTATTTTTTTTTAATTGTAATTCAATCATTTTACATACTAATTTTTTAAATATCTATAACCGATTGTTCATGAAATATATGATTGAGTTATTGATTGTATGCCTATAATGACAACCCGCAGGCTCTGAAGATGGTCTTGACCAAGACCGAAACGTCAGCCTAGCGGGTCAATAAATGAAATAATTTTTAGCTGCTATTCTTTTATTTACCTATTAACGATTATCCAGCTATAAAATCCACATTTGTAAGAAAAATATTTCTATTTTGTTACCATGGCAACCATTTCTCCTATGAAGTACAAGAGTAAAGTGTGCTTCAAACAATTTTAAGGGCAAAATAAAAATATAGATTTTAAAGATCATTTAAAAAATAATTAATTTAAGAATTTTAATCAAAATCGTTGAAGAAAATTGAAAACAACTAAAAAAGTTCATAACTAAAGTATTAAGATTCTTTGGCTGAATTTATTTAAAAGCTTATTTTAGCATACCAGTGGGGTATCTAACTTGAATATAAAATTTCAACCTCGTAGCTTATTTCCTTCATGCTTTATTTTGAGCACACACAGGCCTTTCTGTGGGCCTCAAAACGTGTATTTTCATTAAAATCTTGATATGAAATTTTTGACTTAAATGCAATTCTTTCTCTCTATAGCCTATATTAGCATTTATAGCCAAGAGAAAGTAAAAATTTACACAATTGAAATGATTCTCTTTCGATCAGGCAATCTCTCTCTCCTCTTCTCCCTTCATAAAAAATTAATAAAATAAACAAGAAGCTTAAATGGTAAATAAATTTCAAGATTTTTTTGTAGCCTTCCATAAGTTACTTTGTTATTAACAAGTCTCTGTATCCTTGATTTATTATCTTGATTAATGCTGAAATATCAGAGAAAATCAGTGTTTAAGATCTTACGACCGAAGGGAAAACTTCTTTTGTACACAACGCAATTTATCATATCGATACTTTACACACATACATAATATTAAATCATATTCGAAAACATATTATTTAATTATTATTGCAATAGAGAATAATTAAATTATACTATCAACCGTAAGCTCATCATGTATATATGAAAATAATTTTTGATAACGACACATGAGTGTTCAAATGCGTATTAAGTGATAAAAATGTTAATTTTGAATAAATCTTTGAAACCTAGTTAATGCTTTTAATTTAATTTGTTTAAATTTTCATATATAGAGAATAATTGTTTAAAAAAGAAATGAAATTAACACAATTAATAACAGGCTGAATTTAACAAGTATCTAATGACACCAGCAAGATGTAATTATTAAATGAATTTTGATTGCGTAAATGAAAATGAATATCTTCTTCACTATAGTTACTTTCTCTTACCTATATATGTAAAAGAGACGATTGGATTCGGCGTTATACACGTTTTGAAAAAGTTTTTCCAACATGGTTTGTCTGTCTGTCTGTGTTCAATTTAAAGCATGAAGGAGTTGAGCTACGAGGTTGGAATTTTATATTTAAATTAGGAACCTCCCCCTGGAGCGTGATAATAAGCATTTGAACAAAACCGGCCAAGGAGTACTAGTACTTTACTGATGTACTTTTCCGTTTTTTTCGATTTTCTCAAAAATTTGCTCTAACGATTTTGATTAAAATTCAAAAATCAATTATTTTTTAGATCTTCTTTCAAATGTATATTCTCATTTTGCCAATTGTTTGAATGTCACTTTACTCTTGTATTTCACAGGAAATATAGTTGCCGCAAAGTATAAATATTTTTCTGTTTATAAATTTTATATCTGGAATTCTAATATATTTCGACGCAAAAAGTCCGGTGTGACAAGCACAGAAGTTGTGTGTTGTGCGAACAGCCACACCATATTTTTATAATCTAAAACAGACACAATCGCCTTGGGCTAACTTAAATTCTTACCCTCTATTATTTTCTTATGAATTAATTAGATTGATAAACAATGTTGCGTCATAGTGACACAACAAACAACACCTCATTACTGTCACAGAGTACTGTCAACGACTTGCTAAGCCTCTGGCCTCAAGGGATCTTGATCCAGGGCTTTTTTATCGGGATGTCAAACTTATTAGCCCACGGGCCATTTTTCAAACAAATATACATCACTCGGTCAGCATACTGCGACTAAAACTAGTAATAATATTATTCGAATAAAAGAAGAAAAGTAGATATTATTATTTTACAAGGTTTGTGCTTAGAAGGTCCATCCATTAAGGTAGCTAGTAAACACAATCAACTAAAAAATTTTAAAACTTTTCACTCTTTTCAGGTTCGATTTCAAAAAGAATTATAATTATAAAAATAATTCATATTCTCGTATTATAAATTTATAAATTAATCCCGCTTTCATTTAATCGATTTGGATTGATTGATTAAATCGGTTGATCGATTTAACTATTATCATTGTATAATTCTATGCATGTTTACATATGTTTCAGCTGGAACCTAATAGGTAATGGAGCTGGCGAATTATTTTTACAAATTTAAATGAGATAATTTAAATTAATGTGATGAGATCAGAAATTAAAATTGTAAAATTCACTCTATGGTAATAGTCTATTATTAATTTTTGCCAAATAATGCATTTAACTGAAATTAGTAAACCTCGGTATACACCGTATTTTTTTTTTTTCATTGCACACAAATTTTCAATTTTGCTCTCACTATTAGTTTAAGATCTCCAAAATAGTAAAGTGTGCTTAACAATTTTCAGGGCAAAATCAGAATATACATTTTAAAGAGGATCTAAAAAATAAGTGATTATTGAATTTTAATCAAAATCGTTAAAAGTCAATTTTGAGCAATTCGAAAAAAAAACACACAAAGTACTTCAATTAAGTACTAGAAACCGTACAAACTGTATATAGGCAAGAGAAAGTAATAAAAAGGTTTTCTTACTTCTCCTCTCTCCATCACCACCATGAAATTTTCTTTCTTTTTAATGATTTTAAATGAACAAATAATTTTATAAGATTTTTGGTTTTTTTCTTAGAAACAGTGCATGTATGAATAGTTTTTTTTTTTTTTTTTTTTTTTTTTTTAATTACGAAAATTGAATTATGATTAGGGCTGGACGGTAATGGATTTTCATTACCGACCTCGATAATGAAAAAAAAACCGGCTTTTCTCGAAAGTCGGTAAAAATTTTTTACCGCCCGCGGAACCAAAGTTTGCTTCTTTTTTTTTACAGACTCCGATTTTTTGCCGAAACATTTTTTTTCCCAGCGGAACCAAAATTTTTTCCCGTCCGAAAAAAATATTTTACCTTTTTTTTAGAGAGCCAATTTTTTGCCGAAACATTTTTTTTTTCGCGGAACCAAAATTTTAAAATTTTTCCCCGGCCGGAAAGCTATTTTTTGCCGAAACATCTTCTTTTTTTTAGAGACTCCGATTTTTTGCCGAAACATTTTTTTTCCCAGCGGAACCAAAATTTTTCGGCCGGAAAAATATTTTTCCTTTTTTTAGAGACGCCAATTTTTTACCGCCCGAAAAAATAGGTTTTTACCGACTTTCGAAAAAAAACCGGTTTTTATCGAATTAGAGGTTCGTTACCGCGTTTTCGGTAAAAATTTTTTACCGGTTTTTACCGGTAAACCGGTTTACCGTCCAGCCCTAATTATGATCAATAAGGTGCTGGCCGAAATCTTTCGGTGGAAATAAAGACCTAAATATATTATATATATAAAATAATTATAAAATGAACAAATGAAGATTCAAATAATTCTCGTTTTTGTCAATAAGAAAAAAATACTAAGAAAAAAATCTGGGGTGATTGGTCGCACAGGACACAACTTTCTCGGTAATCGAAAGTTGTGTTCTGTGCTTGTCACACCAGATTTTTTGTGTCGACATGTATTTAGTTTCCGACAGTACGGTACTGTAAAATTTATGAGTATGGGAAAATATTTATATTTTGTTACCATGGCAACCATTTATCCTATCTTTCCTATGAAGTACAAGAGTAAAGTGTGCTTCAAACAATTTTGAGGACAAAATGAAAATATACGTTTTAAAGTTAACTTAAATATACAATTTCAACCTCGTAGCTCTTTTCGTTCTTGTCAAATACCTTCTCTATATATATTAACATATATAGAGGTAAGAGAAAGTAATAATGGGTAATGCAAGTATTAAACTATTTTTTAAAATCATATGCGCGCCTGAGAGTTAGGCAACCAGTAGCGTAAACGAATGGAAGAATAAGGGAAAATAAATCCCTCCTCCTCACTCGCACTTGTGCCTACTTTTCATATTTTTCTATTATTTCAGAAGTATTAATAGTAGAAGGGGCTTTACGTACTATCCCTTTCCATATTCTTCTTTCTATGGTATTCAAAGGAGGTGCTAAGCCTCTCCTTGCTTCTTCTCTTTCCTTACACTTCTGGTTGCCTAACTCCTAGGCGTCCTCTTGTTTAAAAAAAAATGATGACTCTTTCTAATTTCGCGGTCTAATTGGCACTTTTTGATGAATGCCAAAAGAAATTAGGACTCTATTAAGTGAAAAAAAGATAGACATATTAAAATATTTTGCGTTATATAGGGGTGCCTATCTAAAATATTTGGAATTTTTAATATGTAATGAAATTTTAAGTAATAATAACTTCACGCAATATTGGCACCGTCGGTTTTTTTTATTGAATATTATCTTATACTACGTATTAAATCTACGTTTATATGAAATACACCTTTCCTCGAAGCTTTAACGATTTTTTTCTAATTTTAAATATATACATTGAACGCCAAAGTTAAGTCCCACCCATGCGTTTTCTACTTGTGATTATTTCATTGTTTTAATCAAAGAAAATGAAAAACTTTATTTGAAATTTTCTAGGTTTGAACCATGAAAGTTTCCATTAAAAAAATATATAATATTTTAATAATGAAATAATCACAAGTAGAAAACGCATGGGTGGGGCTTCACTGTGTATAGAGAAAACTATCGAGCTTCGGTTCGTAATATTATATATGTATAAATCAAACTAATGTAACATTTTTGCCCTCATATAAGATATTTATTATTTAGAGTGTTCGAAAACTTTTTTTATTTTGAATTAATACAGTAATTCAATTATCAATTTTTTTTGATGTGTTAAAATTTATATAGTAATATATGAAATGTAAGATCAAGTAAATTTTTGTAATTTAGAATCCGGAGAGAAATCTAAATACAGTACTCATTTCTATACATCAGCTTCGATTCAAATTTCAACTAATGCATTCCATTTGTCCTATACATTTGCATTTTCTCTTATCTGGGCCTATCATATCAGCGATTCTAATTAAGCTTTGAATAAAAAAAAAGCTTAAAAAAGACCTATCAATACATTCTAATTAATTTTTTAATGAATTGAAATCTTATTTTCCTTTACATAATAAACGAAAATTAACGAGAGGTATTAATTTTGAATTCTAAGAAAGTAGGGATTTCTTGAAAACAAATTTACAAATTGAGCTTATAATGGTCCAATGGTTGGAGTGGGGAGTGAGTGGTTGTTTGGTTGTTTAGATGCAACTTAATCCCCATTTCTGCTGTCCTAATTGGCATGCGTTGATAAATCTACTCAAAGAAGAAGGGCTTTTTAATTGGACATAGAGGACTTGAGCTGAACTCTAACTTTCACAAGTACTTGACCAATTAATTAACTCTTGAAGTATACCTCAAGTATCCGGGCAGCCAATCTGAATCGTATCGATATAATCTAATAATTAATCAAGTTAAAGTACCCAAAGGAACCAATAAACCAAATTCAAAATAATATCAACTGGAAAAGTTGCTCAAACTCACTTTTTTTTATATAAAATATATCTTTTTTGAAGAATCAATTGATAAATTAATTAAATATAATACATATTTGAAGTTGAAAAAGATTTCTTGGAAAATTTTTCATACTCATTAATTTACCGGCATATTTTAGTCATGCGTCAATTCTCTTTTGCAACAAATTTGCCTGACAAGTTTAAAAAGCTTAGCAAAGTGAGCGAGTCAAGAATTCTCGGCCTCTTTATCTCTGACTTATTTTAAATAATTTTTCATAATCTTAAGAATATATATTCGCCAAGTTTAAATTTAGCATATTCCCGATTTAGTATTTTTTTAAGTATAATTCTAATGAATGAATAATGAAATCGAGGCTTCTATTCCACTTTGGGGAGTATTTCAAAGAAGAAAGGAGAAAAAAAAACTGAAATGGGAAAAACGAAATATGTAAAAAAACAGAAACAAAGTCCCCTTGATATTCATTACCTTCTAATTTAAAAAAAAAAAAAAAAAAAAACTTAAACCAAAATTGAAAAATGAGAATCTAATTTCCATTCAGGTGTTTATTTAAGGGGAAAAAGACGCACTTTGCACTTTTTAAAATATTCATTTTTAACATAATTTTCCTTAATATATCCAGTTTTTAAATTTAAATTATTCCAAGACTTAGAATTTCATATTTATAAGAAATATAATAGAGATATAAATAAACGGGATTTTTATTATTCTCTCTTCCTTAAATAAAATTTAAAGTTCACAATATCAATAATAAAGATATTTCTATGTAAATTTATTTAACATAATTTTCTAAAAAAAAGTAAACGTTAAAAATTCGTTGTTGTTTTATTTGTTTTTCATTTAAATATATTTCTAATAGAAAAATTAATTTCATTTTTGACTTTTTAAGGTGCGCGTCTCGGGGTGCTAAACTTGGAAGATTCCAGCGGCCACAATTTTAAAGCTATCGACCTCAAATTTTTTTAAAATTAAAGCTATTTAAAATATCTACAACTTATAGAAGCCCTTTTTTTGATTTTCGAAAAAATAAATTTTTTTTTTTAGATTAATCCCATTAAATAAAAGATATTTTTAAAAAATTCGCTCTATAACTTATAGATAATTAAATTAGTAATAATTGTGTTAAATAATAATTAATTTTTTACCCTTAATTAATTAGCTGGAAACTTTAAAATGAAATGGAATAAATCCCTTGTATTCCTATGGGAAAAACTAACGCCATCTCTTGCCGCCTAGAATAACTCAGTAGTCAATCGTGTCCTAACGGTTTTTCGAGACTCGCACTTTAACAATAGAAATTTATTTATTTATTATTTAGATTTTTTTCTTAACTTGGAATGGTAAAAAAAAAAAACTTTTTAAATAGTAAATTTCAATTGATTGACTAAACAAAAAACATTAATCAAACACGAAAATATAATTATATTTTTGAAAATAGAGATTAATATACAAGAGGAGCTAGGAGCTAGGAAATAAAGTAATTGACTTGGGCAATTATTAGAAGCGAAATAGGAACTCAGTATGGGGATCTGTAGTCCAATGAAAAAAAATAATATTAAGTGACATTTTAGTAAGAAATATAATTGTTTATGATTTTGAAATGTTTATTCTAATAATTAAGTAATTGGGGTCTTTATCTAAATAGATGAAATTTGTTTTGTTAATTAAATTTTCAAGTGAACTAATTGAAATTAAGAACAAAGAGAAGCATTATATAACTAGAAATGTACTTGAGAAACTGTGAAGATGATTAAGAGTGCTTATGGAAGTGGATAACGTTTTCCGATGGGCCACAGGTCGTAATTAATTTAAGGATGTCGATCAAAGTTCGAATAAGAAAACCCTTTGTCGACACACTATCTAATAGACTAGAATCTTATGCTAAATTATTCGATATGTGTCCAGTTTGAAAATGTTAATTAACAGGATGAGTGACGCACACTTGGCAAATGTTCCCCTATCACTCCAAATATTTGGTTGCACCAATCGAAATTAAGGGTTGCAAAAGTTCGCACACTCATTTCCTTTCGAATATTTCGTTTGACCGTTGAAATGATACGACTGCATTAAAAGCTTGTAAAAAATGAATGAAATCCCCTAGAAACACTCAACATAATGGATGGAAGCTTTTCGTTAATAATACGCAAACTTTGAAAATGCTTTCGAATTTGTGTAATTTTCGAACGCTCTTTTGTTATTATTATCGGAATAGTTTATTCTTCATGTTTCAAATAGATGCAATCTCTCGTCTTCGATTTTTTGTCGAAGCAATTCCATATTTTTTAATTTACAATTCAGATTCTTGTAAATTTTCAAAGGGATTTTTTTTTCATTTATTTCTTATAAAAAATAAAATATAAATGAAATAAAAAAAGTGGATATGGAAGCTAGTCAGTCATATATCTGACAAATCACTTTAAAAGCAAATGTTAAATATTTAATAAATTAATGACAAAATAAAAAATTTTATAAAGGCCTGAATAGTAGAAGAATAAAAAAAAGAGATAAGATAATTATATTATATTTTATTATTCCCTCAGTGCTGACGTTTCGGTCCTGTTTAGGACCATCTTCAGAGCATTACGCTTTCATCATGCATTTCAAAATTTCACCGTTAGTAGTTAGTTTCGAAATTGAAATTGATAATGCCCTATTGCTCTGAAGATGATCCTAAACAGGACCGAAACGTCATCACTGAGGGAATAATAAACAAAAATATAATTAGCTGCTCTCTCTTTTTATTCTCCTACTATTAAATCAATTAACCAGCTATATAAAAACTTTCAAAACTAAATACTGTTATTTATTTATTCAACAAATTATTGACATGCCCCCACCAGCCTCTTTTGCCAATGCTAATTATTTAAGCAATTAAAGAAATAACTTCAAGAATCATTTGCAAATATTTTTACTCTGCCTTTAAATTCATTCAAAGATACAAAACAATTTAATTGAAAAAATAAAAAATAACTTGTTTCGTTTTCCTTTCCCAATCAGCTTTGATCAGCGATCGTTTATTAATTCTGATAAATTGGAACAAATTAAAAATCATTATTATAAAAAAAAATGTTAAGAAAATTAAAAAATAATCGATTAATAAATAAACCTAATTTATTTTACTCTCATTAATATTCATCTATATTTTAATATTTGATTAGATTTTTGAAGATTAATTATTAAATATAAAGAACGCAATTTGTGTTTGTTTATTTTATTTTTGATATTAATTGAAAAAAACATAAAGTAAAATATATTTAATTACAGGGAACTTGAGGGAAGAACTTCAACTCTACTTGTAAATTTTCAAGCTTATTTTATATGGAAATAAAAAAATTTAGATGTATAGACTACAAATAAATTTTTAATTTGCCCAAAAGTCAAATTATAATTTTATAGATTGACGATTGATGAAAAATTAAAAAAATTCCAAGAGAAGGGTAAGGATATTAATTATATATTCCCCCACCCTTTCACTTAGCAAGTTTTGCTGATCTCGTATATCTTTTCATTTGCCATTGAAAGGGGGGATCAGCTAAGGTAAGATTCTCTGAATGGTGGCAGCTGGAATTTAATTTATTCAATTATTCAGGAATGTATTAATTAAAACTGACTTTGTTTATCAATTTGAAAGTAGAAAAATCGAAAGACTTAAAAGTTTAAGATTTATTATAAAGTTTTTGAATAAAGTAGAAAATTTTTATTTCTTTAAATGATATGCAAAGAAAAATTAAATTTTACATTTCTTTTGATGTTTCAAATCATTATTTTGAAACTATTAATTGGGTAATGGTAATTAATTATGGGTGGGATGGTCGGGGGCGGGTTTCCAATTAATTAAAATATTATATTACAAATGTGGATTTTATAGCTGGATAATCGTTGATAGGTAAATAAAAGAATAGCAGCTAAAATTATTTCATTTATTGACCCACTAGGCTGACGTTTCGGTCTTGGTCAAGACCATCCTCAGAGCTTGCGGGTTGTCAATATAGGCATACAAATAATAACACAATCATATATTCCATAAACATTCGGTTACAGATATTTGAAAAATTAATATGTAAAATGATTGAATTATAATTTAAAAATACAAATATTAATAATATAAGCCAATTAGTTGAGTACAGGCAGTACAACCCGCAAGCTCTGAGGATGGTCTTGACCAAGACCGAAACGTCAGCCTAGTGGGTCAATAAATGAAATAATTTTAGCTGCTATTCTTTTATTTACCTATCATAAAATATTATACAATAATTTATTATAAACTTTAATTAATAATTAATTTTCGCTAATGATTTAACATACCATATGAATGAATTATGTATTATATAGTCATTGTAAATTCTCAAGGACATACAATTGGTGAGTATGTCGGTGTTTAAGTTCCACTCTTCTTTCCAGGCTGCTCTATTTATCTTTAGGATTTTGTTTTTTGAATTTGGTTTTTTAACATACAAAAAAATTATTATTAAATTATTCCAAAAATATAATACATAAATCAAAACTTAATATTTAATTAACATTTTTCTCATTCAACACAAATGTTGTACAGTATTTATATATATTAAAAAAATATTTAATACAAAATGTGGTATATGAATAAAAACTCTCAATTATTGATGATTATACAAATAATTGTTTATAAAAAATTCACTCAGAGATTAACATTTGTATAATGCCTGAAATGCGAACACGAGTTACCCGAGCTTAAACTTTTATTTCGAGGAATTTGTCTTGTCTGTCCCCTATCTCTCTTTTCCGACATCGAATTTAAGAAGTCTCTGATTTCTTGAACTGACTTTCAATCAAAGGGGTCCAGATTAAAAAAGGAAATTATTTTGAACAAATTTATTAAATTTCTAAGCCCAAAAGAGCTGACATCAACAACATTTACCCGAATTTGTGTTTTTTACTAATGAGTTGGTCTTCTTTATTTTCTCTTATTTTTTGGTTCCTAACTGAGAGTCGGATTTCATAAGGGATTGCGTGTCTCAGGGAAGATAAGGCTCATTAAAATAAAGCCTAAAAGAAAAGCTTTTTCTCTTTTTGTTAATATGTATATATCCTTAAATAAATGCTCTAATAAAACGTTAATTTTATGAAATTAAAAATTATCCAAAATTTCGGGATTCTTTACTTCTAGACTTGACATCGCTCAATACACTACACTCCCCCCCTCCTCACCCTCCTCGCCATATGCTCAATCCTGCTTGCAATGGACTGGTTGCCAAAATTAATATTGGCGGTCTACCAGGACCAATTTGTAATGAATGATGACATATTTACGAGAAAGGATCAACTGGGACATACTACCACCTGAATAACAATACAATTTATTTTTAGAATTTATATATAACTAAATAATTATTAAATACATTTCTTTTTTAAAATCAAAAGAGTAGTTACTAAAAATACTAATTAAGTATCTTTAATATTATGTTTTATTAATAATAAAAGATTTGGCCTTCAGAAAGTTATTTAATTTTTCGATATGCCATATTATAATTTTTTCGACAATTGGCTGAGGCCTCTATACCATATATAACTATATTGAATTAATCCGTCGATAGGAGAATAATCGGCTATAAGCGGATAACTAAATCCGGATGATGGACAAATAAACAGATGACTAGTTTGTGTTACACATAAAAAATAACACAAACAGAGAAAAAATATACACAAAAGATAATAATTAATTGAATTTGTAAAAAAAAAAATCCGATCACTGAATGGAAGTTGAGAATTAAAATTGCAATTGAAATATCAATTTTAAAAATCACTTATAGACGATAATTTTTGTTTACCTTTCGGTTACAAAGCGCCAGTGGATGTAAGGTCTTTATTCAGAAGAGTTTCTAGGAAACTTAGAATAAAATCTTTTCTAAAAAAAGGGTTCAAATTTAAATTGGATTTTATTCAAAATTTCTAGCTTTTAGTTTTTTTTTTTTATTTCAAATAAATAAATTCGAAATTTTTTTTTTATTTCTATAAAAAAGTCACGTTAATAAAAAGGAAAGAAATATTTTTAAATTGAATATAGCATGTTTATATTCAATTATGTATTACGTATTTTTAATGAAAACACAAAAAATATAGGTAATTTTATTCCAAAAATAAAATTTCTATTTTTGATCTTGCATCGATTTCTTCTACTCTTATGCAGAATAATATTTAAAAATTAAATCTATGCTTTGAAATTTTGCATACAACATTTTTTTATATATAAATATATTTAATTAAACGAATAAAAAAAAGAGGAAAATAATATTTAATTTTTTATATTTGTAGATTTTGATAATTAAGAACGAATTCTGATTATTAAAAAAGATTGCGGCTCTTGGTGGTTATAATGCAGTAAGAAACCAGACGCCATTTAAAACTTTACGTCATTCTATCAATTTTTTATTTAACATAATCTGTATTAACTTTTATTCTCACCAAAATTTTAATGTTTATCTTATTTATTTATGCCGACGCGTCGGCCAAAATTTAAATAATTTTGCGTAGTATCCGTTTATTTGCAGATATTTCGATCCCAGTGGAATCATCCTCAGTACAAGAGACAGATGCTTTTCAAATCGTCACATACTTGACAAAGGAGATTAGCATTCCATGAATGCAAATTTTATAAAATAAGATGACAATTTGCAAAACATCTGTTTCTTGTATTTAGGATGATTCCATCTCACTGGGATCTAAATATCTACAAATAAACTGATACGCAAAATTATTTAATTTTTGACCTACGATCCTTATAATAAATTAATAATTCTTGTATCAATTAATTGATTTAGCTTTTCACGATTATCGTTATTAGAAATATAAGTCATTTTTATGGCTTAAATCGAGATTTATTTTAGCAAATAATAGTACAATAAAACATGTTACTAATTACAATAAAATACAACGTTTCGGCTGCTAATTCTGCGTTGTATTTTATTGAAATTAGTAACACGTTTTATTGTATTATTATTTACTAAAATAAACCACTATTTAAGCCATAAAAATTTATTATATTTCTGAATCTTGTATTAACTGAATTTTAAATTTTTTAATTAAATTAATGGATTTTAGAAGGGGAGAAGTGGGATTCGCTACTGTTTTCAAATTTGGTCCCTAAATTTAGAAAAATCTGAATTTTGCTGTCTTCAGGAACTCTACCCAACTCTGATAATTTTATTAATCCAAATAGCCAGATTATTAGTAATGTCCTGGCGACCATCTATAATTGAAGGGGTCGGCTGCAGATAGTGCTAACCCACAATTATGATAAACCTGACATTTCAGCACCCTCAATTGAGCAAAGGTCTGTACTAGTTGTTTCTCAGCCTGATATTGCCATTAGAGTGCTCTGACAGTAGCAAACAAACTAATTGGTGTTTCGTTTGTTTCCAAAGTTTAAAAGTGAAATATCTCAGAACTATATATTTGTGCATCAGCACTATCTGCGCTCGACCCCTTCAATTTATTAAGAAATTTTATTTAGAGCGGGGGGGGGGGGGACAAACAAATGAATTCAATATGCTATCAGTTTTGTTTTTCAAATTATTATTGAATTCACTGACAATTGATAAATAGAATGAAATAAAAAAAAAAGATTAAAGAAGTAAGGTCTTTAAATTTGTAACAGGATGATAAAGAATTTCCTCCGAGTAAATTTCAATAAAGAGGCCTCTATTAAAAATACGAGCAACGTTAATCAGTGGCCTCCTTGGACATGCTGGGTCAGTTCCCAAGAGATCAAGGTGCAAGGATTTGTTTGGAGCTATAGCTAGGCCAGCTCTACGACTCGAGGATCTCCTCCTGGCTGTGATCTGCTATATATCTTTGGCAACAGTTAACGGAGGATTCAGATGAGTCCCTTGGGATCTGCATTCCAGAATCCACCAAGTGGCTTTAAGGCTT
The DNA here is from genome assembly GCA_023213315.1 of Euborellia annulipes. Classification (NCBI taxonomy): domain Eukaryota; kingdom Metazoa; phylum Arthropoda; class Insecta; order Dermaptera; family Anisolabididae; genus Euborellia; species Euborellia annulipes. The sequence continues at coordinate 261,226 of JAKCPI010011712.1, read as the reverse complement.
GTCCTGGCGATTTGTCCAGAAGCATGTCCACCTGTATAGTAGTACACGTACAGATATTGGCAAACATTTTATAAATATATTTACTTATGAAAAATAAATCCAGTTTTTTGTGAATAACTTTTTGCAAAATAAATTACGGAATTTGTTTTGATTGATTAAAATTTACTTGCAGTTTTTCTTTGATTTTTTCATTTGACTTTTAGCGACCCTCTTGATTGAGAAACCCTTTAGTCAATACATATCGTTTGAATTAGTCGTTCATTCTTTAGTTCGTTCAATAAAATAATCATCTACTAAGTAAAATAATAAGCCTCTTGAATTCGTTTATTAAGCGTGTTTTTTTTGGATAATTATAGATTTTATCAGATAGCCTTCATACATAGTAGTCTATGTATAAGCCTACTGTATACCGTAATATAGGCTATCTATAATATATATGCTCATCCAGCCAATTCCACCCTCCGTCTCTTTTTCTGTTATGATTTTAACTCTTTTGATTGATTGCTTTATTGTCAGGCAAAACTTTTCAAATTTTCTGGGCATATTTTACAGAAACTAACAGCTTAAAATCTCTCGGCGAAATTTTATGATTTATTAGAATACAAAAGAATCGACATATCAGAATAATGGCCAATGTATGGCCGAGATTTTTTTTTCTAATTCAATAATATCTAGTCTTATAACAAATATAAGTAGAACTTAAATAAATAATACAAAAATTCTTGTTATGAAATACCTTTTAGTTTTATGAATTTATGCTTAACATTGTAAGCTTGATAGAATTTATAATGGATATTAAAAAATTATTTTCTTTAACCTGTCCACTTTAAAAATACATGATTTGACACTTTATTACTGTTTGAAAATTCATAACTTGGTCTTAGTATGGAAAAGCTCCTCGGCTTGTATTATTATCGATAATTATTTATTCAAACCTATTAATTAGATAGGTTTAAGCGTATTTTTAGCCAAAATTCAAAAATTAAATTTATTTTTTGACAGAGGGAAAACTTATTTTAATTAAAGTAGAGACAACTTTCTTTAAAAAATTAATTCCACACTATAAGGAAATTAAAAAGTCAATCAATAAATAAATATTCAAAATAAGTTGAATTTATACGGGCTTATTATAGCATATAATTTTATATATCAATAGTTCTTATCATTTTATCCAATTAGGGGCCATCCAATTATTATGTAAGCAAGCTTTTTATTTTAAAATTTGTTTGTCTTTTCGGCACCTGAGCACCATTTAAACCCCGTTCAATTGATTAATTGAAATTTCTCGCCTGGGACGGGATGCGAACCCTTGACCTTTGGCACCAGAAGCCAATGCTCTACCTCTAAGCCATAGGTCAAGAGCCTCCTTGTATTCCAGAGACATTCTTACGAGGGTGTCTTGTCTAGTTCACAATTTCATTCTCTCGTAACAACTTAATTAGTCAAATTCTGGAACTCTGTTAAAATTTCGCCTTCAAGAGTTCAAGAAATCAAAGGATGCCAATTAATTTATTGAATATGATTTTTAATCTAATCTCCTACGGAATTCTGATCAATGCTCGTGTCGTCCATTTTACTATCTGGGAGGGTTATTAAGCTGCTTATTACATGTATACATGTGTACTTTACTTATCAATATTATACCCTTTGGCTAATAAGAATAAAAGATGATTATTTTATCAATATTATATAATATAACATTCGAAAATTCTTTAGTTTACTACAACTATATAATAAATGAGGTATATTTAGAAATAATTCAAAAACACAAATTTTATACAAATTATTATGTCAAACTAAACAAATAAATGAACAATTGATCGTATACTTGTCCTTATCCCAAAAAGGACATTACAAATGCCGATCCCGCAGGACAAATGCATCAGACGAGATTTATAATAAAAATAATTTCCGATTTTCTCTCATCTGCTTTTAATTAAAAAGTTTGAGTACGAGTATGAATTCAAAAGTTATAGCTCTATCCTTATCCAGAAATCATATTTAATTGAGTAAAAAATTTGTGATTAAAATTTGAATAAATAAAGGTGTCAGATAACTATTTATGATAATAAATAAAAAAAGCTTTTAAACCAGGTCAATTAATAATTTAAAAGATAAATATAATTTTTTATGGAATTAATTTCCCTACATATAAGGGTTTATAATATTATTATCTATAAAATATGATTATATTTTCAGTGATGAAAAATTGCGAAGTTAAAACAATCATAATTTGTTATTATCTTTTTCGTTAAAACCAATATGAAAAAAATTATCATCTAAGGAGTGAGACATTATTTTAATTAAAATTAATCTAGCACTAAAAATCTTCTACCGGAGGTTTTCTAATATGATCGATAAAAACTAGACTCTACTGACCACTATTGTTTAGATCAGGGGTGGGCAACCTTTACAGCATCTCAAAAAATAATATTTGCACACTTAAGTTGAAGGGCGTTAAAAAAAAGAAACTCAATATCGGCCCAAAAATTATTTATTTAACCATTGTCGAAAGTTTTGGGGGAGTTGCATCATACTTCCTCAGGACTTTAAATTAAAGGTCGGCGCCACGCAGTGAGCCGTGAACTTAGGCAACCAAAATGCTAAACTGTCGGAAGTGTTGTCTTAAAAGTTTAAAAGAAGATCGCTGGATCATCAAATTTTGCCTTTCGAATGTATTTAAAAATAGAAATTTGGCTTTCAAATATCAAATTGTGTATCTCTCTCTCTCTCTCTCTCTCTCTCCCCTTTTGGCATTTAATTAATATATTATTATAAATTCTATTAATTTACGTATAATCAATATTATTATAAAAGATCAATCTATCTGTTTGTATTAATATGAAACTACTGGTCCGATTATCAATATTTGTTCACAAATTGCACAAGTAGTGAAAGATTAATTTACTCAAAAATAAAATGTGGGTTCAGAAATTTTGAAAGAATAATTAAGCTTCTTCCTTCGAGTTAAAATAAAGATAAAAAAAACTTTTTACAGAATTATTTCATTTCTTATTTATACAAATAAAATATGATATTCTGGAATCTTTAAAATATTTATACTTAATATGTTAATTTATATGCAAATAATTGGAAATTTATGAAAAAAAATAATGAAATTGTGTTGTTGAAAAAGTTATTAAAACTAATCTGACATCTACATTTAAAAAAAAAATCAAATTTAAGAAACATGGTAAAATGGGTTTTTAATCTAGAAAAACTTTTCATGTGCAAAATTTGATTTAGATTGAAAAGAAAGGTCCATTGCAAGTCTCCTTGCAAATATTTCTAAGCACAACTCTTTATTGTTCTTTTTTTAGAAAATTTCATTCCAATTTCTCATGCTTACAAACCCTTTGAGGTGCTGAGGTTTATTGGAACTTCTTATCGAGGATCGCTCTCAGACCTCTTTACATTATATATATACATAGTTTCCACCCCTTTTTACCTCTGCTTTACACTGGTTATAAATGTTGGAATAAATAAAAATAATTTTCTATAAAGAGGTGGCGTTGGAATTTTATTGGAAAAAATATTTAGAATTTATTCACGACGTGATCTTTTTAAAACTCTTATTAAACGATCAATTTTTCTATGTTTTTTTATTTTCTTAAAAGTTTAACAGTGGCGTAGCGAGGGGGGGAGCAAGGGGGGTCATCATGCCCCGGGCGCTACTCACAAAGGGGCGCCAAATGGTCCGCAAAACAAAAAATTGCCGGATAATTTTTATTATAATTGATTTCTGGAAAATATATTTTAAATTTAGTTCAGTGTAATATAATAATTTTGTAATATTTTACGTTAAGCTCGCTACGCCACTTAAGTTTAAATATTTACTATTTCGGATATGAAATTGGGTTTGGTCTCGTTTTTGGCAAATTTCCAGTACTAGTACTTTACTAATGCATTTTACTTTCTCTTACCCTATATAGAAATATATAGAGAGAGAAAGTATTGCGATCATGTCAAAAATTCGATGTCGAGATTTTGATGGATATACATGTTTTGAGGTCCCCTGAGTCCAAAAAAGTGGGTCCCGCAAATTGGTCTGTGTGTGTGTATGTATGTGTGTGTGTGTGTGTGTGCGTGTCTGTGTGTGTGTGTGTGTGGACAGATTTTTAGCATGAAGGAGTTAAGCTAGCGGATTGAAATTTTATATTTAACTTAGGTACCTTTGAAGAATCTCAAAATAAGCTTTTGAACAAAATCGGCCAAAAAGTACTAGTACTTTACTGATGTACTTTTTCAGTTTTTTCGATTTTCTCAATATTCCCTCCAAGGATTTTTTAAAATTCATAAATCAACTATTTTTTAGATGCTCTTTAAAATGTATATTCTCATTTTGCCGTTGAAATCTTCTGAAGACCACTTTACTCTTGTACTTCATAGGAAAGATAGAAATGGTTGCCATGGTAACGGAATTTAAATCTTTTTCTTTTTATTAGATTAAAAATCAATTATTATTTAAATTCCTGTGCGCCAGTCACACCAGATTTTTTTAATTTTTTTTCGATAGTCTCAAAATTGATTCTAATCATTTTTATTTATTATATTAATATATTAAAAATTAAAATAATTTAATAATAAGGATAGCGGTTGGCAGCGAGGATAAATAAAATCAGATAAAAATCAATTTCTATGAGATTCTTTTTTATTTGATTGTCGACATTCGCGTCCTTCTTCAGGACAATCAATCGACAAACGAAGAAGGACGCAACTAGCGTTCGAAACGTCGACATTCAAAGAATCTGATAGAAATTAATTTTATTTATCCTGACTGCCATCCACTATCCTTATTAAGTTAAAAAGCCATATTCTTCAAAAAAGGAGTTTTATTTGATTTATGTACATTTCGATGTTAAAACATCAGAAGCTTATTACAAAAATTTGTATTTCGTTTGTAATAAGGTTTTGGTCCCCAGGTACTAAATTATTAATTAAATGATTAAATATTCTTTTGTTTCAGTCTAATTTTTCTCTAATTTTGATCTATAATTAGGTCACTAAACCAAGTAATTTTTTATTGACAAAATTTTTTAAACAATTACTAAGAGGAAATTATGTCAAGGAAAAGCATATATTATAAATATTATTATTTTATGAAAAGAAATCTTTTCAAGTCAAGTAGTATCAATAAAAATTTAATTATGATATTAATATAAAGCACACATAGATGATTGATTATATTTCTATTAAATTTCCTTATCTTGATATTTTCGTATTGATCTAACTGTAATTTATATCTCTCTTAATATAAAAAATATTTTCAATAGAAAAATATAAAAAAATACAAAAAAAAACTCTCTTATTAAAAATTCTTAAATTAATTTAGCATATTCCTTTGAGAACTTTTTTTTTTACAAAATTTATAATAATCTTAAAGTATTCCTTTGTATCTTGGACGTCATTTTACTGATGTTGGACAGTGGATAAGATATTAATTATCGGTAAGGTGGCTTGAAATTTATTGGTTTAGTTCGTCTTACAGGAAATATTAAGAGCTTTCAAAAAAAAAAAAAAAAGCAAAATTAAGTATAGAGGAGAATTAAATAAAATTAATTTTATTCAAGTGATGAAAACCTGACTTTTGCACAATTTTTATTCAATCTATTCTATGTTTATATCTATACTAAACATAAAGTAATTTTAGAAAGTACTAAACCAATTTGAAAAATTTTGGAAAAAATTGACTACGCTATAATAAAATAGCAAAAAATATATCTTTCAGAAAGCTTTTCATTAAAAAGGCTGGAGGTCCAGGGAGCGTTACCCCCTCAATAGGTGTGCTATTTATCTATATATATAAAAATGAAATGGAAAAAATGTATGTATGTATGTATATGTTCTATAGAAATCCACAATATTTTAGTTGATTCATTTATATTAACTTGTTTTTATCAAATTAAATAATTTTTACTTAAGGATATTTTTGAATCATTTGTAGATATATCTGTTTAACAAAAATTAATATTCGTCTTAAAAGATGGTTTTTGTTTATTTTAATAATTAACACATAAATGTAAATTTTAAATAAATATTGCTATGCTAATTAAATTGACCTGATTCATAAAAAATAAGATATTAGTCTTTAATAAAATAAATTTGCTTTATAATATGGCAATAAAATTTAGTTAAATATTTTTCGAGATCTTGAATCTATTTGAGTAAGATATTAGTATTCAATATAACTCGATTCCGATTTAACTATTCATAGATATATTTAACAAGACTATGTTTTTTGTTGGTGGGTCAAGCGCCTCATGGCCCCCGGGAATCGAACCCCGGATCTCAAGTCTTTCCGGAGGATCGGTGTGCCATCCATTGCACCTGGCCACCGGAATCTCGACTTAGACCAACAAAAAACATCCAGTCTTGTTAAATAAAATTTTCAGGTCTTCAATTCAGTAAAAAAATTATGCAAAATAGACTAATTTACTCTAATGACAATTGTCCCTCTGAAATTTGATTAATTTCAGTCTTCTTCAGGAAGTGATTTGATTATAATTTTACCTTTTTCTCCATATGATTTATTTTCCTAATTAATCCAATAAATAGAAAAAATATTATTTTATTATGTTATAAAATTTATGATAGATGAATTTATTTATGGCTCTCTGTGATTTAAAAAAGAAGAAAAAATATGAATTTTTTTTATATTAAAATAGTACTTTATGAATTAATTTGGATTGGTGGGAATTTCTTCAAAAATTGTTTTTCCTAGTTCAATTTTAGTCACTCGAATTTATTTATTTATTGTAACCAACAATGGCTCCTTTATTAGTTGCCATTCGGTAGAAACTTTTGCTTATTTAGTGGAGTATTCTTCAAAGAAATTATTGGAATCGTCAGTCCATCTTCTAGGTAGACGCCCAAAGGGACGTTTAGTAAGAAAGTTGGTTAGATTTCAAGCCCAGGGGTTATCGTTATAAGAGAGCATTTTAGAAGGGAAACGCCATTTTCTTTTACGAGTAACTTCAGCCATGGGCGTAGCTAAGTGGACAACTTGCCCCTTCTAAAATTACTGAATTTTTTGGAGCTAGTGATTTTTTTTTAGAAAAACTGTTATTGACCGAACGTAACAATTTTTACAGTTTCCTAAATTTCGGTTGTAACAGTACATACAGTGTCTATTTAATTATTTTTCTATTATAATACATATTATTATATATTAATTGCATTCTAAATTACATTATTTTTTAAAAATTGTTCGCTAAGCATTGCATTTTTACAAATTAAAAAAGATTTTTATAAAAACAAGGAAAAAATCTTTTTTTCATTATTTGAGTTTTGTTAAAAATTGTTATTAAATTTTTTAAACTGTGTGATTCGCCAGCTGCAAATGTTAGTTTATTTAATATTTTTTTTTTTTTTTTTTTTTTTTTTAAATATCGTGAGAATAGATAAAAAGAAAAATATTTGTTAAGATTTTTCCTTTACGACCAGTTTATCAATTCGGAAAGTACACCTTACAATTTTTTTTTTTTTTTAATATAAAAGTGGAAAGTTCATAACTTTAAAAGTAATATTTTTCTAGGTTATAAAAAGTTAAATAAACACATCATAACTTTTTAATAATAAAAAAAGACTTTTCAATATTTTAATTATTTTAGGTATATTTTTTTGTTATTTTTTTATTTGAAGCATTTTTTTTTTTATGGTATTTTTCTGAAGGAAGAAAAGACACAGCAATGAATAAAATAATCCTGGGGGAATGATCCGGGATTAGCGTAATCCGTGTGGGATTGGATCGCGATGCCCGGGTCGAAGGAGGCCTTCAGATCAATGGTTGCTAATAGGTTTGGGCTGATCGAAGGTTGGGAACTGCCAATGAGAGAAACGGCCATTTGAATTAGGCTTGGATCCTCGCTCGAATGATGGATCGGAGCCGAGGGTCAAAAAGGGCACCAGAGAGGAAGCAGCATCCCTAGGGATGCAGCCCCCTCCCCCTCCCCCTCCCCCTCCCTCGCTCACCTCATCGATTCAACTTACTTTTATTATCATATTAACGCTCAAAATAAAGGCGGCTAATCAATTATTAATCATTAATTTATAAGATCTATGATTAATTTATAGCTTATACCGTATACGTTGTATAAACATTTATAAATAACAAACAAGCCAGTTGATTACAAAACTTTTTAATCGTAATATTTATTTAAAACAAACAACGCGCCTGCATAACCCGCTTGTGGTTTCTTCCTAGGCCTATATAAAAATAAGAAAAATTTTTTATTTAATCAAATTAAATATTTTTTCAATAGCAAAATTATTTATTTAAAATTACACTTGCTAATATACGGTTTTTCTTCTCCCTGCCCTTCTTAGGACCGGTTGCTTCGCTTCTAGTCAACTAGCAAACTTATCCGAACGATAGCAAATCAGGGATAGTCATGGGCGTAACTAGGGGGTCCCGGGGGGGGGGGGGGCTCAGATGTTTGCTAGTTGACTAGAAGCGAAGCAACCGGCCCTAAGAAGGGCAGGGAGAAGAAAACAAGAACACGCTTAACCTTAGAGTTAAAAATATGATTTTTTTTACATATATAAAGTTTTGTGAATCTAGCAACTTTATAAAGGCATCATTTATGAAAATTATTAAAAATTAAAATTAAATATTATTATGGGAGTTTTTATTTATAGACCACATTTTGTTGTTAATTATTTATTTAAAATATAAATACTGTACAACTTTTCAACTGCTTATTCTTCAGTCGTTTTTAAGTACTGTGCTCCGACTCAAGTGAAAAATAAATATTAAAAACATGAATATCAATCAAAATCTCGACATCGTATTTTTGACATGATCGCAATACTTTCTCTCTTTATATATTTCATATATAGGGTAAGAAAAGCAAAAATTAAAATAATTATTTAAAACTAATTAATTTTTTAGCGAAATTTTAATAACTTCTAAAAAAAATAAAAAAAGGGTTGTGTTTCTAAGTTCACCCCTTACACCGAACTTTGGGTCTTAGCTAACTACCACTTGGGCTCTTATTTATTCATATAATTAGTTTAACTAGAACTGAAAAGACTTAAAAGTCATAGTCGATCCGAGGTCTAGCTTGTTAATTAGAATTGAAGCAACCTCCCATAAAATTGTTAAATGAAAAATCATCAGGTTACATGAGGTGTATTTATTGATATTAAAAAATCGAGCCATAAACAATACGGTCGATTCAAATTTGCAGAATGAATTTATACCATAAATTAAATCAATCCATTCAAAAAATATTTCATGGCATTGTAGATGAAAAATATTTATACCAAGGGTGGCGAACCCGCAGGCCGCATGCGGCCACCTCGTGGCTGCATTTTTGCGGCCCTCGTTCATCACACTTTTACAAGATATTTTTATTTTGTTAAAGGCAGCCAAAGCAAAACAAAGAAAAAAAATTTTTTTATTTTGCTTTATTGAACAACATTTCGGCCGATTCTTCCACCCTTCATCAGGAGTTCAGTTTTGTTTGTCTCGAGCTTGGAGGGGCTCTTGGCAACTGCGAACATTCGTCAGTTGACATGACTTCTGGTTTGAGAGTGAGCATCACTCAGCCAAGAGCCCCTCTATGATCGAAGCAAATAAAACACATATTTCAATTGAACTAGTGATGAGAAGTGGCTGTAGACTTTGAATTGGGTATAGGAGACTTTGCAGCCAAGGAAATTAAATAAAAAACTTATTTAATTATTAATCGTCGACGTTTCGGTCGCAAGTCACGACCTTCCTCAGGACGATTAATTGTTAGAATACAAGGTTGACAGTATTATATTTAATTATCATTGTGAGTTATACAATTTTTAATTGGGCTGTATTGGGCCATTGATTGTAATAAGTCATAAGCGAACAAGTTACTCTTAATACATACAGCCCAATTAAAAATTGTATAACTCACAATGATAATTAAATATAATACTGTCAACCTTGTATTCTAACAATTAATCGTCCTGAGGAAGGTCGTGACTTGCGACCGAAACGTCGACGATTAATAATTAAATAAGTTTTTTATTTAATTTCCTTGGCTGCAAAGTCTCCTATACCCAATTCCACATATTTCAACTTTATTATTTTTGTCGTCACGGATTGTGACGTCATGACTTGTAGCGTCACGGCACTTGGCGTCACGGCTTGTAACGCGACATGCTGATAGAAGAGCCAAAAAATTTGGGAGGATAAAATAAAAGTTTCACTTTAAAAAAAAAAAAAATTCTATATTTTGCTTTGGCTGCCTTTATCTCTTCATTATAAATACATTTAGCCATTATTCCTTGCAATATATTTATTTTTATTTTTTACCCCATAAGAATGTCTATAGTGGGTCTTAAACTAATATGGGAATATATAATTTTATATGCGGCCCGCGGAATATAATGCATGTAATTGGCCATGTAAAGATCATTTGGGTTGGTCATCCCTGATATCGTGCGCCCTTCGAATTTTTAAATGACGACTTGTATATAAAATGAATTTAAAAGATACCTCCCTGCAGTACTAGAGCATTCAGGCTGCGGACAGCATGTGAAATATAAACTACTGCTAAAACCAGTGGCGTATTCAGGGGGGCCCAGGGGGGCCGGGCCCCCCCCCCAAAGCCTTCTCCAAAAAAAAAAATACCTATTGTTTTCCCTAATGATTTTTTTTTTTAATAATTATTTTATTAACTCTCCTAAATTCTAAAAAAAAACTTATAAATAATTGAAAAAATCTCTAATATTTACGAATTTTGTATTAAAATTATTTTTTATTTCAAGAAAAAAAAAAATTTTTTTTATTTGTTTTTTATTTATAATTATTATATTATCTAAAAAATATTTCTCCACTTTAAGTTTTTTGGAAAGGGGGGGGGGGGGGGGTTCAAAAACTTTTGGGCCCCCCCCCCAAACAGAAATCCTGGCTACGCTACTGGCTAAAACTCATCTTGTTTTATTTTAGTTAAAATAAAAGAATTAAGATGTCGATAAAATATTAATCCATAAATCTCTCCTGTCAGAAATAAGCCACATGAGCTTAAATTTTTTAAAATAAATACTTGTCAGTACTAATATTAACAATAAAAAGTTGGTTGAATGATAATCATAAAAATATGCAAATTTCAAACTCGGTTTGAAAGTAGAATAGTTTCCTTTCTATTTTTAAAAGCAAATGTAAGGAGGTCCATTAAAAGAAAATCTTTTTAGCGAATGTGACAGATCGAAGCTAATTAGTGAATAAATGGTTGGGCAAAGAGGACAAGAGGGTAAGTCAAGTCAGGAGTGTTTATCCTGTTAAGCTAACAGAGGGCGGCCAAAGAGCCACAGGGATGCTCTAGGGTGAATCCAGAATCCAGAATCCCAGAGTGCATTAGATGACTGTCAACATTCTCCTATGGGATTCTTAAACACCCCTCATCTCAAAACCCCCCCCCCCCTCCCTCTCTCTTGCTCTCTCTTGAGTGACAAAATCCATATTACGTTTCACAAACCTGGGAGTTACATAACAGTTAATCAAGACTAAGGTTATATAAAAATAATTGCAGTTAATAATTTCTAAACGAATTTTAACTAAATTGAATTAAATTTTATATAAATAAAACTTATTCGTACCGTTATGTAATTTTAAAAAGAAGATCCGAACTGATTTTTATTCCGTCAGCCTTTTTCAGAAAATGTGAAAATATAACAAGATGAATTTTTTAATATTAAAATAAATTTTATTTTTTTTTACAAAGATTTTGGATAATTTTCGACTGATTTGCATTCATATTTTAAGCTGTTCTGCTTTTTTTTTTACCTTCTCTTACCTATATACTCTATGTATATTAAGAACCGACCGAATATTCGGTTTCGGTTACGGTTCGGCCAGTTTCGGCCAAAAATCCTGGTTACGGCCGTAGTTTCGGTTTCGGCCGGCCGAAACCTGAGTCTAAAAAGATGGGATGAGGTTAGCAGTCAAAAAAAAATGGTCAAATGATTTGCACTTGAGGGAGAAAAAAATTTTGTCTCCCTAAAAAAATTTCAAAAAAAAAAAAAAAAAAAAGTTAAAATGATATGAATTTTTTATAGAAAATATGTTTCGGTTTTGGTTACGGTTTCGGCCGAAACTAAGATTGAGGCCGAATATTCGGTTTCGGCTGAAAATCTTGTTTCGGTCGGACCCTAATGTATATATAGAGAGAGAGAAAGCATTGGTTTCATGTCAAAATCTATGTCGAGATTTTGATGGAAATACATGTTTTTTTTAGGTGGTTTGGCAACATGGACTTTTAATGTATGAAGGAAATGAGTTACGAAGTTGAGATTTTATATATAAGTTAGGTACCCTCCCGAACAGTTAAAATAAGCTTTTGAACAAAATCGGCCAAAAAGTACTAATACTTTACTGAAGTCTTTTTTAGATTTTTTTCAAATTTCTCAAAATTCGCTTGAACGATTTTAATAAAAATTCATAAATCAACTATGTTTTAGATGTTCTTTAAAAATTATATTATTAAGTTTTTTCCTAAAACGTGTTTAAAGTACCCTTTACTTATGTAGTATTACTTTCCCTTATTTTCAATGGAAGCATTCCATCTATAAAACGCAAGTTATCAAGTTTCTATGGGAAACTAAATATATGACGACACAAAAAATTTGGTATGACAGCACAGTACACAAGTTTCGATTACCGAAGTTAAGAGAAAGTTGTGTGCTGTGCGTTAAGTCACAACAGATTTTTCTTTTTTTTAATGAACATGGAACCTATACTCTGAATAGGCTTATATAAAAAAAATATAAAAGGCATATATTCGTATAAAGGCTTATATTAAATTGTTCAAACATTTCTGTTGATTACTGTTTGCTGCACAGTATATTTTAAACATTGATTTTGCTAGAAGTATCAATAAATATATACTGCATATGTTTAATTTTATCGAACATTTACATAATTTTAATATTTAAAAAGTCATTATGAACTAGAAACAAAAAAATTCAACGTTTGATTGTTATTTTCTAATCAAAATTTAATTATTTTCTCAGATAAAATTTATTTAATTTATAGCATATAGCTATTAAATATAATAAATTTTGTAATATCGTATTTTCATCGCCCATTGGGCACTATAGTATACAGTATTTACTTTTCAGTCATTTTATGAAATTTAATTATATAATTTCATCTACTATTAACAAGGAAAATTATTTATTAAAAGATAAAGGATTTTATTAATATTAAAAAGGAACAAAATTAAAAATATAAAAAGCCTGGGAACTTAAATATGACGAATTTTTATCCTTGGAGATTGTAATTTAAACAGGTGTAATTAAGCATATTTAAATTTAAATTTATTTGGAAAATTTAAAAATGCCAAACATCGTTTTATGGCTCGCTCAATAAAAAGTCTGAAATAATATAAATAAGATTGTGTTTACATCTAACAATTAATTAATTAATTAATTAATCTCTTAAATTTCTAGGTATTTAAAAATAATTCTCTAATTAAGTCTTTTTTTTTGAAAAATAAAAAAAAAACTTTTTCGTATTTTTAATGATTCAATTACTACTTTTCATTTTATTAAATTAAATTTATTTTTTAAGTCAGAGAAAATTTGCACCCAAGAATGGGGCCCGGAGATGCGGGAAAGACGAGAGACGAGATTTCTCTTTAAATTTATATATGGAAAATTTTTTAAATTAAATACTACCTCATTCTTGGAGCACATCTTGTCTAAAGCCCTTATTATCTAAAAGCAATCAGAAAGGTACAAAAATCTAAAAGAAAATTATGAATAATTTTTATTATCGCTGTTTTTAAGTTGGTTATATATCTCATACACTTAAATTTTTAATGTTTTAAATATGATGTCATGCTAAGTCATAAACTCTCTGCAATTCCGAATTAGTGTTTGTTTATTATTACAGTATAAGCCCTCGTGAGAGCAAAAATTTTACAGCTATACTAAAACGTCTCTGATTGATAATGTAATTAATTTATTGTAGTATCATTCGTGATTTAACCTGGGTTATTTTCTTTGGTCTATATAAAAATAATTGTAATTATATAGCTTTTTATTTGAATTTTTATTTAAATTTAGATTCTAGTTCTTCTTGATGAAAATATTTTTATTTGAATATATTGAATCAGATATTAATATTCAAAGGGTTTTTTAACCGACATAAATTTACTAATATTATGGAGGCCTTTGGAGAGAGTGGAACTGACCTGGACTCCCGTCTTAATTTTGGTAAACCGTCTGCAAGGCTCTTGGAAGATTGGGCTTGATAAAGAGAACTTCAAAGTTCATCTTCATCAGGGGACCTCTCTTGAGACGCTATAAGTCATTGGTGAGGAGTATTCTGGAGTATGATTCTCTGGTCTGGTATGGGCATACTGTTACTTTTGAAGGAGTGTAGAAAGAGTTTATGAGACTTCTTTTTGCCAGGGATTTTGGGGTTTTCATCTATGTATTAAATGTCCAAATATTGGGTAGGGTGTCTATCTGTACCCACATTTATGCGCAGGAGCAGTTTGTGGAAAAGTTCTCCAGAACAAATCTAGGATAATGGTTACCAATATCAACAATGTTGAGAATGGCAAATAAATCCTTTTTGAATGACGATATGGACTTTTTTGAAATTAAAGAAAGAGAATTGAAATAAATATATTTAGTCGTGAGAGAAATTTTGTAATTATTGTATTTGTTATTGTTATTTTTGTTGTGCACTCTTTGTAAATGGATGTCAATCTGTAAAGAGGGAGATGAATAAAATAAAATTATTTAACTCTTAAATGTGAAATTTTTAGAATTAGAGTCCTCTGGGGGTTTCGAACCCGGGATCTCCAGTCTATCTAATTATATAAATAATTGTCGTTTCGAATGTATTATCCAATCAAAATAGAGAGTAGAGTAATCTTCCTTAAAATTTATTAGTTTAGGCTTTCAGAGTTGTTATCATTAATAAAATAATTGAATTTTCGGTTTAACTGTGGTTTATTTGTAAAAGTTACAACGAAAACAAGAGTTTTTTCAATTAATTAAAACGAGATTGTCATCTTTGTAATCTTAACTGAATTGTATCTGAAGAAGGCCACAGAATGAGGGGCCGAAACGTTGTAATTTTTACAAATAAACTACAGTTAAAGCGAAAATCAAATTCTTTTATTTATCTCCTTTCAACTTCAAAATAAAAAACAAAAAATATATTAAGATATTTCAAAACAAATTTTTTCTTCACCAGAATTGATATCCCATAAGTTCGACCGCGTGTTTCAAAAATATTTATTTAAATGAAAAATAAAATTTTTCATTGCGAAGGAAGGAATCGTGTGTAATAGCTCACTCTACTCTTGAAATTTTTATAAATTATTCATTAAGTAACTATTTTTGTTTATTAATTTATTTAATGCATGTCCGCGAATCATTTTCTTAAAAAAAAAATAATAATAATACATATTTAAATTTTATTATTAAAAAGGGGATGAAAAATTTTAGACATGCAGAAAGGAAAATAAAGCTGTGAAGCAGAAACTATCTTATTAATAATTTCTAAATGTATTTTCTAAATTCCTTGACAAAAAAATAATTTGTTGACATTAAGAATTAAGGTGAGAACTAAGAAATAATTAATTCAAAACATGCTAGTAATTGTAAACTTTTTATTGTTTATTATAACAATCTAAAATAGCTTAATAAAGCGAATAGCGAACATG
The DNA here is from genome assembly GCA_023213315.1 of Euborellia annulipes. Taxonomy (NCBI): domain Eukaryota; kingdom Metazoa; phylum Arthropoda; class Insecta; order Dermaptera; family Anisolabididae; genus Euborellia; species Euborellia annulipes. Next base: position 245,564 of record JAKCPI010011712.1, on the reverse strand, counting down.
ACCATCATTTCATGTTCTTAACTAAACTATTGTTCTGCTGGCTCTAAAAAGATTAATTACATCTCTGGATTTAACGTTGTCTTAATAAAGACCTAAAAATTCGACCGACGTCTCCCTAAATAAATGGAAATTTTTTAATTTGCATTCTTCTTGTTGCTTTATTTACAACATATTATATTATAATTAAATTTTATCATTAAATTAATATTAATCAGAAACACCTTTATAACTCTGAATTATTTTATTTTATTATTTTTTTTGTTGACATTTATTTATTCGGTAATAACATTCGTATTTTTTCGCATAAGTAATGGAGGAGAATAAGAGCTTTCGCAAAGCTTCGATGGCCATCAGGTATTCTCTAATGCCGCAAATTTTTTTTATCTCATTTCCTAATATTTCTTTGGAAATCGAAACCTCATTCAGAGAGTGACATGCATCTTCTCGTTTGAGCATCTCGACTTTTTGCACACAAAGCATATCGATATAAATATCTTTTTGTTTTGCTTATTTTTTATTATTCCAAAAAAAAAAAAACTTATAAACTAAAATATTGATATATAGATCTATTAGAGTTAAAGATATAAAATTTATATGCATCCATTATATTTTATTACCATGGCTTCTACTTTTCCTATGAAGTACAAAATAAAGTGTGCTTCAAACAATTTTGTCTTCAAAATGAGAATATACATTTTAAAGAGCATCTAAAATATAATTGATTTTTAAACAAAATCGTTAAAGCCAATTGTGAGAAAAATAAAAAAAATCTGGTGTGACTGGCGCACAGCACACAACTTTCTCTTACCCTTCGGTAAGAGAAAGTTGCGCACTGTGCTGGTCACACCAGATTTTTTGTGTCGAGATATATTTAGTTTCCGATAGCACCTTAGTTTCAAACTTGCATTTTAAATGTTGACTGCTTCAAATAAACTATGGTTATTTTTCAAAATTTTAATCTCATATTTGGACATTTTATACACAATATAGAATCGTAAATAAATACAAAATTTCATAAGAATTGGAAAAAAAAATTTTAAATGCGTAAAAAGTTCCCTTTTGAATCGAAATTAACATACAAATCCCTATAGGAAATTAACATTGTTTCTATGCGAAGATAAGGTGGAAAGGGAATTTAAAAAGAGTAGAGAGAGACGATAATGTTTGCAAGTGAGAGAGAGAGAGACATATATGTTTTCTTTGAAACAATTAAAGACACAAATAAATTAAAAAAAAATGGGAATTTAAATAATAATTGATTTTTAATCTAATAAAAAGAAAAAGATTTAAATTCCGTTACCATGGCAACCATTTCTATCTTTCCTATGAAGAACAAGAGTAAAGTGGTCTTCAGAAGATTTCAACGGCAAAATGAGAATATACATTTTAAAGAGCATCTAAAAAATAATTGATTTTTGAATTTTAAAAAAAATCCTTGGAGGGAATTTTGAGAAAATAGAAAAAAACTGAAAAAGTACATCAGTAAAGTACTAGTACTTTTTGGCCGATTTTGTTCAAAAGCTTATTTTGAGCGTGTGGGAAGGTACCTAAGTTAAATATAAAATTTCAATCCGGTAGCTCAATTCCTTCATGCTAAAAATCTGTCCACACATACAGACACACACACACATACATACACACACACAGACCAATTTGCGGGACCCACTTTTTTGGACTCAGGGGACCTCAAAACATGTATATCCATCAAAATCTCGACATCGAATTTTTGACATGATCGCAATACTTTCTCTCTCTATATATATTAACATATATAGAGGTAAGAGAAAGTAAAAATTGAAAAAAATGCATCAGTAAAGTACTAGTACTATTTGGTCGATTGGAATGAAATTCCTGCCAATGCTTGGGACATGTCAACTTAGCTAAAGTATAAAATTTGTGTATCGAAAGTTCTTTCCTTATTGAGTTATTTAATTTAATCCAGATTTTTTGATATTTCAGTTGAAATTCATTCCAATGATTGTGAAAATGACGTCAAATTCAAGCTAAAGGGAATCGCCTCCTTTTAATGGCGATTTCAAGAAAAGCAATAAAACACCCATTTAAAAGCAATAAAATCTTTTTCAGAGAAATTTACATAAACATTATGTTTTGATATTTTAACTGGAATCGATCTTCTTGAAATTTAATATTTTTTCACAATAAAATAAATTAATTTCAAGTGAAATACCAAAAAATGTGGGTTAATGGGAATTACTCAAAAACGAAAAAACTCTCGATACTCAAATTTTATATTTTAGCCAAGTACTTTTGTCGCAGGTATTTCAAGAAATTTCAATCACATTAGCCAAAGGGTACTAGTACTTTACTGATGTATTTTTTCAGTTTTTTCAATTTTCTCAAAATTCGTTCTAAAGATTTTGATTAAAATCCAAAAATCACTTATTTTTTTAGATACCCTTTAAAAGGTAGCCTATATCAATAAAACGTTACATGAAAAGTTTAAGTATACTTTACACTGATTCAACCCAGGAGGGGGGAGGGATTGATCCTCCAGGAAGCCCTTTCTTATCGATACGATACATGTATCGATACTTTATTTTCGATACCACATCCCTAAGCATGAAGGAATTGAGCTACGAGATTAAAATTTTATATTTAAATTAGGGACTCTCAAAATAAGTTTTTGAACAAAATCAGCCAAAAAGTACTAGCACTTTACTGGAGTACTTTTTCAGTTTTTTTGAATTTCTCAAAATCGGCTCTAACAATTATGATTAAAATTCATAAATCAATTATTTTTTTAGATCCTCTTTAAAATGTATATTCTCATTTTGCCCTGGAAATTGTTTGAAGCACACTTTATTGATGTAGATTATTTTTTTGTTTTCATTTTTAATTTAATGTTTTTTTCTCTCGCCATTTAGACCCGGTCTCTTATTAATTAAATTGATTGGTAGCTAATTCAATTTAAATTATGAGGTTAACAATGAAATAATAATGAGATCCAATAAGAATTGTAAGAATTGTCTGCACCGCATGCCATATTCGCCTGACGTCAGCCCACCCTGAACCCAGATAAGGCCGTTCAAAAAGGATTTTCAACAGTCATATATAGTAGTTGATTCTAATTAACTCATTTTCATTCTTGATTTATACTTATATTAAAGCAACAAACAAGTTAGTCTCACTGAAACACTTTTAGTTCACTCTGCCATCTAATGGATACTATTGAAACTACAAATATTAATTGAACACCAAATATAGATTCGTTTTCTTATTATATTTTAAATAGAGAGTATTAAAAAAAATTTTATAAGTCAGAATCTTTTCACCTTCTCTTTTAATTTTGAACAAAATCGGTCAAAGAGCACTAGTACTTTACTTATGTACTTTTTTAGTTTCTTTCGATTTTCTCGAAATCGGCTCTAACGATATTGATTAAAATTCATAAATTAATTATTTTTTAGATGCACTTTAAAATGTATATTCTCATTTTGCTCTTTAAATTGTTTGAAGCACACCTTACTCTTGTGCACTTCATAGGGAAGTTAAGAGAAATGGTTGCCATGGCAACAGAATATAATTTTTTCCTTTTTTTTTTACTTTCTCTTACCTCTATATATATGTTAATATATATAGAGAGAGAAAGTATTGGATTCATATCAAAAATTCGATGTGGAGATTTTGAAAGATCTTCACGTTTTGAGGGCCCCTGAATCCAAAAAAGTGGTTTTCGCGACATGGTCTGTCTGTCTGTGAACAAAATATCTCAAGAACGAAAAGAGCTAGGAGGTTGAAATTTTATATTTAAGTTAGGCACCCCCATGGGACGTGACACGAAGCTTTTGAACAAAATCGATCAAACAGTACTAGTACTTTACTGATGCACTTTTTCAGTTTTTTTCGATTTTCTCTAAATTTGCTCCAACGATTTTTTTTTTAAATTCAAAAATCAATTATTTTTTAGATCTTCAATAAAATGTATATTCTCATTTTGTGATTGAAATCTTCTGAAGACCACTTTACTCTTGTACTCCATAGAAAAGATAAGATAATGGTTGCCATGGTAACAAAATATAAATATTTTCCCATACTTATAAATTTTACATCTTGAATTCAATTGTACCCTACTGTCGGAAACTAAATACATGTCAACACAAAAAATCTGGTGTGACAAGCACAGAGCACAACTTTCGATTACCGAAGGTAAGAGAAAGTAGTGTGCTGTGCGCCAGTCACACCAGATTTTTTAAATTTTACATCTTGAATTCTATCTTATGTAGGGCCTACTAACGGAAACTAAATATATGTCGACGCATAAATCTGATGTGACAAACACAGAACACAACTTTCAATTACCGGCTTGAGTGTTGTGCGACTATCATAGCAGATTTTGTCAAAATCATTTACTCCATCACCTTACTAAAAAATAATAGACAAGTTTTATTTTGTTCAAATTTGATAATACTATTTTAATACTTCTTTCATGTTTAGAAGAAGGCAAAAGATGAGATATCTAAGGACAGGCTAAAGAAAATAATATCAATGACACTTGTCAAAAGTTAACATTCACATATTGTTTATTTAAAGAAAAGAGGATCGAGAGAAAAACAGAGAGAGAGAGAGAGAGAGAGAGAGAGAGAGAGAGAGAGAGAGAGAGAGAGAGAGAGAGACTTTGTTTCAAGCAAAATATACATAACTATTAACAATTTTGCTATTCTTCATAAATTTTACAAATTGCTCGGGAATACTTTGTTTATAGAATATTTCGCCTTTTTAAGTGATTAATTATTTACTTTTCTTTCATTTGACAAACAAAGATGACGTTATATCATTATAGAAATCCTGTCAATAGTCCAGAGCAGCGTCTCCCAACTTTTTCACCCTTGTGACAATGATCAAGTTCTAGGGGACTCCCCAGCAACCATATAACAATATTTTCTCATAATGATCAATAATGCAAAATAAATTAATTTAATATTAGTAGTGTAGGGCTATTTCAAAACAAAAAATAAAAATAAATTACATGAAATTGGTATAATTCTAAAATATAATTAGATATGACTGAAAATAAATAATAAATCTCTTTAGTATAAATTGTGTCGAAGGCCATTTTAAACCTATAAACTAAACTAAACTCTCTTTAGTATAATAATTTTAATAAATTAATTAATGTAAAATTTGCACTTGTTTTTTAGGGGTCTTTTGCTTGCGGATAAGGTCAGATACCCCGGGTAAAGAGGGTAATTACCACCCCCCTCTCCCCGTGATTTGAGAAAAATATTTTATAAAATTTTAAAAATCAATACTTAAAAATTTGTCGTAAGGAAGGTAATTTCACATTTAAAAATTTGATTTATATATTTTTACTTTCTCTTACCTCTATATTGCGATCGTGTCAAAAATTTCATGTCGAGGATGTTGTCACGAATTCTTATCTCGTTTCATTAGCAATTAATTTTTATATAGTATGGCTTTAAAATGATCTCGGATGTCGAAATTTAACAAAAAAAGAAAAATTAATTTTATTTAAAGTATTTTTCGGCATCTCAGGCATCTATTCCAATTGATAGATGATAATGAATAAATTTTTATCGTATGGGACGGAATGCAAACCCGTAGTCTCTAGCAGTCAAGCGATCTATGACCCAAGGATAAAAAACATTACACCCCCCCCCTCCACTTCGAAAAACCCCTGGTCCGCCCTTGCTTGCGGTTTCTCTGGTTTAGGCTCTTTCTTTGTTGGTATATCCACTATCATAGTCAAACACAACAATAAAGGGAAAGTTTTTGGTAACGACCACGAGTTACCCGAACTAAAACTGGCATTTCTTCTGCTCCTTTCGTGTCAGTCTATCCCCCGCCATATTAATCTTAATTCCGTCCTTTTTACTTTCTCTTACCTATATGTAATATATATATAGAGAGAAAGTATTGGATTCATGTCAAAAATTCGATGTCGAGATTTTGATGGATATACATGTTTTGAGGTCCCCTGAATCCAAAAAAGTGGTTTTCGCGACATGGTCTGTCTGTGGGTGGGTGTTCAATTTTAAGCATGAAGGAATTGAGCTACAAGGTTGAAATTTTATATTTAAGTTAAACACCCCCCGCGACCGGAAAAATAAGCTTTTAATCAAAATCGGCCAAAGAGTACTAGTACTTTACTGATGTACTTTTTCAGTTTTTTTCGATTTTCTCAAAATTTGCTACAACGATTTTTTTTTAAATTCAAAAATCAATGAATTTTTAGATTCTCTTTAAAATGTATATTGTCATTTTGCAATTGAAATCTTCTGAAGACCACTTTACTCTTGTATTTCATAGGGAAGATAGGAGAAATGGTTCCCATGACAACAAAATATAAATATTTTCCCATACTTATAAATTTTACATCTGAATTCATATGTTTCGTACTGCCGGGAGCTAAATATATGTCGACACAAAAAATCTGGTGTGACAAGAACAGAACACAACTTTCGATTACCGAAGGTAAGAGAAAGTTGTGTGCTGTGCGCCAGTCACACCAGATTTTTTCTATCGATTTGGTATGTCAACCATTATTTTTTTCTAAATCATATACCTATGCTGTAACGACAGCAACCAGGAACCGATTCATATTCGAGCCAGAGATAAACAAAATCACTGCTGTTTTCTTTTTGTAAAATTTTTAGTTATACAAATTTTAGTTATAAATTTTCTCTTATATTTTTTTAAATTCAAGCTCGAAATAGGCGTTTGTGCTGAAATAAATAATAAAATCAATTAATACCTGATTGGGAGATGGTCAACAACATGATGTTGACAATTCTTTTTTGTTTAGAGAATACAAATGGTTGATAATCCTTTTGTTTCGCTTTTTTTTTATTTTATTTTTATATTTCCTTTAATCGAACTAATAGCGTGAGCATCGGCAGAGTCAAAGCCATCGTCGATCTCCATCTCCCCTTGGCGTTTGGCCATGACGGTCACGTCCTGACCCCTGACCCCTACCCCTTACCCCCTGAACCCCTTAAACTCTCACCTCTCTCTCCTGGACAGTCACCATCAAAGTCCTGACACAGTCGCCACGTGGACCCTTCAGCCCACCCCCTCCCTCCCCTGCCATCACACGTCTTCACTTTATGACACCTGTTTTCGTTGCTTCAACTTTTAACTTGATACACTTTTTACTGGCGGTGTCATTTTACAAGTATGGATACAAATTTAAGAATATTTTAGAGCCAGCTGCCAGTGAATGGCTACTTCTATTATGTATGACTGGCATTAAAAGAAAGATATTTTTTTTTTATTAAATGCCTCATCTTAAATTTATTTTGAAATTATTAATGAAAACATTTTTTGATTTTATTTTAAACTAGACTTATTGTCCTTTAGAATTAATATAATCTTTTAGTAAATAAGAAATTATATACATAAAATTTAATATATAATCACGTACAGATTCGTGAAGAAAAATCATACAATTTTAATATTTATTAATTTAAATAGCCGAAAAAAGTTAGGGTGTGCAGCCGGGAGTTGAACCACGGTTCCACCGATTTGTACTCAGTGTGCTCTAACCACTGAACCACAGCTCGGCATTCGGCTATTTAAATTAACTCCCGAAAACTAATTTAGGGATCTCAGCTAATTTAAATAGCCGAATGCCGGGCTGTGGTCCAGTGGTTAGGGCACACTGAGGTTCAACTCCCGGCGGCACACCCTAACTTTTTCGGCTATTTAAATTAATAAATAGTAAAATTGTAGAATCTCTTTTTTAGAAAAAAAATTTAATAAACATTTAAATTGTTAAAAAAAAATCTCCACTGAGCCATGAATCACATAATAATTTATGTTTTAATCAATATAACAAGTCGATCGAAATAACCTGAACAGTCAACTTTGCCGACCATTAATTAATTAGAAAATGGAAGAGAGGATTGCAGCAGGAGAGTCTCTATCGAATGAAAATCTGAATAAAAGAAAACGTTTCGGCTTTGATTATATAAGGCCATCTTCAGTTCTTATGAAAATATTGGCAACTCAATGAATACTCCCAATATTCTCATAAGAACTGAATAATTAAAGCCGAAACGTTTTCTTTTATTGAGATTTTCATTCGAGAGAGGCTCTGCTGCCTGGCTGCAATCCTCTCTCCCATTAATCTAATCATTGGACAGACATTTCTCACATCAACATTATTAATTAATTAATTGATAATAATATAACACTGATGGTAATAATAATTTAACTCTGATGGTGCCTCAGCATATCTTCACGCAGATTTGTATATTCTAAAATATACTAATATTTTTACTTAACTAACAACTGAAGTAGGGAGTGCTAAGAATTTTTTAACACCTTTATCCTGAAGATGGGAGACGTTTAGTCCCCGAAACGTCGACAAGGGAAATTAAAGTAATTCGGGCCGAGTTTTTTTTATTATTTCATCTTCTAATAATATAAAATAAATTTTCATTAAAGACGAAAGATATGTTTTTATTCACAATTTAAAAAATCAGATAAGAAAATTTTCTCTACAAAATTCTCTAAAGATTTTAACAAAGGCCCTAGGGGTATAAGAATGGTGAAAATGCCCTTGGAACATATTTCAATGATACACAGGGGATTTGTAGGTACTAATAAAATAATAAGATGCTGAAAGTTTCAGATCGCTATCTCAAATGGTTTTTGAGAAAAACCAAAATATGCTAAAATCCGAAAAACATTTTTTTCTCAGGAACGGCTGAATCGATTGATTTGAATTTTTGATATGTTTTGGGGGCTGATGGTACCTTCTAGGGAAAAAAACAAGACCTATATCGGATCATGACATCCTTGAAAAAAATGGCGTTTTTTGTTTAATTTTAATTTTTAACCATGATACAATTTTGGCACAAAAATGAAACAATTTTTTTTGAAATCCTCATTCAATTTCCTGTAAGTTCATAAGTTCATAAATTCATAAAAAAAGGTACGCCATAGTAGAAAAAAATAAAAACCATTTATTACTCAAATATTGACTTTATACGTTTTGTGCTTTAATCTTGTTTTTTATTGCTTAAGCTTACACATATATTTTCATTTTATTCAAAATAACCAGTTTATATTCATAACATCAAAATTTTTTGCCTAAATCAAAAGTTAAAATTTTTAAATATCTATAATCATTAACTATAATGCTATAAGATAAAAACAGTTTTTGATTCATGAATAATAAAAATAAAAACTAATATCAAAAAGATAAATCTTTCAACAATAAAAAATGCAGAATCACGTTTAATCAGTCTTCGTCACTGTCTTCTTCAATCACAGTTGAAACGTTGTCTTTATCAAATAATTTGCTCAATGTTTCAGCGGGCCTCAGAATTTTTGTCAACTATTTTCCTTATGACAAATAATAAACAATGGCAGCAACATGAGAGCAACATCCAATTGTTCTAAGACCATTCGCACACTCACAGCTATGTCTTAATACGCCTTTAGGTCCATTAGCATTTTTTTTATATTTAATAAAACATCTATACACTTTGTTATTAATATGGCGAGAGTGTACTTGAGCTTTAAGTATGTTAGTATGGTCTTTTACATATTGGATAGTAATTTCAGGTGCGTATATAGAAATTTTTTTAAGGGGGGCCTGAACTCAAAAATTTTTCTGCTAAAAATTTTTTTTTTAAGAAACTAAATTTTTTTTCACACGAAATTTTTTGCGGGACATTTTTTCCTTTGCGGAACCAAAGTTTTCCATCCTGCGAAAAAATTTGTTGCGCTGATGTCTGTATATCCCTATATATGTATATGTGTTTGGGAAATTTCGGGGGGGGAGGGGTCCGGGCCCCCTCTGCCCCCCCCCCTTATATACGCCCCTGAGTAATTTATATAGTAGATTTATCTTTTTGATATTAGTTTTTATTTTTATTATTCATTAATCACAAACTGTTTTTATCTTATAGCATTATAGTTAATGATTATAGATATTTAAAAATTTTAACTTTTGATTTAGGCAAAAAATTTTGATGTTATGAATATAAACTGGTTATTTTGAATAAAATGAAAATATATGTGTAAGCTTAAGCAATAAAAAACAAGATTAAAGCACAAAACGTATAAAGTCAATATTTGAGTAATAAATGGTTTTTATTTTTTTCTACTATGGCGTACCTTTTTTTATGAATTTATGAACTTATGAACTTACAGGAAATTGAATGAGGATTTCAAAAAAAATTGTTTCATTTTTGTGCCAAAATTGTATCATGGTTAAAAATTAAAATTAAACAAAAAACGCCATTTTTTTCAAGGATGTCATGATCCGATATAGGTCTTGATTTTTTCCCTAGAAGGTACCATCAGCCCCCAAAACATATCAAAAATTCAAATCAATCGATTCAGCCGTTCCTGAGAAAAAAATGTTTTTCGGATTTTAGCATATTTTGGTTTTTCTCAAAAACCATTTGAGATAGCGATCTGAAACTTTCAGCATCTTATTATTTTATTAGTACCTACAAATCCCCTGTGTATCATTGAAATATGTTCCAAGGGCATTTTCACCATTCTTATACCCCTAGGGCCTTTGATTCAAATATTGTATGGCATTAGACACTAGTTTGAGAATATATAAAAAAAAATCTTTGTTATCCAAGAAAAGATTTGTGCCCCCTTCCCCGATTCCTCTAATGGTCAGATGTTTGCCAAAAACCATTCATGTGAATGGATTTATAGCTGGAGAAGAGTTGAAAATGAAGAAAAGTAGCGAAGACTGCGGCTAGTTGCGTTGATACGAGGCTAAATTGATAGAATCGAGTTATAAAGAAATGGCCAGTGAGTCAGTGCGAACCAGGGGAGAATTTTCCGCCATTGCTCACCAAGATTCATTAAACAACTATTTCACTTTCTTTAATTATTAATTAAAAAATATTTTTAAGGCACTGCATTTGAGAGAATAAAACGAAGATCTTTAAAAAAGGGCATAAACTACCTCCCTCTGATGGGAAAGTTCCATAATATTGATTAAATAAGAATTCTAGATAGTATTTTAATATTTTTAAACAAAAAAACAAAACAAAAAATGATATTTCAACTTGTGATTTCCCTCTTGCAGTAATTGAATTATACACTTTAAAAAGTAATTAGTAATTCTCTTAAGTGATCTATTTTTAAATATTTACATGAGATGAGTAATCCTGCTTTAGTAAATATACTAATAAATTTTCCAAGCTCACAGCTATAAGTGTGTGTGAAGCGATATTATATTAATTGTACCCACATAGTATTATTACGTATATTTATTGAAAAATGCTTAAAAATGTTCAAAAACACTACAGCGGCGGCCCTACAGAGGCCCAGACACCAAGGCCTAATTAACTATCTTACAGTTAGTTTATAACGATATTAATAATCATACTTATTCTTCTTCTTTCTTCACTTGATTATTCCCGGGATGGGCGGTCATTCATGGGTTTTTGCGACTGGAAAGGAATAGAACAGGCCGGCCCGTCGCACGGTCTGACTCCTGTTGAAAATATAGAAGAGAAGAGACTGACATGCAAAGAACAGAAGTACTGCCAGTCCCAGCTAGGGCAGCTCGTGGTCGCCATCCAAGTACCCACAAGATGTGGGCCCATGAGCTAATGTATAGTCATACTATAATAATAATATAAATCTAATAGTTTAAAATAAATTTTCATTTAAATGTTCACTTTTTGAGCTGGTACATGCCAGGGGACTGACATTTTAGAGTTAAAAAGACAAATATTTTCAATAAAATTTTTTAAATTTTAATATTTATCACTTGGGCCCAAAAATTATCAACTTTTTCTATTAACTGATGTGTAAAAAAAGTCTGATAGTCACTGAATTATTTAGAATTACGCAAAATTAACCCATTTTTTTAGAGTGACTGACCCATATATATTTTATAAGAAAATGAAAATCAATTCGGGTTTATATTAAATAAAACTTTCAAATTCTTCTGTTAGTAGAGGAAAATGTAAAAATAAGGACTCGTGTCTATGTATATTTAAGCTAGGACGGTTTCAGGTAGTACAAGATGTGCACAACATTTAAATGTGAAGCGAATTGCCATCTAATCTTTAATTTGTCCATGAATAGCTTACGATGTGTTCTAGAGATTTCAAAACTTTTTTATATTTTTTTTTACAAAATTTGTATATCAAATTAAATTATTAAAGATTTTTACAAAATTGTTTTGAATTGGATATAGGCGACGTAGCAGCCTAGAAAATTAAATAAAAGTTTTTTATTTCCTTGGCTGCTACGTCTTCTATATCCAATTTAAAGACTTCAGCCTCTTTTTGTTGCTATTTGAAAATTGATTTGTGATAGTGCTTTATGAAAACGCCTGAGATTTGACGGAAAACGTAAAATACTAGCCCGAATTCGGACCATCTCTCCTAATACATGTAATAGATGAAATGTTCTTTTTTAAAAGATGCTATTATTCTGTATTTTCCGCTCTTGTGAATATGTCTAATGCTTCGGGGAGTTTGATTGCGAATCATTCGACAGTCTCATTTGTCAATGGCTGCCCGATGGTCATCCGGAACATACACTCGAGTCGTTATTGTTTATGTGACAGCCGCCCGCAGAGCCACCTTTGGACACACATTGTGCACACATTAGAGGTTTGGGACTCGATTCCCCTTCGCCTTCCCCTCTTCACGACCTGTCTGTCTGTCCCCTTCCCATACAACCGAAAAGGGTCCATCTGTCACATATTACAACTTACAGGTTATAGGTCATTTAATGAACATTAACTGGCAATTTTTTTTTTTTTTAAACACATTTATCGGAGCTAATTGGTTGAAAGCGAGCTTATTCTTTATTAAATAATAAATTCGCGTTGCGTTAGACAATTTTATTTTATTTTTGGATTTATCAATACATTTTGAATCCATTGTGAAAATATAGAATGAGATAAAAACACTTTTTTTTGGGAAAAACCTTAATTTTTGCTTTTAAAAGCCTGACACGGGCATACTACTGTTCCACTGAGTTGTTATTTTGCTGGCCTAGTCTTTCTTACAGCTGGTATGGTAGCCAAATTCCTGTCTAGTCTAAAATTGAGTAATTGAAACCCAGCTCATCGCCCAACATTTCTTTATCCATTGAAAATCAAAGATGCCATCCTGAGTTTGGTCCTTGTTTCATGATAGGCGGAAAGGGAAGATGTAGGCACCGAAAAGACCCTTAACTCAGACAACTTGTGATTGCTAGATATGCAATTTTCAATTTTGATATTATATTAATTAAAATTATTATTACTTTTATATCGTGTTTTCATATATATTTAACATTTAGCATAAAATAATTCGACTTTTCAGCCTAGCAGTTTGCAAACAGAACTTGTTTCTTTTTAAATATTCGTGGATTTCAAATTTCAAACACACAGAACAAATTTCCCCGATTCGTAAATTGATTCGAATTTGTTTTGAAAATTTTTCAGTAGGATGTTCATTATAGCCTTACAGTTTTAAAATATCCAATAAAAGCATCTCATAAGAGAAGATTTTTTTTTTCTTCCAAGTCAAACGCGAGATTCACTCTTGATTTTTTTTAAAGATATAATTTTTTTTTTTATTTATTGCTTCATGATAATAATTTCATTAAATTTATTTAAATTTTGCCATTTCATGAATTCCCAGATTGATAAAATCTAAGGATTTAAATAAAGGCATAAAGGGAAAAGTTGTAAAAAAATCCAAGAGAAAATTGAATTTAAGCTTAATAATTATTTTTATATGGTTTAGGACCTTTGTTATGTGAGTGAGAGATTGCGACTAGAATCTTTGCAAGGGATTATAGTCAAATACCTTGGGACCAAGTCATCAGTATAAAAGCCTTCAGACACCAGAGAGCACACATCAACGATTTGCATATTCAGATTCCCATTAGTTAACCTGGCTTATCAGCTAGCTTTCCTACCTATTCCATTACACACTATAATTACTCCAAATTATATTTAACATGTGCACCATTCTGTGAAATAACAAACAATATTGGTTTGCATTTTATTGAATAAAAGATCTATATATTTTTGATAACATTATTTTTTGGATTAAATAAATAGATGAATGAATAGATTTGAATTCTAATTGAATAATATTGAATTGCAACTCCTTTTAGAAGTTGTTAGTTTATTAGAGAATATATATATATATATATATATATATGTATATGAAATTTAAAAGAATAGTCTTTTCAGTGAAAGTAAAATCTAACTCGCTCTTTGCATTTTCATTAGGTTTCTATTTCTATTGAAACCATTTCAGAGGGTTCAAATGGCGTCTGTTGCTGACCATATCCTTTTCAAAAACTTTAGATTTTAACCCTTATAAACAGACATTATATAAATTTCATTGATCAAATACATATAGAAACTTTAATAAATAAAAAATCTGGTAAACCAATTTCAATAATAATAAATTAAAAATGATTTTACATTTGAAAATACTACAGTAACAAATAAAAACAAACAAATTTTCTTGATTTTCTTTTTCTTAGGATATAGCCATACAGAGGAGAGGTATGACCATTTTTAAATAAGAGTTTTAACCCGTAAATAAATATGACCATTAAAAGAAATTCAATTTCACCTAATTAAAGGGTTTTATAAGCTCATATGAGTGACCATTATGTTTTCGGCGACTACATCCAATGATGTAATGATCCGAAAACCATCAAGGACTGTTCAAAAGTTATTTCTCATTTTCCAAAGTTCTGAGAGTTGAAGAGCGCTCAAATGAGCACAAAGAGCGCTCTTCATCATTATTAGCTTGTTCAACTATTCAATCTTTGTTATTAATCTAATTAATTTGTCAGAGACACAAAACGTTTTAATATTTTTCGTATAATTAATCTCTAGAGCTAATTTAAAAGAAATTATTATATGAATAATTTCCAATTTGCATTTATAAAATGTATTTGAATGAAAAGTAAAAAAAATTTAGGCGTTTTTGTTATTTAGAGAAATTATTAAGTTATATAAAAAACATTTGTATTATTATATTTCAATTTTTATTTATCAATATTTTTTTGCAAATTTAATGAAAATTGATTTTCAATATTACTTCATTTTGAAAACAAAAAACTCTTTTACATAACTATTATACTTTTTTAAGTTTTAAAAGAATTTGATTTTAAAATTCTAAAATTTTTTGGGGTCACTTTAATTAATTTGTCAGAAACATAAAACGTTTTAATATTTTTCGTATAATTAAAGAACGAAGTTCAACGATAAATGATAAAGCGATTCCTCTATATAGTAGACGTTTCGTCTAAACGCCTCCCTTCATCAGAACTAACGTGGTTATGAATAATGAAGGGACGCGTTTAGACTCCCGACACGTCAACTATATAGAGAAATAATGAAAATGCCTTCAGCGTTATCATTTATCGTTTGAACCATCTACACCAGGGTTTTCCAATCATTTTTTATTAACGTACAAAGTTTTTTAAAGTAACTAATACATCTGAGATAAGAAAAATATTGTCTTTGTTAATAATAGATGGTGATTTGGAATTCTTAATTTGGAAATATCAAATCAACAATGATCCAAGCAGTGGATGAGAAAATATCAACAATAAAATCAGATGTAGGCAGCCAAAATCGCAAAGGGTAAACATTTATGCGGACAGAATGGGGGCTTTGGTCAGAAGATTAAGCGCGTGATTAATTAAAATTTAATAGAAAACAATGTGAAACTTTTTTTTAATTGATGAAAATATTTAGGATTTTTTGCTATTAATTATTTAATTAAATACTATAAATATAATTTCATAAAACACACCTCAAATTTTATTAGAAAAATAAGAAATCAACAAGTCATTCTCTCTACTCTATAAAAAAGTGCCTTTCTATCCCTAATTTGTAAAATTTTCTACATACTGAAACAATCTCATAAATACAGATATCTAAATAAAAATCGATACGGCCTTTACATTATTTCCGAAAATGAATCCGGTCTTTATTTAAAAAAAGTTTCCACACCTTTGCTTTGACCTACCGTATTGTATTTAGATAAAAATAAAATTCTCCAAAAGAATTCTTCGCAAATCCCTAAATTGGATTTGTAATCACCTTTTGATAGCTGTTGTTCTTTGTTACCCTTGAAATTATGGCAGGCGCCCAAATACCCTATGAAAAAGTCCCATAAACTCCAGGGCAAATAGCAGGGAGTCATGTTCGGGATAAAGACGGCGGTAAACCACTCAATAAAATGATAGGAAAAGAATCAACATTTAAGAGAATTCCATCTCCGTTTTTTTTTTTTTTTACATTTATTCTCTTTTGATAACAAACGACATTTTATTTCATTCCTGAAAGCCTTGGGAGCAATTTAATTCGATCAATTAATATAATTAAGCTATTTTTTTTAATATGAATACACTAATTAAAATATATACTATATTATTTAATACCCAATTGTTCCTAATTTCCCAAAAATTTAAAGATTTAAAATAAATTTTAAAAAATCCTCTATCTCAAACCAAATTTTCTGCAAAATGGTCTGCCTGTGTATGTATGTGTTTTCTGTGCGATTATTGAAAACAAGGGACGTTTCGGTCACAAACGCAGGGCTTTGTCAAATCATAAGCTAACTAATATATATATATAACCAATATTACAATTAAAACATTTTTTACAAAAATTAAAAATAAAAACAAATGAAAGCAAAATTTTTTATTTATTCTATTTTTGGACTGCAGCTTCCAGAGCCATTTGCGCCTTCCGAACAAAATTATTGGCTCAGAATGCTTATTTAAAGATTTATTATAGACAATAAAAGTCAGAATCATTCAGTGAGTCCATAAAGATTTTGTTTTGTTTAAGTGCATATTTGTTTTTATTTTTAATTTTTGTAAAAAAATTTTTAATTGTAATATTGATTGTAGATTTTAGCAAGACTGATGAAAGATTATATTTGCGCCGAAACGTCCCTTGTTTACAGTAATAAAAAATAGTACACTTTCACACACACACGTTTCTTTGCTTAGCGCTTTATATGTAGTAATAGATATAAAAAAGTCCTAATGTATTCAGAATCTAATAATGGTTTATTTTAGGTACATATCCAACCATCCCCCTCAGATTTTAGAAAGGGCCTCTTCGAAAAAATTGGTGAAAGCATGCCTGGTTCTATATAAATTGTTACAGTACCTGATGGACATGGCCTTTATTAAACTTTAATATTCGTAAGTGTATTTTTCGAATGCTGATTCTTTATTTTATCTTAATTAAAATGTTTCATTAATTAGCTATACATATAAAAAAGGAAAAGTACAATTATTATTTTAATTGAGTGATTGTAAACCGGTGAGGCTAAAAAAAGCCAGAGTGTGTGTAAATATAGCTACAAAAGCTATTTCTTTAATTTATATTAAAACATCTTAATTAAAATCTTTAGTTATATTTTCTTTTTTATTTTGCTAATTGGAAAAAACGAGTCTAAACATCTAGGCAGATTTTGAGTTAAAAGTTTATTCTTAATTAATTTGAAGAGATTAATTATAATATTTTCAAGTGTTTTTGAGCTGCACGTCAATTTTAAATTGGCACTATACTAATAAATTCAAATTGGAATATAACAGTATAATATTAATATTAATTTTAAAGAAAATAATTTTGTTATTGATATAAAAATATAACAAAATGAATTAATATTTCATTTATCGATTTTATTGCTGTAAATCGACATAAACAGTTTCGGCTCCATGCCATCTTCGGGCCTGCAAAGAACAAATAAACATTTTATAAATTTTAATATTATAATAGAAAATTTACTTAATGTTATACACATAAAAATACATGAAAAAAAATTGACAAAATCAGATTCAAAAAATTTTTTTAATATTAAATTGTATTTTTATATATACAGGTATAACAAATAATATGTTTTAAACTGAAGATGGCAAGAAGCCGAAACTGTTTATACCTATTGCAAATAAAATCGAAAATGAAATATTAATTTATTCTGTTATGAACAGTTTAATCCCTTTTCTTTAAAATTAATATTAATATTAAAAACTTCACTTTCTTTATTTTTTATATATAATATTAAATTTAAAAAAATATTAATAACAATTATTAATTATATAATTTAACAAAAAGTATTGCTGACAAATGGCAATAGAGTAACTTTTTTTAAACACCCGGTATATACCTATAATACCATCTATTATGATTTCAATGGGAGTTTAAAAAAGCAATTTTCGGTAAAAGAACACCATTTCCCCCTTATCTTCCTTTTGGAAGGCCGAGTGTTCATTTGGGACGACTTATTTCTTTACGAAGGGAAGAGTCGAATTGTAATTTAAATTCATAAAACGTTTTCGTTTATTTTTGCTTTTGCTTATCTCGGCAGAAGATCTGTCATAAACATCAATTTTCAGTTATTTGATCATTTTTTCTGATTATTTTTGTTAATCTTTCAGCAAATTAACTATTCCTTTAATACAGTAGTTCGCAGCCTTTTTTTCAATTCTGGCCTACAAAAAAAATATTTATACCCATGGTCTTCTCTATTTTTATGAGACAACTGCGGTGTTTATTTACAATTATTTATTTAAAAGTTAGTGCAATAAAAAAAACGGCTCAACAAGAGAGACGATGCGCTCAACTTCCCAACAACATTGAAACCTCTAATTCCACATTTCAAACCAAACGTCACCCAACATATGCACAAACCGAGAGAAATTTATCCAATCAACCATGGCGATCACAATTCCACCAACCAAGTCCCACCCAACACACACACACACACACACACACACACACACACACACACACAACAACAACAAACCACGCATAAGGATCACGCACTCTAAGCCCTCTTAGGTACGTTCGAAGATTGCGTCTCTGAAAACAAACCATCATCATTACTTCATAACCCATATCTCTTGAAGTTGGCTTAAAAAGGAGAGCTGAAACGTCGGGTAAATTTCAACAACAACCCAAGATATTTTCACATACACCAGAGACAGCGCTACAGAGGGGCAAGCGCCCCCCACCATGCAATGGCATCTGCCCCCCAATGTGCTTGAAACCAAAGTCATAGGATGATATAAATTTGTTATTTTTAAACAATATTATTACTTAAACAATAAATGAGTTAAAAATTTAAAAAAAAATATCAAAATGGTGGTTTGTTTTCTGAGTCGCAGTTTTCTGTTCCCCAGGTTTGGTCAAGGGGGAGCTGGCCAATTGGACATTAGTCTAAGGCCATTCCAATGAAAATCAATCAATCAACCAGGTCTGGTCAGTGGATATCTAATAGATAAGTGGATTTGTCTCAGAGACAAAGGAAGAGGTTGATTTTGTGTATCAGCACCCATCATTTGGGATTTTTATTTTAAACCTCTCAAACAAAGTTTTATTTTGCACAAAGATATTTTCAATTATGAAGTTTTAAAAAGTTTAAACAATAAATTGTTTAACTTGTATACTTCTTTCTCTTATTTTGATTATATAAATTATATTGTAATTTACAATAAAGAACATTTTGTCTAGTGTTTTCAAAACTACAATAGTTACCTGGCTTAAGAATGGTATTTCTTCTTCTCTTAATATTTAATCTCTCCATTTTATTCAAACATTATTTTTAGATCTTTAATGTGCTATTTTACGGATTATATTTCCATCTTTGATTCCCCTTCCTCCATTAGTCTTTAATAAAACTTTATAAATTGAAAATTTTAATTAACCTTAAATATTTTAATTTACTTTAATTAAAAATTAAACATTTAGGTTTATAAGTGTCGGTTTTCTCTCATTTTCTTTATATATATTAATAGGAATGCTATACAGTAGGTATATATATAGAATAGTTCTTCCATCACCATAATTTTTAAATTGTTAATTTGGAATGTGACCTTTGAAATTTATGGGTGCTTCTCTACCCTCTTGAAATGTTACATGTAATGAAAGAATCTTGGACAAAATCATTTTTTAATTAAGGAGTTATAAAAATTTCTATATGAGATACAGGAATGTTCCTAAATAAAATAAGTTGTATTATTAGCTTGATTTCCATTATTCTTTTAGTTCTAGAAACAAACAATCATTCATTTGATAAAATAAAATATTGATTGATCTTTGACATCTATTAGTAATGAAATTTTATTTTATAAATTTTTATCTCAATATGTTTTAATGAAAATTTTCTTTTTTTGTTTTATTTGAATTATTTAATATAATAATAAACGAATCAGAGTAGGATGAAATGGGGGCAGCGAGCGGGTAGGTTATATATATATTTTTAATAGCTTTCGATCAAAATATTAGAAAATAGAATATTTAACAAAATAAAAATATAGAGTATGTATATAAAGAGTCTAAATAAAGCTATATTATTTCAGGAATGTTCGCAGAGGCCGGAGCCCCGCGGCTAGACTCATATTTCGTCCTACATATTACATATTGAAATTTATATTTTTAAACATTGCTTGGGAAATAATATTTTCTATACTTTAAATATGGTGATACATAACTACTTACACTTTATTTGAAGAAATAAAGTGGCTGTTGTATTCAAACAATAAGAGACGGAAGGAGCGGGCAGCCAGGATATCAGTCCCCACGAAATGAAACTCTCTGTTGAGAAACAGTTTCGGTTTTAATGAAATATAACCATTATCAGTCCATTTATCCAAGGGCGGATACAAGAGGAGGGGTAAAGGGGGTAATTACCCCCCCCCCCTGAGATTTGAAAAAAATACTTTTTTTGAAAAAAATTTATTTTTAATGTAAAATTTTAAAAATTAATATTTAAAAATTTGATTTGCTATTTATATTCTGGCAAACAAGTACAGAATGCGCCTTTAAATTACCGAAATTAAGAAAAAATAGTGTGCTGTGCGACGAGTCACACCAGATTACCCCCCCCCGAGAAACACCTCTGGATCCGCCCTTGCATTTATCGAGAGTGTGAGCTCAAATGACAAAAGCATTGAGTCATATTACCGAGTTGTCAGTTGATGTGTATTATACATAAATTATTTGTATAAAATACAAAGCAATGCAATCTTCTTATACGATGCGCCAAGTTTGAACGACAAAACACACAACACACACATACAAAGAATTTTGTATCTCAAATTTGGCGCATCGTATAAGCTGACTGCTTTGTATTTTATACAAATAATTTATGTATAATACACACCAACTGTCAACCGCCCAATATGATTCATTTCTCTGTCATTTGAGTTCACACTCTCGTTAAATGGAGTGATGATGGTTACATTTCTTAAAACCGAAACTGTTTCCTAAATAGAGAGTTTTATTTTTTGGTGACTGATACCCTGTTTTAGGACAATTTTTAATTATAGACCACATTTTTGTATTAATTATTGATATTTATTAAAAATATATAAATACTGTACAACGTTTCGACTGCTTATTCTGTTTATTCTGTAATACTGTACAACGTTTCGACTGTTTGTTCTGCAGCTGTTATCAAGTACAGTACTTGATAACAGCTGCAGAATAAGCAGTCGAAACGTTGTACAGTATTTATATATTTTTAATGAATATCAATAATGTGGTCTATAATTAAAAATTCCCCTAATAATAATAATTCAAACCACAAAAGCTTTAATAAACACTGATATCCTGGCTGCCTGCTCCTTCCGCCTCTTATTGTTTACTTTCTCGTTCATTCAGAGTTACAATGACTAGGCCTATATACCAGTAGATGTGGCATGACAGCAATGGCTCAACTAAATCTTTACCCAGCCACTAAAATTCGACGAGTTTGAAGGAAGCCTCACTCAAAATTTATACATTGAACAAATTTGAATTCAAAAATAACAATAATAGGCCTAGTTTGAACTCTTCCGAAAATATTAGTTTTAATAACATTTTGACTCAAATATTTTTACATGCTATATAAAATTTCAATAAATTAAATTTTAATCCAGAATTGAACATTTTTTTAAGGACTTTTCGGGACTGAGATCATTTAGTTTAATATATAGGGCTTATATATTTGTTATATGTTAATAGATAACTACTTACCCTTGACTTTCTCACTTATTCTCTTATTTTCCTAAATTAAAATTTTAATCACTAACGGGGAGTGAACCCCTGCCCTCTCCCTCCCTATCGCAAGATGCGAAACCTATAATTCCGCGCCCAGGGACAAAGTTCTTGACCTCGAGGCTAGTCAAAGAGCTTTGACTTGAATGATTCAATTTACTCAAGACTATTTCCTTATATAGCAGTATGAGAGATTAATTAAACTAGCGCTGTATAAAATGTAATTTATTTCATGTAGGCAATAACGTTATCGCCTAATTATTATATCATAATTAAATCTACTATCAATTAAACAATGATTTTAGAAATTTTTACTTTCTCTTACCTATATGTTTATGAGTGGTTCAAAGCAAAAGTCGACCAAGTCCAAAAGTGAACAATTTACTTATTTTTCCCTTTTTGGATAGTAAATTATGGTATTTATTCGCTCTAACGATTTTTAAAATTGTGATTCAGTATCAACTTTTGTTGAAAATACGTCAACCAGGTAACTAATAAGTTTTTTCAAAAATTTTGAAATTTGTAATTTGTTTGTCCTAATATGATAAATTACACTTTAGGAAAAAAGGACAGAGATGGATTTCCTGTATTATTAATTATGTTTTGATATTAAAATCAGTTATTTTCTGTATTATCAATTAAAGAAATCCTAAATCATACATCATTTAAAATGTTAATAAATAAGTAAATATTTATAAAATTTGAAAATGAATAGCAATGTTGATAACTACTAGTACTTCTAATTCTAAACTAATTCATAAAGCCAATAGAGTGAACAAATAACGGCGTAAAAGTTCTTTATTTATCTATTGAATGGAATTGAGCTTGTCTAAATTTATGAAATAATGCTAATTTACTATTTATTTCATTTAATTATTTATAACCATAATAAATGTTTTCAATTTCTCTCTTTATTAAATATTTATTTTTTTTATATATTTCAAATTTAAAAAATAGGCTATTAAAAATTTGAATATTTTAAAAGATAATTTGTGAAGTACGCTTTTTAATTTCGTCGCTAATTGCCCACTTCAATTCTCAAGATATAATAAATAAAATAAGGCTTTTTAAACATGACTATTGGCTTATGCAACTAAAAAACGACAGGTGGTGATAAGGCGACTCACTCAAAGGAAAAAATAATAAATTAAGAATGCATTAATCAAAATAAATTTACCAGTAGTAGTAGATACTCATTTACTAAATTCTGTGAATATATACATATACATTATATATTTATCATAATATATAATCCTATATCTACTACTATCTGTATCAGTCAAAAGTATCTATTGGCTAAATAAATATTTTGTTATTATTTAGTGAAAATCAAACTTTTTTCCCTAGTAAAAAAATTTCCCTATAAGGTGATCAAAACTCGTAATAGATAAAGAATCTGGTTGATATTTTATTAATAAAAAACAAACAATTTGCTTATCATCATTATCATCATTACTATATATAAAGCGCTAGATGCTAGCTTCTGTCTGTGCCGATCAGGACGCTGATTGGCTAGAGTTACAGGAAGTGGAGCGGGAGCGAGAAATGTAAAATTTAAGTCAAGAGGGGAATTTGAAAATTTCCAAACAGTCAGCAAGAATCATTAGCTCGCCAAAAGCGAGCAAGGGGGTCCAGGGGCGTAGCCCCCGTCCAGTGGAAAAAAAATAAACGGGAAATAACTTATAAAAAAAAAGAAATAGGGTTAATAACTTACCCAGTCCTCTCAATCAGGTGGTATATAATTAAATTAGCTAACCCTAACTATTAGCCCGAGGTTGATATTTATTTAGTTTTTTCCTTTGGTTTCGATTTTAGGTAGCTATGTATCAAAAATAAATTAAATTTTTGTCTGATTTGGTTTTGTACGCATGTGATATTTGAGGGTTGTTACGATAAGACCGCAGAGATAGATATATGTGAATGTTTAAAAATTTGTGGTTTTGAAATTGATTCTATTTGAAAAAAATTAATTGAAAAAATTTTATTCTGTTTTTTTTTCTGACTCGTAATAATATTTTTCCCTTTTATTCAATCGATTAACCCTTTCATGCAGAACTTGATAAATTGTGAAAAAAAGAGGGGAGCATATAAAAATTGAGATAATGTGAGTTAAGAATGAGCTAAAAAATAAAAAGATTTCTCATCCTTTTCGATTCTTGGCCTCATTTAAAGAGGATGCTTAAATGTGAGCCTCCTGTTATTTTTATTTCAGCTTTTGATTTCATTTTTTTAATTTTAATTTAACAAATAAATTTTTTTGTAATTCAAATTTAATTTATTACCATAGGCCTGTACAAAAAACTTCTCCCATAGCAGAGCCGGAACTATGGGGGGCATGGTGGGCAAGTGCCTCGGGAGGCAGATATCAGGGGGCGGTAAAATAGGAAAAAGGTTCACAAAAATAAAATGGAATTACTTATTAAGAAACGTTTGAAAAGTTAAAATATTGCAATCAAATGCATCCAAGAAATTAACAAATTCTATTTAAGCTTTATTATGCAAAATTTATAAATATATTCGTATTTCAAATTCCCCCCCCCCCTTTAAGAAACAAGAATTAGGCTACAATTATTCGTTCACAAATCTCCTAGTTCCGGCCCTGTTCTATAGAATTAAAAAAAATATTTAGATTATCTCATTATAAGGTATATTTATTTATTATTTCTCAATTAGATTATATGTTCTACAATCAATAAAGAATTTTTTAAATTTAAAATTCTTAATTATTTGTATTATTATTATAATATAAAATCAAAATGAAATCATATTTCTAGAATTGCTGGGAGAATGGCAATTTTAAGGATACTCTTTAGACAGACGGTTGCATACGTCCAAGGCTCAAAAGGCAGGCTGGGATTTAATATTGTCCTTCACAGTACAATCGCATTTCATAAATATTAAATCAAAATTTATATATTTTAATTATTCAATTAAACTTATTTTCATATTGTAATTCAAATTTTATCTGGTTTATGATATCTACAAATTGACCAAAATCTCTTATTTAAAGTGATAGTAAAAAGGAATAAAAAAGTATCAACTTGTTTGAGACTTTTATTATTTTTTTTTTATATTTTTAGACGGCGAGGCTTGATTGAATCCGGATGTGACATTTCACGTTATTCATTGTAGCTTTCATCATCTCCCTCTCCCAATTTTACTGGGATGTTAAAGTCAATTAAATAAAGGCACAGTAGAGTTGGTGTTTGTTAATTTTTTTCATAGGCCTCTTTGAAATCAATAAATAAGTCATGTGTGTCTATGTAAAAATTCTCTTGGTTTTTCTAATTTCTCTTCTCTGATGTAAAAATTAATTCGTAGAAGGTTTATTTGAGTGGAACCTGCAATGTTATCTGCCAATTATTGGTTCTAAAACAGTGTGCAAATCTCTTTATAGCTATAGCTTATAGAGCATGAATTGTTTTATAAATTACATAATACATTGGAAATTTAAAAAAAAATTCTCATCACTTTATATTTGAAACAAATTAATAATAAAATATTGATAGAGTATATACTTTTATAATATTGAGGGAATTTTATGTAAACTAATAACTTTTTTCAATTAAAAAATGATTTAAATAAAATAGACCATGTCTTCTCTTTTTAACGACCCAAATACAATAGATACCTCTGGCTCCAATTTACATGGTACAATAAAAAAAATTATATTGTATGGATCGGTAGTGTAGTATAGTATCAATACGAGTATATCTTTCTATTTTCTAAAATTATTTTCAGTATTTTGGGTATGGATTGAAAAGAAAAAACAAACACTGGCAGATTCGAGCCTTATTTTTCAAAGGATTGATGAATGATCTCGAATGTGGACTCATCCATTTCCATTTATTGTGTCATTTGTCGAATTTACTCCAAGTCAATAGAACGATGACACAAGTCTATGTATTTTTAAAAACTCACTTATCAATTTAATTCTTTTGTAACTTAATTAAAATTAAAGTTTATGTTTATATAATTAAATAATTAATACTGTAGAATCGTTTACCGGCATAAAATTATTTTTTTTTAAGTGTGATTTTCAAATGAATAATTTATTGCCAAAATTTGGAAATGTTTATTTAATATAAACGCGTAGAGATCCTCTCTATAATTAAATGAAGGAAATTTCTTCTCAAAACGAATACATCAACTTCTTTTCAAATTACATTTTCAGATCCAACTAATTTTGACTTCTCATTAAAATACACTTTCAAAGAGTTTCTTCTATAGGTGGTGATGTACATTCCAACGTTCTATAATATACGTATTAGCCATGGGCGTCCGCAGGGGGGCAACCAGACACTTGCCCCCCCCCTGGAAAATTTAAATGATACAAAAAAATGTATAAAACAAAAAAAAATACAAAAAAAACCTTCCACAGTATACATCCACCTTGCCGCGGTGAGAAAGCTTTAAATACTAAGAGATGTATAACATTATTAATATCAAAATACGTTTTTTTTTAACTTATCTGGAAGTGACTTGCCCCCCCCTGCAAAAAATCCTGCGCACGCCCTTGGTATTAGCAATTGTATACAGCAGGCAGTGGCGTCATTTCAACTTTTTCTTGGCAAATTTTTTTCTTGGGGGGGGGGGGCAAAATCTTTTTTCTTAAAATTTACTTACAAATATGTACTCAAATTGAGCCAAAAGATATTTAATTTAATTAATTGTTTAATTCTCTACAGTTTATATGCTCGTAGATATATTTTGAAAGATTTTATCTAGAATAATATAAAATTTTATGGCAAATGACCCCCCTGCCCCCCTCCCCCAAATGACACCACTGACAGTAGGCTAGATGATCAAAAATGGACGCAAGAGGGCTGAGCAGTAGATCTAGGCCTATTTATCTTCTATCTATACATATATATGTAAATGAAATGAAAAAAGTATATATAGACCTATATATATATGTATGTATGCATGTATATGTTCTTTAGAAATCCACATTTTTCAATGAATCTTTTTGAAATTAACTACACATATAGTACATGGACCAGGAATTAACGTAGTAATAATTTGAATCTCTTAAATATTTTGGAAAATTAATTATAATCAAATTTCTTCAATATTGGAACACAAAATCGACAAGTTGGCTTGGAAATTAGAGAGGCAGTTAGTTGCTTTGTGAGTCAGCTTTCCAGGTATATAACATGGAGCTGTGTGAGGAGCTACGCAGCAGTTGAAAAAAGAAGAGAGCACGCATAAGTTGACTCTTTAAACAGTCATAAATAGACCCTTTTGCTGTGGCCAGTCGGTACCCTCGCTTGAACTCAAGATCCTTCCTTAACATCTTAACACGTACATTGCAACAAGAAATATCCCAAATTGGCAATAAACTTGCCTGCCGGAGGCGAGCAAGGAGGTCCAGGGGGCGCTAGGTGGAGATCTCACCGAAGGCGGTCTTTGCTACTAGTATACAACAAAATCCTCTCAATAGTCAATCCTCTGTCCTCTATTTATATATCTGTGTGAAAAGTTCCAATTTATGCAAATCAGATATGATGGGAGGGTCGAGGTTCATCAGACAAGGTGCCTAGGCCGTCGGGGGGCTGCGCAGCTAGTAAATTACTAATAAAACAAACCAACTTTCCTATTAAATTAATAATTTTCCATATAAATTAAATGTTCACATAGAGGGTTGTTAATTCACAAACATTTTTCCTCTCAAGGTGTTTCAGCTCTCATTTGTCCGAATATTTTATCAGTTGAATGAGTAAATGCAATCGAATTAGTTGCAAATGGATGTTCTGCAAACTATCGCTCTACAACTAAAATCTCAAAGGGACGCTCGTAATTTTGCAAATATTTGCATGAAACTGTTGTACTGTTCAAATCAGAAATTAGAGTAATTGTTAACAAATTAGAAAGCGCATTTTTTAATAATCGATAATATTCTGTTTCCAAATAAACAAATGTAAATTTTTAATTATTTTTTGATAGTTGGGGAATTGAGAAGATAAAAACGAAAGTATGCAGTAGAGATTGGCATCGAGTGGGTGGCCTCGAGGGACCAGCGTGTGGAATGACCTCGGGTTGCATTCGATACAATATAATTAACAAATTAACCCCCTAACTGAGAGGTTTTCAAAGTTAAAATTAATCTCTAAGGCATTCAAATCTTTGTTTCATATTATTTTATTTTTTATAGCCGCAACATCCCTGGACCCTATTTCTCGTCTTCGGCGGGCAGGTTTTTAGCCAGTTTAGACACACCAAGTGTGTCCTAGGTAATAAGTTTTCAAGTAAGTGTATTGGGGGATGACACAGTCGATTTATGACTGCCCAAAGGGCTAGATGGCCTTAAATCTCAAAGCTGCCAAAAGGAAAAAAAATAGATTTGTGTTCTGATATTGAATAATATTGATTATAATTATTCCAAAAACATTTACTACGTTACTCTTAGTTTCCAATATTATACCTGTACTTCATTTCAAGTATATTCATTGAAAATCGTAGATTTCTATAAAACATACATTTTTCCATTTCATTTAGTATTTTTATTACGTGAATTATATTTTTTTCTTCGATATTTTTCTTTTTTCTTAACCTATTTTATTTATTATATTCAAATATTAGTATAAGTTAATGGAGATTAGAATGTCCGTTCAATTGATTTCTTCACTCACTGCCTTAGAGAATCTGTTGTAAATAAATTCTAAATTCTCTTGCTCTGTAATCTTAATCTTTTATCTTATTATTCAATTGGAGATAAATTCTATGAGACCAAATTCGTTTGGTTTATCTTCTCTCCATTGAAGAATTGCATTTCGTGTGTAGAAAAATTGAGAGGGGCAACTTTTAAGGCCGTGTCCCCTTAATGTAGAATAAGGAATTTTTTCATTTGTGGCTTAATAATACCTGGCTGCAACGACCATCAACTCTGCTCTGAATATGGATTTTACATAAATTTATTTCATTCATCATTCAGTATATCGAAAAAGCGTCGTTAAATATTGGTTTATGTATAGGCCTAGATTCATTCGCTATCCCTAATTCAAATATTAACAAAGCACCTGCCACGTTTATTTTTCAAATTTTTTTTATTTTTTTATTTTGTCATTTTAATAATTCTCTTTCTTTAAATAATAAGAATAACTGTAATTAGAGAATTATTTGCAACTTGGCTGATATATTACCACTCTAATTAAGGATAAAGTTTCCTAATGAGTTGGCTGTGAATTAGCTAATATAGTTTGAAAACAATTAAGAGTTAAACTAAATTTTACTGATTACCTAGATGATAACTTAGATGCTTTCTTAATTTGACACTTCTTGCTTTTTTTTTTTATTTTAAAAGGCATTCTAATCAGAAATGTTTTAGTTTCACTAAA
This sequence comes from Euborellia annulipes, assembly GCA_023213315.1. NCBI lineage: Eukaryota > Metazoa > Arthropoda > Insecta > Dermaptera > Anisolabididae > Euborellia > Euborellia annulipes. Next base: position 216,230 of record JAKCPI010011712.1, on the reverse strand, counting down.
GGGTTAGCGGAGCTTTTTTTAGGGAGATGACATCCAACCGCTAACTGTTGAAATGTTTGATAAATTGATGAATGAGTAGCGAATATAGCAACGAAAGGATCAATAAATCACAATGATAGCTGAGTAGACACTGATGAACTGCTTAGTGAGGATAAGCACTTTATTGGCAGCCATTTTTATTCTTGCCCAGGTATATGCCCATTAACGCACCCCCTCCCCCTCCCAACCCCTTATTCCAGCTTTTAATCATATTTTGAAGTAAATGACAAAATCGAAAATAGGCGATCATTTATTATCTCTCAATCTTATTAATTTCTCTATAATGACAGATTAGTAATCTTTAAAAAATAAATATAGAGGGGAGGGTGGTTCAAATAACTAAGTTGCTTATCTGACTCATTATCACCATCCATCTTCATCCATGCCAGGGAAAATAAATTTCTCTAGGAATTACATTTACATAATTGCGTCATTGAATTAATTAACGCGGTCTTACCATATCATTAAATAAGCGTTAGAACTTCTTTACATGCTTAACAAATTGAAATTATTTATTTTAATCAGAGGCTAAATTTAATCATTATTTCCTCTTAAGAGTTTCAATAGCCACTTGAAAAATCAACTTGCAAAATTTGATAGCCTTTGAAATAGATTAACTTTATTTATAGGAACATGAAGCTACATTTTGATAACGTAAGATTTATTCTAACATTAATTTCGCTCCATTAAAATTTTATGATGTTTCTTGGTACTTACCGTAATGCTTCCTATGTATATAGAGGCATTATGAATAAAACAAGAAATTATTTATTAGAATAAGGTGACCAGATGGACATATTATTTAAAACTAATATTTGTTTCAGAATTATTATTTTAGTTATTAAAATTAACTTAAATCAAATGTAAGATATTATTATAAAATAGTTAGCAAATACTATATAGTATTACAGCACCTAAAATTGAATGTCCGGATTTCTTTGTCATCTATCTATATATACAATGTATGAAAAAATGTATGTATGGTTATGTTCTATAAAGATCCCCAATGAGTCATTTTCAAATTAAGTACAGATATAGTATTTGCGTAGTAACGTAAGAAAAAGAAATCTTTTGAGGAATTAATTACAGTCAAATTTCTTCAATATCTCTATTTCGTTTCTCTAAGCAGCTTTATGATTTATAGCCACATCTTCTCCAAGCATATGCCTGACCCTTTAGACAACAATAATTAGACCCTTCTGCTGTAACCAGTCCGTACCCTGAAACTCAAGATCCTTCTTTAACTCTTGCATTGCAAAAATAAATGTCTTAAATTCGAAATAAACTTGCCCCCCGAAGGCGGGCAATCGCTCGGTTTTTAGATTTCAAAAAAATGAACAAATATGTGCCCAGTAAGTACACTACTTAGAGAATTAAACCACTAAGAGAAACCTAAAATCCTTGTCTTACTTGCATAATGCTATAGCTGCGCAATCAGGAAGGGGGGGGGGAGAAAATTGTAGTTTCTCGGGCTTCCTGAGATGTAATTTTTTGGGTTTCATTGTTCCTTCAACTCTACAACAAAAAAGTAAAAAGCACAGGAGAAACTCCTGGCTGCACGTATATCCTTAGTCCTCCCCTCATATTCTTCCCTCCACCCCCCTGTCTTCAGGAAATATATTCACCTTATTCAGCTATTAAAACTAATTTCTGACATTTGAAAAAAATATTAGTTTTCATCTGAATATTCAAGGGAAAAAGCAATCATTTAATCAATAATGTTTTATTTTGTTTTGTAGGATCAAACCGTGAGAGAAAAAAAAATAGTGTGTCTAAGAGCACAACACATAACTTACGTTTACTTGCTAAATTAAGTTCTTATTGATTATTGTCTTTATCCCTATCTGATGAAAAGCTTATCTTTTTCAGCATCTGAGGCCAAATCGACTCCGTTTTGTTTTAAACAAAAATTATTCCCACTGATAAAAATAACAATTTTGTTTATATGAATTATTCAACTCTAGATTTAGAAGAGCTTTGATTTTCATAAATCAATTTCATTTAAATGTATAAAAGTGAAAAAAAAATCAAATTCAAAAAACTTATTGTAACATCAAGCTTTTTATGTAAACACTTGCTTTGATTGTGTCTAACTTCATGGAAATGTCTGTAGATGGCGCTGACGTCGTTGTATATAAAATGCCTTAGAGGTTAGTTCACTTGGGTCGGAGCAAGTGCACAGTAATTGAAAACAACTCCAGAATAAGAAGTCGAAACGTAGTACAGTAATTATATTTTTAATAAATAATTAATAACAAAATGTGGTCTATAATTTAAAAACAACCATAAGAATATAAAAGTGAAATCAACAGAAATTATTAAAAAAAATTTTAACATTTACAGTCTAGAAAAAATTATTAACCTTTAATATTGAAAAATGAATAACAATAAGCTACTATTTATTTATTTATTTTTTTTATAAAGAATTCAGCTGATAGTCACCTAGATTAATTAACATATACTGTATACACTAACACAGCTGAGGCAAAGACAATCTGATGTCATTAAAGCAATAAAAACCTTTCAAGATAAGGATTTTTTATTTAGTATAAAGAGAAGTGAATCAAAGAATCTTATTGTATTTAATCGCCGGATTCGTTAAAGTCTTGAAAACAATGTTTTTTACTTTTTCTTACCTATCACCAGTGGAGGGGGATCTCCATGGAGAGAGAAAAATAACATTAAAGCTCTGCTTAACGCACCCCCCTCTCTATTAAAAATGCCCTTTTTTAATCGATTTTAAGATTTCATGGAAATGGGTATTAAAAATATAATCAAATCAAATTAATGGCAGTGAAATAATTTTCAATTTTTTTAATAAATAGCCTATATTGAATTTAACAAAACTTTCTAAATTTAGTCATAAATCGGATTAAGCCTTGTGATTTTGTTAGGAATATTTCGAATTATTCAAATTTGTTATTTTTAGCTATGGAGGATTTACTTTGTTAAAAAAGAAATATAAAATATAAAAAAGTTAGAATGAATAATTAATCTTAAATTTCCTCTTCATTGTTAGGTGAAGTAAGACTATTTTTTGGCCATTTTCTGTTAAGCTTTTTCCGCGCCGGGATGGCATATTTCCACCCCCTCGCGATTAAGAAAAAAATTGGTGAGAATTTAATCGAAAATTAAAATAATCATTCAATTAGTTTACCATGAATGTGATGTGTCGGAAAAATGATTTGTCGGGCAATTAAAATCTCGAGTAAATAAACGAGACGCTGATCAGAAGATTAATTAAGACTGAAATCGCAAGAATTATGAGGAGCAATCCTATTAATTTAAAGTGATGTCTTCACTGTCTAATAATACCAAAGTTAATTGAATGGAATTAGCTTCTCTCTGTTAAAAAATATTGAAAAGATTTCTTTATTTCTGCTATTGGATTAATCATTGTTGATATTTTCGGAGGATGACTAAACTGGTATGAAAATCATTTTCCATTTCTCTTTCGCTTCTGTTTGATCAAGTTTAAGGAGAGGGTGTTACTACTCGTACTTTGTTTTCCTCTCTCTAGTCCTTTATTGGATTCACTTGGGGATCAATTACGCGAATAACGTAAACAAGCGATTTAGAAATCGCAGGTCAGTCCTTTTGGATCAGCAGGTGCCTATTTCCGACCATCTGGCCAATTAGCTAGGTCGATAACGAGAGCCAATTTGTTTCCCTGTTAATTAATATGGAAAGTAGTGGTTTAAGTTGCGGCGCTTAATTTTTCTGCAAAATGGCCCAGAGTAATTGAAAACAGCTTTATAAACACTTTGTCAAAAAAATCGAATTGTTTCCCATTAGAAAAAATTTTTGTTTAGCACTTGGATTAGATTATTTTTTTTTTTCCACAGATATGATGGAAGCGAATTATAGTTTGTTAAATTGAAATGGAGTAAATAATTAGTAGATCGTTATCAGTAGACGGGATTTATTTAAAATTTGTTGATTTGCAAATAAAGTCCAATAAACGAATCAATATATCGATTATGATAATTGGCATCCATTCCATTCAAGGGGACCAATTTTTGAAATGTTTACCACTTCACCATCACAACGATGAAATTTGTTGCCTGAACTTATAAAACTAACTTCTTCCTCTATAACCCAAAACTTAGTAGTTATGATCTGTTTAATTAATTTGCATATTTAAAAACAATCTTCCTGTAAGGTTCGGATTTGTTTACAAGAAGTGTTGAGTTATTATTATCAAGCAACTGGTCTTGCCAGCCAGGGTCAGATGTCTTAAGTGATCGAGTAGGAAAGTTGGTGCTCGAGCTCAATGATGGTTCTCTTGTTGCATCCCTAGGGGACTGTGTATATAGTATACTCTACTATATTAGATTATTCCTAACAAAGATCAGAGTTTGTCACAATGCTAACTGGTAATTAATTGATTGATTCATCCCTTGATTATTGACAAAAAACCTCTTCTCATCTCCTGGGATCGCTGTTCCATTAAAACTCATCTTTGCTGTTTCAAGAGGGGAGTAAGTAAAACAGAAAATGATAACTTGACAACCTCTCTCTGCATTAAACAATCACTCAAAAAGATTCATTATTTTACATTTTATTTCGATCACATGGTCTTATTTCTTTATACTTACCTTTTTAGAAAAAATCCCTTATAAAAAAAATGATTTAGTTTTACTGTTTTTTTTTTTTTGTATATAATCATATCATCATTTTTTATACTATATATATTTTTTTAAACTTATTTAAGCTCTTTTTCGACATCTGAGGTCATTTAGACCCCTATTTATTTCATTTAAAATAAATTTTTTCGCCCGGGACGGGATGCGAACCCTCGACCTTTTTTTGTGTTAGAGTATTACTCAATCTTTCCCAAACTGTGGGCAGCTGAGCCCCAGAGCGCTGTGGCTGTTCCATTGGGGCGCCGTGAAAATTTTCCTATACAAAATATCACTGTATATTAATAATATTATTACTTTATAAATGTTACTCGGAACAACGTAAATTTGACGTAAAATTTCAAATACGTGTTAATTTATTTTTAAATCAACCTTACTTCATCACTCACAAATTATATTAATGCCAAAAAATAGTATTCGCCTTTGATTTTTCGCTATTAGGCTCCTATTCGAAAAATTAAAGTCATCATTTATTAAATAAAATTGCAAACATAAGAGATATAGATATACCAATTCGAAATGAAGAGAAATTATTAGTAACATAAGGCTTGCCCTGAGCTGATAGATAGGGCGCTGGCTATCGAAAAAGTTTGGGAACCCCTAAAGGGGTTAAATACTATAGTATTACAGATGCTTTATTATCGCCTGGCTGGCATTTTCTTAGTATTTTATATTGAATTGAAACTTCAAAATTATTAAACCTATTCTATATTACTTTCTTTGTATATATAAATAAATTAGATACAAATTAAAATAATTTATTTTATATTGAAAGTGGAAATAGCCTCAAGATTTTGATCCTGATCATGGTGTTTATTGGGGAGGTCCAGGGTGAGTAGAGGCGACAGGATGATAGTTATCTAAATTTTACTTAAAGAAGAGTGCCTTTATAGGCCTACTGTATTTTTTCGTCGGTCTAGTTTATCGACTTCACAATTTATTAAAACCCTAACAAGTTTCGAAAGAGTTTTAAGTTCTTTCCTTTTGAAAATAGAATTATAATGATTAATTTAGATTGGTCCATTAATAAATATTTAAATAAGACATTTTTTTGAATCTATAAATATAAATTTAATGAACGAACGATCTAAGATATATTAATTTTACCTTCATATGATGTTTTTTATTCCTTTTTTTTTTGTAAATAAAAAAGTGAAATTATAAATAAAAATTTAGATTAATGGAAAAAGTTCTAAACGAGTATCAATTCTTACTTTTGTTAGTTGAACAAAATATTTAAAGAGGGGACTTGTAAGGGGCCTTATCTAAAGTCAATAATCGTTTTGAAAGATTAAATACAAGCTAGTGATCTTTAAAATGTAGGATATTTCAATCCTACTCGTTTTAAAATAATTTACATGTATTATATTCATTTGTCTATCTGCCCATCACGGAAATTTTGTATATACTCTATTTTGAGAAACTGTTTATATTTAGAAAAGAAAATTGGGGCATGTGATTAAGGAAAGAAAAGTCGATGGACCGCCCAAGGCGGGCCCGATTCATATATTAAAAGAGGGTCCAGGAAGGCGAAGCCGAAGACGCTCTGCGGATTTGAAAATTTAAAATATCTCCAGCATTTTAAATTACCGGGACTTAGTTTTATTTTCTTACTTTATCAAATAAAATTACTACACATTTGGTGGAGATCGATCCATTAATCTAAGCTGATATCTAATAACCTCTCTGTAAATAGATGTGGAAAGACAGACATAGGACTTAATATAGGATTTTTTTGGTGTTGCGGGATGAGTAACTTGGAGTGAAGATATGAATAAGAAGGAGATAACTTTCTTCAACTCAAGTCATTTTTTCCATCGCATTAAATTTCGTAAATTATATTATTTTTTATATCAAGTTATAAAATCTCAAAAATTTGTCACAATTTCTTACTTCGGCTAGCTCTAATTTATATAAAGGCTACCAAATAAAAATTAATTAAACAATATAAAAATTTTAAATTTATTCATTTATATTGAAAATAAGCTATGTGACAAGAAGATATAAGTAATATTTTCAAAAAAAGAAATAAATATTATTTTTGTCAATAGAATTGAATAAATCGTTTTTTCAACTTCATAGAAAGATCATATTTTATTTAGAAATATAATTCTTATGTTGACAAATTTATGCCCGTCCGCCAACCCTCTATCCAAACAAGGTCATCTCTCAGAAAACATTTGCCCCAATGCATAAATTTGACATCTCTATTACTTATCCAAAAATAAAATCTTAAATTTCACTTTGTGATTTGTTTTTAATACTCACAATGGAAAATTATTATTTTTACTTTCTCTTACCCTATATACGAAAAATAATATAGAGAGAAAGTATTGAGATCATGTCAAAAATTCGATGTCGAGGTTTTGATGGATATACACGTTTAGAGGTCCGAAAAAGTGGGTCCCGCAAAATGGTCTGTCTGTCTGTGTATCTGTGGGTGACGTTTTTAAGCATGAAGCAATTGAGCTACGGGATGTTATATTTAAGTTAGGGTGAGGAACTCTCCCCCTCCCGGATACTCAAAATAAGGTTTTGTACAAAATAGAAATATATCCATCAAAATCTCGACATAGAATTTTTGACATGATCGCAATACATTCTCTCCTTATTTTGATATATAGGGTAAGAGAAAGTGAAATCGCTTCGTGATTTGATCTTTTGGGTTGCATAACTTCCAGGGAGGAAATATTTGTGAACGCTGGACGCTACATTAGCAATGAAGGCCATCATTTCTATTAAAAAAAAATCAAAATTCATATAAAGTAAATATTAGAAAAAAGTGAAGAAAAGCACGTTATAGTTTTTTTTCTTTCTAAGGTAAATATGACCCACTAGAATGGAAAAAATAAAACAATGAAAGTTGAATGGGAATTTTTGCTTCATATTCTCTCTGAAATTCTTTCTCGTTGTTTCTCTTTCTTTTTCATATAATTTAAATAAAATACCTCATTTTTTTAGGTTCAACTATTTGGATATCTTATTATACAATTTGTGTTCAATATCTTGTTTATTTCTTCTTACAAATTTAAATAAAACAGATAACATAATATTATATCATTAATATTAATATATACTATTATTATTTTAAAATTGTAAAATTAGTGATTTTCTTATGTTTTGGTAAATGAATTCATTCGTATTAGTTGAAGTCGAATAGCGCGCTGAGATTATACGATTATGAGCTAAACTCATTGAATGCGTTCGTTTATAATCCTATTTAGTCAAAACCAGCGTTTCTTAACTCTTTTGATTTAGAATATTTATTTGTCACATAATGTTCAAAGGAATATCTCTTCTCGGAAATATTAAATATATAATTTTAATAAATTATAATCGTTTCGTAGAGAATTTATAATTGGTTGAGAAACTACGATATAAACTTTCCACTACCAGTAATAGATATTTAGTCGAGTTTCAATTGATCTTAATTTAGCATTTGATTTATAATTATTTTATTCATTATGCCATTATCTATATAACAGAGTAGATATCCTAATAATTAATAGTATCATAGAAAATTAACTCGCATAATAAAAAAGATTTGCTTATTATTTTATACAGCTATGACAACGAATTCAAAATTTCTGATTTAGTTAAGGGGCTTCGGGAGGCAAAGCTGTTCGCTTGTTTTCGCCGATAAGATGGCGTTACTGGTCTTAAAATAGTTATACAAAAGCCCAACTAATACGAAAATTTGCCAACAGATGGCAGGATGGTAGGGCTATATTTAATCTCATGTATTTGTTTCATTTTCGTTGATCTTTTAATAATGAATAGTTTATAAATATTACTATATATTATATATCATTTATAATAGCATTGTTTTGATAATTGTTTTCTTTTTTCTTTCGACGGAAATGAACATGTTGATTGTTAATGGGCATGCATTTCTATTTATTTTTTTTTTCCTTTTGTTTTGTTGTATTTGTTATTGTATTTAAATTTGTATTGTGTTTGTTGGACCTAGCCACCGAGGTCTGGTGCCTCTAAGCGGGTCGTAATAAATTTATTTATTTATTTATTTAGCATAAAAATATATAAATACAGGCTTATAAGTGATCTGATAATGCCGGTTGTTAGACTAACCTGCCCTCTTGCAAGAATGTTAACTATTTGCCAGTTAATTTTTAAACAAATACGAAATTTATTTTTGACTTGGTCACCACTTTATTTAATTATTATAGGTTGGATATTAATAATTTTTACATTTAAAAAAAAATTACATTTTTTATAATAGATTTTTTTTTGCATTATCAATAAATAAAAAAAAAAAAATATTTAATCGAAATTAAAACAAAAGAATTCTATTATGTATTAAAAAAAACGAATAAAAAATACTTTTCCCTCAGTAATTTCGAACTAAAGATTCAATGTGCTCCTGAAGTAGCTTAAACAATACATTTTAAATACTTGCAGTATTCAAATAATTTTTATGATTATAAAATATTTCGGAATAAAATAAAAATGAATAATAGCTTTGTTTATATATAAACATATATAACATATATATATATATAAACATATATATATATATATATATTTCACAAGAACAAGAATTAAATAAAATTTTGCTTTTTTCTTGTCTATAAGGGGAATGGAGCCCGTCTATTGAATAAATTTGAAATTTATAAACCAAGTGGGAAAGAGCTTTTTCAAGGTAAAATATTAATCCAGACAAAACTCCTTTTGTTTGGTCCGATCGCGAATCGTGCCGATTCTATCAGAAAAAGAATAAGTATTTATAGAACTGATTCGATGCAGATTTTTATTGACCAATAAATATCGATTAGCGAAAATATCTGATACACAATAATTCATTTCATAAACCCGCAAATAAACTATATCTTTTGATCCAAGCATTTGTATATCAATACATTAATTATAGTACAATTTATAGATCTATACAAAAATATAATTTATCATAAACATAATCAAAAGTTGATTCTTATTGTGATTTTTAATAATAATGCGAATATAAAAATAGGCTATTGTAAAGTTGTCACGAACCGAAATGACTAATATGAACTATTATTGTTACATTTGTTACATTCCAATTCATTCTTTAAGTGTATCGTGCGATTTTCTTTTTGAATTTAGTTCCATGTAGTATTAGAAAATCAACATCTAATTATTTTCCTATTTTTATTTCAAATCATTTCCTATTGATTATTACAATATTGTGTAAATTATAAAAATTTAATAAATATAAATTATTATTAGAAATCGATATATACTACAAAAAAATAAATATTTTTTTAGAGAGTTTTGAACATGTTAGGAAAAAAATTTACAAAAATCAGTTTAATTGTACATAAATTGACGAAATTTACTTTCAAGGCCCACAATTTTCTAGAATTAATGCTTTTCGTGTTGAAAGATAATCTTGCTAGTTTAATATTTAAAAGAAAGGAATTTAAAATTTTTAATGATCAATCAACGATATGGCTTTATAATTTTTTTTTTTTTTTAATAATATTTATATCTTTTTAATAATATATTTTAAATTTTGGAATTATCATAAAGTGAAATTCATTATAGATAAATGGAAGTTTACACTACGTATTTGTTTAAAAATAAATAATCTACAGTAAATGCGCTAAATAACAAATTCAATGATATTTTGGCAAATAATTAACAAAATAATTTGCTAATATTTATTATTGCAAATTAATGGATTTATCATTAATTTTCTTTTAATTAAGTAGGCCTATATTGTAATTTACAATTATTCTGTATTTTGAAAAATAGAACAAAACAAATAAGATATAAGAAATATTCAAGGTGGATAACTAGGAACCTCCTCCCTCTCTCTCTTCCCCATCGGGAAGAACATATTGCACACAGTTTAATTAAAATACAAAAAAGTAATTTATATGGGTCGTTCCATGCCAAATCGACAAATTTTTTTCCTGACCCCCGCGGATTTTGCTAAAAATTTCCTATCTTTTTTCTACCCCTTAAAAGACATTTTTGAGAATTTTCTCAGTTTTTTTTTAGTCTCGTACTTTACTGAAAAAAAAAATTTAGTATGTTGACTTAAAATTTTCGAATAAAATATCATTTTTTAACTTCTAAAGTTTCACTAGAAAGCTGAAAAAATTTCATAAAAAAGTTATGTAAAAAATAAACCAAATTTCAAGAAAAATTTTTTTATAACCAAAAAAAAAAAAAAAAAAAAATAGAAGCAATCGTCGGCACATCTTGAAATTAGGGGGGATAATTGTAGAATTAGTTAAAGTTTTTTTTTGAGTTAAAAAAAAAATGGTCCATTTAAAATTAGGGTTTTTTCAAAATAACTGAAATATTTCATATATCCGGGCTTCTGAAATAATTTTTGTATTTTTTTCTGAAAACTAAATTAAAAAACAAAATTTTTATATCCTTGCGGGGTTCAAAAATATCAATTTTAAAATAAGTTATAGTTATTTAAAAAAATTATTCAAAAATCCATAACTTTTTTTTAGTTGGGTAAAAAAATTTGAAAAAATTCTCAAAAATGTCTTTTAAGGGGTAGAAAAAAGATAGGAAATTTTCAGGGAAATTCGCGGGGGTCAGGAAAAAAATTTGTCGATTTGGCATGGAATGGCCCATATAATATATGGGCCATTCCATGCCAAATCGACAAATTTAGTTCTACATATATTATATTATAATATATGTAGAACTAATAATAAAAATAATGTATGATATATATATGTGATTTATAATACTAATTGGATAGGCCGGTTAATCCCAAGGCCGGTTGATCCGAGGCCGGATAAGACTAGTTTTACTGTAATATAAAAGTCGCTAAAAAATCCTAACTATTGCACTGTTGAAAGACTAAGTAAGTAATGATTAATATCACCCAGCTGATAACTAGAAACTAAAAATAAAATAAAATCATTATGACTAAAATTTATTTTTCTATTTTCTTATTCATTTTGGCCTTTTTTATTTCTTTATCTCTTTGATCGCCACGAAAAATGGAACCCTGTCAAGATAAATTGGCAGAACAAAGAAGTCAAATCGCCTTTTTGTTTAATGATCCCCGAGGTGTTTCGCATAGGTGCACGAGTTTTTTTTTTTTTTTTTGAGTGTGTGGTAGTAGGTATACCATGGTGTGTGTTGGCTGTGGGTGGGAGGTGAGGACGAGAGGCTTTTATTTCGCCAAATGGATCAGATTTGTCCCCAATTGTCAAATATCGACCCTGATGAGCTCGATTCAGTAATCGCTGCCCTTTTGGGCGCTTTTTAGGCTTTTTTTAGTGGGTGGAAGAGGAGGTTTGCTGATCGGATTTACCCACCTCTGCTTGTGTTAATCGATCACTTTTAATCAAGTGGATTTAATCGGTTTCCATCTGCGCAAACTCGAGACCATCATTAGGCCTTAAGCCTTGATCCTGAGAGCTTCTTGTTTTCATATAATAACTTCTCTCTTCGCTCTATTAGGTAAACATAAATATTTAGACAAGGGATACTCGGGCTTACATATTGATCAAAAGAAAAATGGACATAAAGTCAAGAATTGTGATGTAATTAAAATTTATTAAGATATTTCGATTGGGGTTTTAACAAATTCTTTAGTGATATCGACTTTTTTTAAAATAAACTTGAGATTGGAAAGGAGAAATAACAAAATATGTAATGGTAGGATGACGATGACCTTATCTCATATATTTGAAAATGTTTTATATATTAGTATATATTACAAATATTTCAGGCCAGTTTTACGCGACTACAGTGCAAGCCCAAATCTGACGTTGACAAACAATATGGGAGGCGAGACGCGGACAAACAATCAAGTTATTAATACATTTTTGTAAAATTTAATAACTTTGCGATTAACGTTTTATTTTCTCTTATCGAAATTACTATATATATAGAGAGAAAGTATTGGATTTAAGTCAAAAATTCGATTTCGAGATTTTGATGGATATACACGTTTTGAGGTCCCCTCAGCCCAAAAAACTGGTTCCCTCAAAATAGTCTGTCTGTGTGTTCAAATTAAAGCATGAAGAAATTGAGCTAGGAAGCTGAAATTTTATATTTAAAGTTAGGCACCCTCCTGCGGCGTGAATTAAAGATTTTGAACAAAATCGGCCAAAAAGTACTAGTACTTTACTGAGACACTTTTTTAGTTGTTTTTACTTTTTTCGATTTTCTCAAAATTCGTTCTAACGATGTTGATTGAAATTCATAAATCAATTATTTTTTTAGATTCTCTTTAAAATGTATATTCTCATTTTGCCCTCAAAGTTGTTTGAAGCATACTTTACTCTTGTAATTCATAGAAAAAAGTTTTTTCAGTTTTTTTTCGATTTTCTCAAAATTTGCTCCAACGATTTTGATTAAAATTTAAAAGTCAATTATTTTTTACATGATCTTTATAATGTTTATTCTCATTTTGCCCTTCAAATCTTTTGAAGCACACTTTACTCTTGTACATTCATAGTAAAGATAGGAGAAATGGTTGCCATGGTAACAAATATAAATGAACATCTTTAATTCTATCTAATGTAGGACCTACGATCGGAAACTAAATATAAGTATGTCGACACCAAAAATCTGGTGTGACAAGCCCAAAATACAACTTTCAATTGTCGAAGGTAAGAGAAAATTGTGCTGTGCGATCAGTCACACCAGATTTTTTTTATAAATATTTACATGAATTCCATCCAGATTTTGATTCTTTACTCTGTTTTTTATATTTAGCCTATTTTTTTATTCTAAGTTTCTTGCTTTTTTTTAATTGAGTTAATTAAGGGCAATTTATTTAAATTTCAATACCAAATTTTATTATGATGATATTTTTGCTAATATCGGTGGTTAATTAGCCTAACTTTTAATAGAGAGATTCGCTCATTAGCAATGCACTCTCTTAATGGAGAAAAACTTGGGAGTCACATTTGGCTGTCAATAGGTGCTTGACAATGGCGTTGTTTTCTAGTGTTTGTTTTTCCTTTTCAATTCTTTCATCCCTAACTACAAACTGTGAAGGGAAATGTTCCCCTCTCCTTATCCCACTTTTTAATTAGGACAACAAACCACGAAGCGACCAAACGCTACAAACAACTTTTTTATTCGAATCTACTAAAAGGACAATAAGTGAGCACACTTGGAAAAGTAACAAATCTAATTTTTTTATCCCCCTCCCTTCCTAATCTTGAACAAAAGAGAAGGGTTTTTATAGGAAATAAACGAATCTATTGGCATTTGTTGCTGAAAAAACCTCAGCCTAAAATTTATTTTGAAAATAAAATAGAAATTTACAAAAGAAGAAAAAAAAAAGAATAAAATTAAAAAAAAAATGTTCTAATAAAATTTTAAAGCATGGAGAAAGATTTAATTTGGAAGATTGAATTAAATTAAACTGTCATCCATTAAAACCAAATTTCAGATATAAATTAAATTTATTTATTACAACACGTTAATTTTTTATTTCACATTAACAAAAGCAAATTAAATTATTTCAATAAATATTTAACTTGCTATCCGTTCTACAAGAATCTCTTAGAGAAAGGTCACGACGGCCCATTTTCTGGCCTGACTCCTGACGAAAAGAACAAGAAAAACTGACAGAGAAATAATGTCAATTTATTAAAGATCATCATACTCACCAAATGTGCCTTTGGGTGAATTATCATGCCAATTAGTCAAATTAACCTCCCAAATGGCCAAGATCCCAACTTAACATCCCTCAGTTTTAGTTTTCCTCTTTCTTTCCCCAATCATTCTACAATTTGTGTTTATTAAAGCTTTTGTGGTCGAAACGTTGTACAGTATTTATATTTTTAATAAATAATTAATAACAAAAATGTGGTCTATAATTAGAAATTCCCTTAATAATCCTACAATTTCTTTTATTATTTTATTTAAGTATATTTTCAAAGAAAATACAATAAGTTTATTAGAGCTTTTGTCGTTTTTATTGCTATTATTATGGGAGTTTTTAATTATAGACTACAGTTTGTTACTAATTATTTATTAAAAATATAAATACTGTACAACGTTTCGACTGCTTATTCTGCAGTCGTTTTCAAGTACTTTGCCCTTTCTCCCACTCAAGGAATCTAAATAACCTCTATGGAACCTTTACGTGCCTTTTATTTGGAACAACGTCAGCGCCATCATAGGAATGACCTTAGATGGCGCTGTCGTCATTGCATATAAAATGCACGTAACGGTTCCATAGAGGTTAGTTCACTTGAAAGTGCACAGTACTTGAAAACGACGGTAGAATATGCAGTCTAAACGTTGTACAGTATGTATATATTTTCAATAAATAATACAAATATGGTCTATAATTAAAAATTCCCATAATAATAAAATAGAATAAATTAAAATAATTTATATTTGATATTTTGTTAATTAAATTCAATATCCACTTAATAAATAAAATACAATTTATGCTGAGTGGACTTAATCGATTTGACAAGTGACCCTTTCTGTTTTGAATAGAATGAGAAATTCCCTTAAAAAATAATATAGCATTCTGGCCTAGATTCACACACTTCATTTATACAGTATAAATTAGAATTAATCTATCAATTTGCAAGTGCCTCTTAATTCGATCTTGTGACATGAATTCAATATCAAGATTTAAGACTACCCTCTTTTAACCGGGTTTAAGTAGCATTGTCTGGAAAGAAGAGTTCAGCTGAAACAAATCGAGTCATTATACCTTAAGAAGGCGTTTATAATAAGTTTGAACAATGTCTGACACACGAAATGTAATATTCGTAGAGTGCAAAATGTAATAAGCGCACCGGCCGCAATTTATTTAAGCCCAGGACTCGAGGCATTTAAGGTCGAGATTTCCTTGAGTTTAGAGAAACATTAAAATAATGCAAGAGAGTAAATTCTCGAAAAAATATTGAGGTAATTTTGACTAAAAATGAAATAAACTTAATTTGCTAATGCGTCTTAACTGAGATGATTAAACAAATCCACCTGGCTATGTTAAAATTTCAGCACGAGAGGAAAACCAAGAGGACCGTAACAAATTATGTGGCTAATTAATTAAATGTTCCGAATAAAAGAATAATAAATTAATGATGTTCTTTTAAGGGAATTGATGAGATGATTTTTTCCACTAACCACTAAATAATTCAAATCGTTTTCTACTATAATTTCGGGTCAATAGTATAAAGAAATAAAATTTTAATAACACTTTTAAGAAAATTTTATTTATTCGCAGATCGATCACTTCGAAGAAAATATGACTAAGGGATGGGACCCTAATAGGTAGTATTTTTAAATAGAAATTATACTGAAAAGGGCTGCAAGTAATCAGAAATATTTACCATGGAAATAGTAAAAAGAATTTTAAAAAATTAGTAGTTTGAAGAAATAGAAAATACTTTTTATTTATTGATAATCAGTATTTATGGGGTGCCTCGTAGCCAATTCACGATTTTAGCTTTATACTTGTATATTATAATTAAGAGAAAGTCCAATGTCATTGTCCGCCCCTCTGTCACGCTCTGTTTGACCAACTTCCCGTTGTAATTTTCAAATTATTTAATAAGTTTCCAATACTTGGATTGCATTAACGAGATTCCTAAAAAAGTTTTTTGATAATTTTAAAAAGTCATGAGCCTTATTTGTTATTAAGAAAAATTATGAGTCAATTAATTGGTGATAATTAACTAAAACTCTCAGAAGAAAAAATCAAAATTTTGTTAAATACATTTTTTTTAAGATTAATGTGGTATATATTTTATAGGAACCGACCGAATATTCGGTTTCGGTTACGGTTTCGGCCAGTTTCGGCCAAAAATCATGGTTTCGGCCGTAGTTTCGGTTTCGGCCAAAAAGTGGCCGAACCTTTCGGCCGGCCGAAACCAGAGTCTGAAAAAATGGGATGAGACTCGCATGCAAAAAAAAAATAAAAAAGGTCAAATAATTTGCTCTTGAGGGAGAAAAAAATTTTAGTCTCCCTAAAAAAAAGGTAAAATGATTTTCACGGGAGGGAAAAAAAAATTCAAAAAAAAAAAAAGTAAAATGAAAAAAAATTTTTATAGGAAATACAAGTTTCGGTTTCGGTTACGGTTTCGGCCGAAACTAAGGTTGAGGCCGAATATTCGGTTTCGGTTTCGGTTTCGGCTGAAAATCTTGTTTCGGTCGGACCCTAATATTTTATTAAATAATTATGTAAGTTTATAAAAAAATCTGGTTGGATGGTTGCAGAACTTTTTCTTACATTCGGTAATTGAAAGTTATGTTCTGAGCTTGTCACGCCAGATTTTTTGTGTTGATATAAATTTAGTTTCGGACCGTAGGCCCTACATTAGATAAAATTCAAGATACGTAAAAAATATATAAACATAGAGAAATATTTATATTTTGTTACCAATGCAGCTATCTTTCCTATGAATTAGAAAAGTAAAGTGAGCATTAAACAATTTTGAGGACAAAATGAGAATATAAAGGGAAAGTAATAAAATGCCAGTTCTTCAAATAAGCTATAAGAACTATCCTAATTTATTCATCTGGGATCAAACTCACTACTCAAATTTTTTTGAACTATCAGTAGAAGGGAGGGTAATATGGAATAACATAACTTTTAGTGGTTATCGGAATATGCTAGAAGATGTTAGAAAAAATAAAATCTAACTGAAACAAACTTTTGAGTGTTTTAAACACGTTCTTTGTGGTTTTAAGTTTCAAAAAAAAATTTAGGTACCGTTTTTTGAGTGGTATGTATGTATTTTAAATCATGTAGAAATACCTGTGTTATGAAGGGTAATAGGGGATTAGGTTTGCATTTGGAAAGAAAATTCCAATTAATCTTCGTAAATTGATGTATTAATATTTGGTGGGTATTTTAAAAAGAATATTGAACATATTTATTTAATTTATTTATTTAGGATATTTAATATTTAATAAAATTTTAATATTTTTCATTTATAATACCCCTTAATATACACAAAGAATTTTGTAAACTCTGAATTTGTATTAATTAATGGTTTGCAAAATTCGCAAATATAGATTTCCCCTTCGTAAATACTGTACGCGTTTCGACTACTGTTTCTGCAGTCGTTTATTCATTAAAAATATAAATACTGTACAACTTGCTCGAAGCAAATGAACAGTACTTGAAAACAACTGCAGAATAAGTAGTCGAAACTTTGTACAATATTTATATTTTTAATTTACAAAATGTCATCTATAATTAAAAACCTAATATTAATACAAATCACTAAAGCTTTAATAAACGTAGCAGTATATTCTAATTAAATATTAATATTTTTTAAATTAACTATATCTTGGTTGAAAAATTAACAAATAGTAAAAAGCTAATAATTAAAATTTATTGATAATTAGAGTGTATTTCAGAATTATATATTTGATAATATAATAACTTTATTCTTTTAAGGCTCTTTCCATTAAAATGAATAATTTAAAAAAGTCTGCATCATATTAAAGAAGGACAATAATAGCTAATGACTAAACAGCTCATTTTTTAACTTCTTTAAAAAAAAAAACATAATTATTCATTTGAATGAGAAAATTCAAGCTGGAAATAAAAATTATTTATTTTGCTGTTAGTTAATGAAACTAGACAATGCAAGCGTATTATAAGATTCGCGATTATCGGCATGGTGCCCTTTTAGAGGGCCAAATGGCTAATGCTTAGGGCTAATGCGACACCCGGACGGAGGAGCCAAATTGGCGCCCGCGCCCTTTTGAAAAAGCCGTCTCGGTTTAATAGAACTGTCTACCAGCAATTCCCGAAAGAGATGTAAACTGAGGTTATGTAGTTAACAGAGGCTACATAAAGAAAAACCCTTAGATTACATCATTTATTTCCACCCTAGGTCACCAGAAATTTTTTTCAGAAATCAAATGAAATCAATTGGTTTTATTTTTGATCGCTGACTTTCATTTACATGTTTGATTTGTTTACAGACCCCATTTCATGATAATCGTCAATTAAACTTTTAATTTAATAGAACAAAGAAGATGATTATTATTAGAGGAATGCATTGGCCATGAGTTTTTTTAAACATGAATTAAAAGAGTATAAGAAAGTCTGTCTCCATCAACGTTCCGCGCGGGGGAGTGACAACTTTTTTGGGGCTCGTGTATTCTAATCAATATTTCCTGAAATCCTTCGTTAGTCAATAAGATTCACTCATGGGGTCACATTTTGTGAGTACGTGGATGACGATCACGAGTTGCCCGAGCTTAGATCGCCCCTTCTTCCACGCATTTTATTCCAGGATTGTTTTTAACCTAAAGTCATAAGTTAATTGAAGGGGTCGGGCGCAGATAGTGCCAACCCACAAATATATAGTCCTGAGATATTTCTATTTTAAACTTTGGAAACAAACAAAACACCAATAGGAAGTTTGTTTGTTTGCTACTGTCAGAGCACTCTAATGGCATACAAGGCTCAGAAACAAACCCACACAGCACGGAATATTGCAATCTTGCTCAATGTTGACAATATTGCGGCAACATTGATGCAATATTGCAGCTCAAACAGCAATATTGCTAGTTTGGAATATTGCCGCTGCAATGTTGCCAAGATTCGCAATGTTTCTGCAACATTGCTGCAATATTTTGTGCTGTGTGGGAAGTGTACATGTACCACTAGCCCAGACCTTTGCCCAATTGTTGGTGCTGTGAAGGACTACAAATCAAGTGTCAAAGAGAAGAGGTGTTTGCAAATTGTGACTGGTGTATAAAAATAAAAAATATTTTTAAAACGAAAACTTTTTTGGGCACAATGCGTACAGATTTTTCTGGGGAGTAAATATGACTCAGGCTCTGTTCCCAAGAGTTTACCCGAGACAGACAGCTGAGGGGGCCTTGCTGGTGTGCCCTGCTCTGACTCTGGTGTGTTTAGTCTTATCAGTGAATGTTTTGTTTTTTTATTGATATTATACTCTTAAGTTAGACAGCTTGTTATTGGCGCCTCAGGACCGAGTTTTACGCAATGAAATTTTAAAAAGAATTATGACCAAAACTAATGTTAAGGATACAAATTATTCAAACCAATCAATTCCATGGATCAACATGAGGCTCATCTTTATCTCATTAGCAGGTCATGCCAAACTAAAGTAAACAAATAATAAATAAATAGAAACAATTAAATAAACAATCAAGTTATAATCACAGTATTTAACAAAGATTTATTTAATAACTAACTGTAAAAAGTAAATATACAATAAATAATCTTAAAATGAATACAATCCCCAGTTTTTACTTCGGTCGTCCGGTCTTAAGCACACTCATTAAATATTAATTATGATATTATTGTGAATCTCTTTTTCTGACCTCTTCTGTTTTTTGGTGCATTTCGAGTGAATTGAGATGATATTTGTTGGTTTTGTACTCGGGTCTCTTATCACCAAGCAGACACACTCCGGGATTGCATTTCATCCGATCACGTAATCTATCAATTCCATTCAAATTTGCCATTTGAATCACATAAGACCTGACGGCATACGGTAGGTGTGTCTTAATCAATTCACGATCCAGGCTTCCTTGAATTAAAGAGAAAGAAATATAATATTCCTTTATTACCCTTTTACTAAATAAAATCTACTAAATATTAATTATTTAAATTAAATTATGATGATGTAAGACAGCACCAAGATAACTGCTAATTAAGAAATGTTCATCTAATTACCTATTAAACAAAATGAGTGATTATATGGCTCTCATGAATTCACGCGTCTTACCCCAAGCTACCTGAGCTTAGGCATTTCTTTTTCTCTTCATATTTTTCCAGTCTTTCATTTAACAATGTGAGATTTATTTCACTCTCTTTCTAGGATACATGTGATGTTTTGTCAAGAAAGGCCCAAGGAACTTATGCAAATATTAGAATAGTAAAAGGAGCGAGAGCAGCCAAAAACAAAAGCCTTTTTGCAATTACACAGCCTCTGACGTCACGGCATTGATGCAAATATTTCTAAACCACATTATTGATTGAATTTTTCTTTTGTGTTTTTTTCTTTTTTGCATCATTTTGCAATTTCTAATCAGTGATACAACCTCACCCTTTTAAAACGCGAATTTAAATTAACATTTCTTCTCATTAGAAACTACGAATCCAACAACTTGTATTTAATATGTATTATTAAATTAAGTTTTTTTTTTTATTCCTTATTATTATAAACAATATTCAAGAGGTTAGGTTTTTAAAACAAGCAACTTCAAAGTTATTAATTAATTCTAAATGTTGTTTTCTACAAGGTGTTAACTTGGAACAAATAAAAATGATTAAAATTGCGTAATAAAATTTGATGTTGTGTTGAAGTATATTGCTTATAAAGCCACATTAATTATAAATTATAGAGAGTAATTGCTTAGCAGGTGATTTCAAATAATAAGATAAAATGATAGAAAAAGAAGAAATTAGTTTTGTAAAAAATTAATTAAGAAAATCATTCTAAAAAATAAGTATTAAATTAATGAATACTTAATTGGAGTGTGGAGAAAAAACACAACTAAATGATAACGTAGAAGTGAAAATAATTTCCTTCCTAAACAACTATATGACGTCACTTTACGATAATCTGAGATGGAGCGAGTTTTCTTTCACCCGTCACCCTAACCCCAGCTTTCTTTTGTCAGTAGCCTGACCTGAGTTAAAGAGACAGTGGGGGCTTAGTCGCGATTTTCTGAGCCACTGCTCTGGAGTGGAAATAATTTGTGTTGTCATCAAAAAGTGACAAATCTCTATACCAGCGGGGAGGGAGGAACCTGCTGCATTTCTCTTATTTCAAATTTTAATTAATCGGACTATCAAATAAAAATTAAAAAAAAAAAAAAAATATTCTAGTGTAGTTTTAAATAAAATCTAAATAAAAAATATATATAAATTAACGAACAGCATATTTTATTTGACATAATTTTTTTTTTATTTCTTTAAGAAGTAATCCATCTTGGCTAACACACAAATCGAATTCGTCAACGGTTATTAATATATGTTTTTTTCCCCTATTTTATAGAGGGACTGAATAGGGATATATGTTTCACTCTACGGAGATTGATTATATCACTTTGTCGAATCTAATTTTATTGAGTGACTCACTGAGCTAAACAAAAATTTAATGTATAGTTTCGGAAATATAAAAATAACTTTTTTTTTTTAATTTTCTTTGTTGCCACTCATCACTCCATCTTAGAGTTAAAGAACTTTCTTTTTCTTTGTATTTATTCGTCACGAAATTAGCAAAATTTCCACTCGTTTTCATACTAATTATGATTAACAAACTCACTCAAAATTTTCTCAGCCATAAGTTTCCTTAATTCGGGCAACTGCTTGAGCAGGCACTGTACAAAATTTTTTTATATTTTCATAAGCAAATAAATTGATTGTGTTTGTAGCATTTTGTAGCTATTATTATTATCGGAGTTTTTAATTATAGACCACATTTTGTTATTAATTTTTTATTAAAAATATATAAATACTGTACAACGTTTCGACTGCTTATTCTGCAGTTGTTTTCAAGTACAATGCTCCGACTCAAATGAACTAACCTCTAAAGAACCTTTACCCGCATTTTATCTACAATGACGCCAGTGCCATCTACAGTCATTTCTATGAAGTTAGACACATACTTCAGCGCAATCTACAATTATTCCCATGAAGTTAGACACAATCATGAAAGCAAGTGTTTACATAAAAAGCCTGATGTTACAATAAGTTTTTGGAATTTTATTTTGTTTTTTTTTTTTGTTTATATTTTTAATAAATAATTAATGCAAATGTTGTCTATAATTAAAAACTCCTATAATAATAATATTAATACGAATCAGAAAAGCTTTATCAAACATTTTGTAGATGACTAGTTGTGTTTTTCTGTGAGAGTATATTTGGACCAAATACAAATAGGTTGTTTGTCAGCTTCCAGTTGTTTTCATCAAACATTTAGTAAATTATTTTCAAATTATTGCCAATCATTTTACCAATAGCTACTTTAGATTAAATTTAGAAATTTATTAAAAAGATTTTTCTAAATAAAACTTAAATATTTTTTTTTTTTCAGATGTGCCAAAATTTGGTATACCCATCAACAATGTAACGATTCCAGTAGGCAGAGAAGCTATTCTCACATGCGTTGTAGAAGATTTGTCCACCTTTAAGGTAAATATAAATTCTATTTCTAATAAAACTTTTATTTGTAAAAAATAAATTAAATAAATTTAGCATACTTTCTACGTGCTTTTATTGCATTTTCATATTACCTATTTAAAAAAGAATATAATATAAATAAGAGCTTTATTTTTTACTTGATTGTGTAAAATTGATAAATAAATAGGCCTAATTATAAAAAGATTAAAAAATATCTAGATTGATAAACAAAAGTCTTTGCAAGTTGTACATTTGATCAAAAAACTCTGCTGTTCCAGTTTTTTTTTTTATTTTATTTTTTACTAAAAGATTAAAAATTAAGTAATCAGTAAATAAAATATTAGCCTATATTATAAATTATCAAGTCTTTTTCTCTCGTCAAATAATTTATTTAAATTTCAAAATTAACTCACTTCTCTAAAGATTTCTAAAATTTTAGTTGACATTATCTGGATTCGCTACATGACATGGTCTAGGGACATGTAACGTATTTTAATTCATTGGCATAGTTAAATTATTCTGATCAACCTAAATTAACTTTGCTAAAACAGTTTATAAAATAAAATATAAATCTGAAACTGAAATATCATTAAAAAAAATGATTAATTAAAAATTATTGAATCATAGAAGTAAAAAGATAAACAACTTGTGAAGAATTTCAAATTTCTTACTTATTTTCGGAGGACCAGAATTTTTATCTCCTGACCGATACAGGTCAGTGTACCAGATTGGGAAAAGATGCCGATAACAAAAGTTTTATAAATAATTTTTCAAGAATTACTTAAATGTGAATAATTAATAATATTAAAAAGAATTTTAATCTTTTGAATATTATAATATTTTATAAATAATACTTAACATAGCTAATAAATTATTATTTAAATAAAATTGTCTGGAAAATTGATTTCTGAATTTACTTTGGCAAAGTGTAAATTCGCCGTCAGGGGATAATAATATCGAATATAGTTAATTTGATTACAAAGCTTTCATTTTCTGAAGTCGGAAAAAAAAACACTTATTTACAAAGAATATAAAAATTGCCTTTAGGAATTTTGTACAAAGTCATTGAGAAAACTTGGAGCAGAGGTGAAGGAATCGACACTATAGAATCGAGACGAGAAAACGTGAGTCTCTGCGAATACCGAGGGACAAAAGGGGAGTCGTGAATAAAGAAAAGAAGATTCGCATTGCGAAGAGTTGATGTTCTTTAGGAGCCGGAACTCGAAACGATAATGGCTGTCAAGTCACTTGGCAAAGGAGCAGCCAAGCGACGTTTCGCTCTTCTTCGACAATTTCGACACCTTTGTCGATGTATGTTTTATTTAAAAAGATGATTCTTCACAGTAACCAACAGTCACACTAAATTTTATTAGTGAATTAAGTAAATTTTATTGTAAATTTACATTTATTCCTTATAATGTTTATGTCATTTAGAGAAAAATCATCAGAGTTTGATATTAATTTCATGCGAGTGAGAGAATAATCTTCTCAACTGTCATTCATTCTTGCTTAATAAGTTTGAAATGTTTTATTTTAACGATTACAGTTGCAAATTGAAAGAGGAAATATAAATATTCCCAGCACCTTCACTTCGCTTGATTTCGGACAGTCTGAGATTTCCAACCGATTTTGAAAAAATAAAATTGATTGTTTGGAATAAACAAAAATCGAACTGTTTCATTGCTGATTTGATATAAAAACTTTAAGATACTTTACGAGTTTAGTAAAGACACTGTCGAAGAATATAGAAAATTTAGATAATCAGAATTTCGAAAAAGCGAGCGACTGGTGGCGACTGGTCGGGACTGCCCCTACAGTATTTGGAAAAAGGTCGAGCCCGAGGATTTGATTTCTACTCTTTTAATGTATACCCTGTCTATTTTGTGAAAACTTTACTTCTTGATCTTATTTTTTTGAATTTTTGAAGTAGGAGCTCTCTCTATTAACCCAAATAAGCAGAATTTTTTTTTTTAATTCTACCACGGGTAAAAATTTCAATTTTTATTTATTATCTTTATTCATTAATTAAGCTTTAAAGAATAAAAAAAATTTGTCTTGAGATAAATTATTTAGGGGGATTTTTCGCACGAGCTTATAAGGGGTCAAAAACACACAATTTAATTTTTATACGTTTTATTGTTTAACACATTACAAAATTATTAAAAACACATTTGTAAAAGGAGTAAATACGTACATTAAAACTAACTTTTATTGTGAAATTTTATAAAACATTTTGTATGCAATCCAACAATACATCGAGTTGGTTGCTTTTTTAGAACATTACATTGCTTTTTCTGAGGTGCAAACCTATCTTATCTTGAGTTTTTTCTTGATTCCGTCCATTCGATTTCTTGTGAGTTTCCAAAAGATAAAAATTGTCTATATAATTTTTCATTTTTAGGCCTCATATCAAAATTTTTAGAAAGGTGTGAGGGATCTAGTCTTTTAAATTTAGTTAATATTGTTTTTCACGTTTTTATACCCCGTCATCTTAAATATTTTTAAATTTGAATTAAAAATAAAGAAAATAATTTTTAGGGGGGAGGGGCGGAAGAACTTAAGTTTTCAAACTTACTTCGATGATTGATCGATCTCTTTTTTTTATTACAGGACCTATTAGTATATAAATCCTTTTAAGCCTTCTTATCCCATAAGGACCTTTTTAATCCTTCTTATCCTTTAACAATACCATACTAAAGGAAGATCT
Source organism: Euborellia annulipes (assembly GCA_023213315.1). Taxonomy (NCBI): domain Eukaryota; kingdom Metazoa; phylum Arthropoda; class Insecta; order Dermaptera; family Anisolabididae; genus Euborellia; species Euborellia annulipes. Next base: position 190,762 of record JAKCPI010011712.1, on the reverse strand, counting down.
CATCTCCACTTAGTTTAGAAACTTAGTGCTAGAAGCTAATACAGATAAATTTTTTGCTTTTTTTATATTATAATATCAATAAAAAAAGTAAAATTGCTGATTTAATGAAAAAGGTTATTAATTGAACCGATCTCTTTTAAATATTTAAATCAATTTTCCGACTTCTTCTTTAGCATATTTTTCTCTAAATATGATATATCAATTTATCATCTGCTGACATCGATTTTATAAAAAAAAATTATTTCCTTAATGAAAAAATTGAATTAATTAAAATTGGATTGGACAGGTTTCTAACTTTGTTTTGGGACAAACAAATATTAGCCATTTGCTTATTTTTAATTAATTTAATAATTCAAAATCTGTTTGAGTTAGAGTTAGAATTGTTAAAATACCATGGTGTTGATAACTTAGTTCGGATTTCGCCAACCAAAAGAGGAAATTTAGAACTCAAAAATCAAATCACTGGAGCTTTTAATAAAAAATCTGTTTGGTGATTTGGTAGGCCTACCTTTATGTAACCAAACACTGACAAATTTCTTCTTTTTTTTATATAATTAAATGGCCTCAGACAATTCTCCATTTGGCCAGCTCTTAGAACTTAAACATTAAATAAATCAAGAATTAGTTACAAAATTAAAGAACTTAAAAGACAAAACAAGAGTGATGATATGAAAAATTTTATAAGTGACTTGCACTCGACCGCTCCACGACCATAAAACAAATTTCTTAATATCAATTTTTTTTTTAGATTTTTTTATCGCCTCATCAAAATTTAATGAATATTTTATTAAGATTTAGTTTTTTTATATCAAGATCCTTCTTAGCTTAATCCTATTAATTTTTATTGAATAATAATCAAAAATTATAGTAATTAAATTGATCTAAATCAATAATAATTGAATCTGCAATTCTTTTTTAGGTATTTAATTCTAGTAATTTCAAAGTTTTATAAAGAAAATAATTTAAAGAATTTATGTGCGATGAAAATGAAACATCAAAAGACTCTGGTTTCTCTAATTTGAACTTTTTAAATTATTTTATTGAAACTTTATAATTATGATTTCTGTAACTTTTTTTTATTCTCTAATCAAACATGCCGGAAGGCGGTACAAGATGGGAAATAGCATTATTCCTGTTTTAGAAACCTTAACCATTTACGATACTCAGACAGCTTATGTACAGTCGGCGCTACAAGTACCTGATATGGTCAAGAGTGGAGCCTTGAGCTTAGGCAATCAAAATGCTTAGCATTATTATATTGGTTTGGCTGCCTAAGCGCAAGGCTCCATCCTCGACCATATCAGGCACTTGTGGCATTGACTGTACATGTACTGTACGTGCGTCAATTGTCAGCTCTCTTAATATCAGGGACTGCTTAATTTCTTTTTCAGGGACAATAATTATTTAAATAAGGCGAAGTTAAATTTGATAGTTGGATCAATTAACTTATTTACTTTTTAATTTTTTTTTTATAGAATAATTTTTTTACTTTTTTTCACACTTTTTATGAATGTAATTAAACACTGACACCCTGGAATTCAAAACAATACTTCCATCAGGCGATGACATTAGCATTTTTTTTAAAATTGCGTTAAAGGGAAGAAACATAATTTTAAAAAGATGTTTCACTGTGAAAATTCAATTCTGATCACTTATTTCTGGATAAATGCTTATAGTGGTATATAAAAGTTTTTTGCTTTTTGTTGAACAGTAAAATTTTGAATAAAACATATGAAATAGAAGAATATAAATACAAAAATAAAAAAGGAATATAAAAAATTTACTCATTCTAAATATCAAGCAGCCAATAACAAGAGAAAATGATATATATAAATATACTTATATTGGATGATATCTAATAAATATTCAGTAGCAAAGCAGAGAAAAGGAAAAAAATGATTTTCTCATAGAGAAAGAAGTTATTTTAAACCTTAGAAATTCAACATTTAAGCTTTTAAGTAGAGGAGAAGGTCCAAATTTCGGCTACTGTTTACTTTTTGTGTTATAACTTTTGTTAGAATTAATATTATTAACTCTAACCATGATAAAATTGTACATTCAAAGGTTTTCTTTCGATAAACTATTTAAAAAGCTTTAAAATACCTTTAATTTTATTTATTTTTAATCAATTAAAAAAATATTCAAAATCACAAATTTTTGAGATGTGGTCTAAATTTGGGCTAGGCCAAAATAAACTAGAATAAAACAATAAAATATGTACAAATATTTAACTCAAGATCAAGGGCGGATCCAGAGGTGTTTCTCGGGGGGAGGGGGGTAATCTGGTGTGACTGGTCGCACAGCACACTATTTTTTTTAATTTCGGTAATTTAAAACCCCATTCTGTACTTGTTTTCCAGAATATAAATACAAATCAAATTTTTAAGTATTAATTTTTAAAATTTTACATTAAAAATACATTTTTTTTTAGAAAAAAAAGTATTTTTTTTTAAATTTCGGGGGGGGGGGGGTGAATTACCCCTTTACCCACCCCCCTTGTATCCGCCCTTGTTCAAGATGTATTTATTCAGATCATTGTATATATAATGAGCAAGTGCCTCTTTGTATGGGGTGTCAGTAATGAGTCAAGACCTTACGGCTTTACGTCCTTTGTTTGTTTTTTTCCTAGTAGCCCGAATTTAGACCTTCACTATGGCGTCGGTTTGAGGTTAATAAAAAATTCTACAGTCGGTTGAGAGCTTGGAATTATATCGATTATGGTACCTTAGGGTATCTTTAACCCAACTATTTATGGAGAGTAATATATTCAAAGTTTTAGACTATTCAGTAAATTAAAAAATGCATACCTGCACAAGTTTTCAATTGTCGAAAATCGAAAAAATTACCACCACTCAAACAACTGTCACTGAATTGCGCAGCTTCTTCAACCATGCAATGGGCGGTCCCTGAGAAGTTGTTTCATACTATCGCGGCGACATTGCAGCATCTCCTTACACTGATTACAGCACTAGCCAGAATTTGGACCCTAGCCGAAATTTGGACCTTCTCCTCTAATTATCATTGATTCTATATAGTCTATTTTAATAATTGATATTGATATTAATGTACGTATCTGAATTGCAGGGGCACAACGGAAATTGTTTCTGGGGGAAGGGAGGGTTATGCATTTTTTTAAGGGACTATTTCGTTTATAATTAACCATGGTTCTTAGGGGGTTTTATGGATTAATCTTATCTTATACTATTAAACGACCAATGTACGTTTGTTTGCTTATATGTAAGTACATCACTTCTCGAAAAAGATTCTAACGATTTTTTCAAATAATAACTATAAGTACTGATGTCATTTTTTTTTTCAATTTTTTCAAAATTAGCTTTAAAGATTTTGATTAAAATTCATAAATCAGGGTTTCAGCATATTAATAATATACATGGGCGTAGCCAGAGGAGGCAGGGGGGCCAATACCCCCCTGGCTTGTCCTGAAAATTTTTTATCTATTAAAAACAAATATATACTTTCCCAATTGGGAATTTTTTTTAATGAGTTTATATAAGGAAAATAATTAATTATAATTATATTTAATAAATTTTATTTTAATTGCAAACCCCCTCTCGTCCTAACGAATGGTTGCCCCCCTAACAAGATGTCTGGCTACGCCCATGATAATATATTTAACATCAACGTACCGATGGCGGGGAACGTTCCACACGCTGATTCTTTGAGTCACCAACTCGAGGTTTCGCCGCACTTGGCTTTGCTTAACAGCAACAATTGTGGCGGCTGTTGCCCTACTTCTCCCGTCCTTTTCTTATGTTTATAAATTTTACATCTTGAATTTTAGGATATCGGCACAAAAATAATTCGAATACAAGGAAAAAAGTTTTCTTACCCCTCCCCTCTCCACCACCAGGGTGAGAAAAATAAGTTTTAAAATTAACAAATGAAGGGTTAAACTCACGTTTTTGTCAATAAGAAAAAAATACAACGAAAAATAATGAATAAGATAATGCAAGCGTTAAACTAATTTTTTAAATCATAGGAACGCCTGTGAGTTAGGCAACCAGTAAACGAATGGAAGGATAAGAGAGAAAAAGAAACCCCTCCCCCATCCCTTCCACTTGTGACCATGCTGGGGGTTTTCTTATTTGTCTGTTAGTTCAGAGGTAGTAAAAGGGGCTTTACTTTCTATTCCCTTTCCATATTCCTCTTTCTAGGGTATTCGAAGGAGGTGCTAAGCCTCTCCTTGCTTCTTCTCTTTCGTTTCTCATCCCTTACATTCCTGGTTGCCTAACTCCTAGGCGTTCTCTTAATTAAAAAAAAAAGAGAATACCCGATCTAATTTGTTGGTAAAATAATTGGCATTTTTTGACGTTAGTCAAAAAAATGTGGACTCTCTTAAATGAAAAAAAAAGATAGGCCTACTTAAATATTTTCTGTTACATAAATAAAAACAAATTGAATTTTTTAGATGCAATGAAATTTTAATTATAGCTTCACGTAATAATTTTTGGCGTCGTCGATTTTAATTTTATACTATTCAACGGGAAAGTTACGTCTATATTTCTCGAAAACGGCTTTAACGATTTTTTCCAAATTTTGAATATATGCCTATATTATTTCCAGTAGACAAAACATATTGTGGTAGATGTGGTTTTGTGAAAATTCGCATACTAGTACTTTAGTTATTTGAAAAAAAAAAAAAAAAAACTGGTCGCACAGCACTTTCTCTTACCACCTGTAATTGAAAGTTCTGTTCTTTTTTCCAGATTTTTTATGTCAACATAGCGGTAGGGTACATTAGAATCCAAGATGTAAAAGAGAAAAATATTTATATTTTGGGAACCAAGCTCCTATTCTTTCCTATTAAGTACAAAAGTAAAGTAGTTCTTCAAACAATTTTAAGAGTAAAATGAGAATATACATTTTAAATTATTTATGAATTTTAATTAAAATCATTGTAGCAAATTTTAAGAAAATCGAAAAAAAAAAAAAAAATGAAAAAGTACATTATTAAAATACTAGTAGGCCTACTCTTTAGCCAATTGTATTTAAAAATCTTTGTGTTACGTGCCAGGGGATGGCTAACTTAAATATCAAATTTCAACCCCCAGGCTCTTTTCATTCTTGAGATATTTTGTGGGACCCACTTTTCACCCAGGGGGCCTCAAAATGTGTATATTCTCGACATCAAATTTCTCTTTCCCTCTATCTCTCTATATATATATACATTTATATATATATAAGTAAGGCTAAGACCATCAGCCCTGTCAACCTGGAACCAATATTTGAAGCAAATGCAAACATTTTTTTCATTGAAAAGAGCAATGTTTCCCAACCTTTTTTTTGCAATGTCCTTCTAAGCCTTAACCAGTCAATAAACAACTAAATGAAATTTAGCTTTTAAATCTTAAGTTAAAAGTTCATTGCAATTTAAAATAAAATTGCATCTAATTATCAATCTAGGCATAGTATAATTAAAAAGAAAATGTTTTGTATTTTTATTAGCAAGAACTCAACTATTTTTTATTTCGAATATTTGGATGTTAAGTTGAAAGACTTGTAAAATAAAAATAGCCGTGTTAATGGTATTTGTTTAGTGAGGTATAGAATACCCTAAACAATTTCCGTTTGTTAAAGACCTTCACCCATAAGAAGAGCTCTCAGTTGTTTTTGCCTCACTCTAGAGTTCAATGCCCATAATTCCCCACTCGGCCCCGGCCTTTATTGCTTTGTGAAATTTGCTCATTTTGGCCGATATAGTCTTGGCACCTCTAATGATCGTTAACTTTTTTTTCATAGTAATTTTCTCCTCACTTGGAAAAAAAGGATAAAATTTTGATGTGATTTGATTTCGCTAGGGAATATTCTTTTAAAACATTTTGGCTTACTCTGGAACTTCTGTTTTGATCAACAATTGTATATTCAAACTTTATTGCAAATCACTCGGGTCGTAAATTTTTTATGTTTGCAGATTTTCAAAACGTAACAAATTGGATAGGATTTTTTTACTGGCAATTTATAGACATTTTCTTATGAATTATATAAAGAAATTTTTACGATGAATTTCTAATATATCAATTTTACCAGCTTTTGAATTAAATAAATAAATAAATAATAAAAATTTATTATTATTTGAAATAAATTTTTTTTAATTTTTGTGATTTCTTAAAAATTCTATTCTCCCCTTTTTGAAAAATAAATTAAATTTAAAACTTTTCATACACTAAATGGAATTCTATTTTTTGTTTTAGGGTATTTGGATAATTATAATTTTTTGTGCCGACATGTTTTTAAAAGAACGAAATTTTTAATTAATGCAAATGTACAATATTGTGCTGGCTAAATGCTTCTTATTTGAACAAAGCCATAATTTTAAATAAAAAAAGAACGAAATTTAAAATGATTACAAGACATCTATGCTATTTAATAACTATGAAGCAGGACAAAAGAACTGGAACTGCAAAGCTCTTTGGTTTGAAATGACAACTTGCTGCAAGAGGCTTGGTTTAGGCCCTATTATTTATAAAAAAAATTTTCAACTTTTACATTTAAATAATTAGGGCTATTACTCAAACTGGACAGCAGTTGTTATGCCTCTAAAAAGCTGCTGTTCCAGTTTCTTTTATACCTGTGCATCAAAATCGGATATAAATTAAAAAAATATATATATATTATCTTAACTACATGTAGAATATTTCTGTTCATAGGCTCCTCATATTTTTGACTCATCAGAAGAAATACAATAAAAAACAATTAATTATAATAAAATCTTTTAAATTTCAGGAGCTATTGAACACACATTTAAAAATTATTTAATCATAATTGGTCCAGTGAAATAAAAATTTATCTAGATGAAATGGACAGAAGATGATTAAAAATAAATAAAATAAATGATTAAAATATAATAATAACTTAAAAATAATAATAATTATATTGATAATAGAGAAAACATGGATAATGAAATATGTTTACAAATTATTGATAATAGCAATCCAAAAGGAAAAATAAATATTCACTACTTGAAGAACCAAAATAAAAAAAAAAAACACATTTTTTAATCAAATTTGAAAAATGAAATTTTTACTATTTATACTATAAAGTATTCTTCAATTTTAATATATCAAATAAATATATTAATTATTCGAAAAGTAAGAGAATCGCAACCAAAGATAAATATAAAAAAGTTAGAGAAAATAAAATTGAATGGTTTTAAATAAATATGTAAAATTATAAAATTAAAATTTTAAGAGAATGTTTTGTTAAAAAAAAATCATCAGTTATCAAGCTGTCATAAAGAGCATTTTCAAATTTTGAAGAGACAAATGACCGAGGCGATTATTCAGTTAAAGAGTTGAAGATAACTCATGATAAAAAATTATCCAATCTCCTCCTGAGGAAGGAAACAGGAACACACCCGAGTATACTCTCATGAAAGTTACTCTTTTAAGTAATCACAACGTGTTCATTCCTGACAATTATGATTGAAGAATAAAATATTTTATTTAATAATATAAACTTATTTTAAAACAATATCAAATTTATAATAAAAATATGCTCTTTGAAAATAAAGCCATGAAAAAAGACAAAAAGAAATTAGTACACAAAGAAAAAATAAAACACTTGAAAACGATAAAGATTTTGAAAATTAAACAGAGTATTAATTTATGCTACTGTATATAAAATTTTAAATAAAAATTCTTCAATTTTTAATATGAAAAAATTCAGAAAATTATCTATTAATAAAAACGATTTTCATTCAATCTGCTTTCTACTAAACTAATAAAATGATGATTTACCAAAATTTGATTATACTGAATGAGTTAATATATTCCTTCTCTGTCAAGAAACTAGAAGACTTTAGAGGCGTAGAGATTTCAAACGTCAAACTAGAAGTAAAAGGGATCTTTGATCTTGCAACCCACAGAGAAGATATTCACTTATATAACAATTAATTGTGTGATCGAAATCAAAATGCTCAAAAATTAATTCAACATTTTTATTTAAAATTAAATTGAACCAAAGGATTACTAAAAAAAAATTAATATTGGATAAAGGCATTCATCTACACGAGAAAGGGATGCGTTACATGACTTTAAGCTGACGGTCCCACTCGTTATCCGGGCTAAGCCAGTATCAATTTATCGGTGTCTCACTTGCATGGGTGATTTTCAACCCCTGTAGCAGGCAAGCATCCTTTTAAGCCTACTACATTATCACGTGGTTATCAATTAAATATAAAATGAATAATAAGCATTTCAAATATGAGTGATGAAATAATAATAATAAAATATAAATATATATATATAATTAAAAAAATAAGAAAGAATAATAAACTTAAATTTTGTATTGAAATTTAAAATTTTTATTTAATTCTTTAAATAAATAAATAAAATAAATAAATAAATTTATTACGACCCGCTTAGAGGCACCAGCCCTCGGTGGCTAGGTCCAACAAACACAATAAGAATTTAAATACAACTTGATTTATAATTAAATTATTAAAATTTCAAATTTCACAGAAAAATATAAGGCTGTGAATAATTTACGATGAAAACAAATTTTATAAAAAGAGTAAATTTTAAACTATAGAAAGATAAAACAAAGAGAAAAAAAAATTTGCAAATTGGAACAAGAAAAAAAAAAATCTTCATCAATAAAAAGAAGTATGAAATCGCAAAAAGGGCAATTTAAAACAAAATAAATTTAAAATTAATAAAATAAAGGTTGAATATATTTCAGCAACAAAATGAATCAAGACTATAGAATTGAATTCAGCTTTCACAAGTTATTAATATTCTACATGGAGCTGCGTAAGTCAGTATTTATTATAGAACTGGCAACCAATCCAAGTTATCGAGTCATCATTTCAAGTCAAGTTAACAAGACAACGAGGAAAACTTCGGAGACTTTCTGCCTCGAATTCATCAAGTAAATTCGGCCATCTTTTTATCTAGTACCACACCATATTTGTTTCTTTCTAGGATCATAATACAAGAACATATTGAACCTTTTTCGACTTCAATTTTTGTCTAAATAAAAACAAAAAAAATCTTATTTTTATGAACCACATTTTGTATTAATTATTTATTAAAAATGTAAATATTGTTCAACGTTTCGACTGCTTATTCTGCAGTCGTTTTCAAAAGTAAACTCAAATCGGAGCAAGTGTACAGTACTTGAAAACGACTACATAATAAGCAGTCGAACCTATTTATATTTTTAATAAATAATTAATACTACCTACATTCTATAATTAAAAACTCTCATAATAATAATAATACAAACCATAAAAACTTTAATAAACATACAAAAAACTTAACAACTAGCTAATCAAAAAATTTTATTTAAATTTTTAATTATTAAATATACTGTATAATAATTATGAGAGTAATAGTAAGGGCAAAAAAGATAGTTGACCTCTTGGAATCACTACAGGAAAAAATTTAGAACTATAAATAAAAGTACAATAAAATTATGGGAGTATATTTAAGCAGCAACAGATTCCTAGTAAAACAAAAAATAGTAATTATTCAATTTGTTTAAATTATTATAGGATAGAAAAATGAAAATTTGAATCAAAGTCGGAGAATCGCAACAACTTTGTTATAACTAACCTAGCGTAGATGAGAACATGAAAATTTATTTATTTTTTTATATATTAATAACTTGCGTCAATATCATATACCAGAAATTACATTTAAGTAATTCGGTAAGATATTATATCACAAAGAAATCGTTAGCTTTGACATTAATGACATTTTAATTAAAAATGTATTTCATAATAATAAATGAATTATAATTAAGAATTAATAAATTCATTCGTTAAAAATAAAAAAATAAAAATCTAATATATTTTGTAGTTTTCGAGTAAACGTAATATTTTTCCCATCGGGGTATTTTGTTTCTGAGTCTATCGAATCAATCCTTCAAAAAAATGCACCGAATGTAATAGACGAGAACAGGAGTTAAAACAAACGAAAACCTGTCAATCATTTAAAAGCCAATAATTATGGAAATTTTTATTTATAGACCACATTTGTATTAATAATTTATTAAAATATAAATACTGTACAACATGGAATAATTTAATAATAGTATTTCGTACCATTTTTGTTAAAAAATCAAATTCAAAAAACTTATTGTAACATCATGATTTTTATATAATCACTTGCTTTGATGAATGTGTCTAACTTCATGGGAATTATTGTAGATGGCGCTAAAGTCATTGCATATATAATGTTACTAACTTCACGTAGGTGTCCCTTAGAGGTTAGTTCGCTTGAGTCGGAGCAAGTGCAGAGTACGTGAAAACGACTGCAGAAGAAGATAAACATAAATTATATGAATTTTGATTAATTTCTTAAACAAAATTATTTCAAATTTTCTTAACTATACAATTTATGTTTTTGAACGAAATTTTAAATTTATTTAAAGTGAAAAAGCTATTTGTACTTTTAAAAACTTGAAGAATTTTTAGATTAGATCTAATTTAAAGGGGCACGTGGGCTAGACAAATATTAAAAGCCAGGGGTGTATATTTTTTCGGGGGTGGGGGAAAGGGACGAACACATATTTATGTTCATAATAAATATTTACCGCTAATTTTTATCACCCGATTCACTTCATTACAATCTCCTGATCTTCTTTGGCTATAAATTTGCCAAATTTCATCCTTATCCAAAAAATCTGGTGTGACTGGCGCACAGCACACAACTTTCTCTTACCCTTCGGTAAGAGAAAGTTGCGCACTGTGCTGGTCACACCAGATTTTTTGTGTCGAGATATATTTAGTTTCCGATAGCACCTTAGTTTCAAACTTGCATTTTAAATGTTGACTGCTTCAAATAAACTATGGTTATTTTTCAAAATTTTAATCTCATATTTGGACATTTTATACACAATATAGAATCGTAAATAAATACAAAATTTCATAAGAATTGGAAAAAAAAATTTTAAATGCGTAAAAAGTTCCAAAGGGGACCCCCTTTTGAATCGAAATTAACATACAAATCCCTATAGGAAATTAACATTATTTCTATGCGAAGATAAGGTGGAAAGGGAATTTGAAAAGAGTAGAGAGAGACGATAATGTTTGCAAGTGGGAGATATATATATATATGTTTTCTTTGAAACAATTAAAACAGAAATAAAAAAAAAAAAAATAAATGGGAATTTAAATAATAATTGATTTTACTTTCTCTTAGCCTATATATGAAATATATAGGAGAGAAAGTATTGCGATCATGTCAAAAATTCGATGTCGAGATTTTGATGGATATACATGTTTTGAGGTCCCCTGAGTCCAAAAAAGTGGGTCCCGCAAATTGGTCTGTGTGTGTGTATGTATGTATGTATGTGTGTGTGTGTGTGTGTGTGTCTGTATGTGTGGACAGATTTTTAGCATGAAGGAATTGAGCTACCGGATTGAAATTTTATATTTAACTTAGGTACCTTTGAAGAATCTCAAAATAAGCTTTTGAACAAAATCGGCCAAAAAGTACTAGTACTTTACTGATGTACTTTTTCAGTTTTTTTCGATTTTCTCAAAATTCCCTCCAAGGATTTTTTTTTAAATTCAAAAATCAATTATTTTTTAGATGCTCTTTAAAATGTACACTGTAAAAAAAAATATGAATTTTCAATCATTTTCCATATACTTTCGTGGTTGAATATTAATATGCCCAGGATATGAAATAAAATTAATATAAAAGTTTATGAACAAATTACCAACTTTTAAACTTATCTTTTTCTTTGTGTGCCGCCAAATTTTGAAATCGTTAAAAGTGTACCGCGACAAGTTAAGAATTACTGCTCTAAACGTTCTCAAATAACTCGACTACTTCAAGGAATTTTTATTAATATTATTTTAAGGAAACTTGAAATTATTCTTTTAAAATTTATTTCACAAATCTAAATTTATTAAATTCTGGTTTGAAATTCGCGCTCTAAACTATTTAAATATTTATGAAGTCATACTAATTAAATAATTTTTATAAAGTAATTCAACTAAATAGCTATAAAAATAAAAATTAAAATTAACAATTTTTACCAAAATAATTAATTTTAAAATGTACAAGAAATTTGTTAGGTTGGCAACAAATTGAACTTTCTCAATATATTCATAAACAGTTTATGAAACAGAGTTCCTATACTTGTATAGGAAGTTTTTTTGGAAGTTTTTTTAACAGTGTATATTCTCATTTTGCCGTTGAAATCTTCTGAAGACCACTTTACTCTTGTTCTTCATAGGAAAGATAGAAATGGTTGCCATGGTAACGGAATTTAAATCTTTTTCTTTTTATTAGATTAAAAATCAATTATTATTTAAATTCCCATTTATTTTTTTTTATTTCTGTTTTAATTGTTTCAAAGAAAACATATATGTCTCTCTCTCACTTGCAAACATTATCGTCTCTCTCTACTCTTTTTAAATTCCCTTTCCACCTTATCTTCGCATAGAAATAATGTTAATTTCCTATAGGGATTTGTATGTTAATTTCGATTCAAAAGGGGGTCCCCTTTGGAACTTTTTACGCATTTAAAATTTTTTTTTCCAATTCTTATGAAATTTTGTATTTATTTACGATTCTATATTGTGTATAAAATGTCCAAATATGAGATTAAAATTTTGAAAAATAACCATAGTTTATTTGAAGCAGTCAACATTTAAAATGCAAGTTTGAAACTAAGGTGCTATCGGAAACTAAATATATCTCGACACAAAAAATCTGGTGTGACCAGCACAGTGCGCAACTTTCTCTTACCGAAGGGTAAGAGAAAGTTGTGTGCTGTGCGCCAGTCACACCAGATTTTTTAATCTAATAAAAAGAAAAAGATTTAAATTCCGTTACCATGGCAACCATTTCTATCTTTCCTATGAAGAACAAGAGTAAAGTGGTCTTCAGAAGATTTCAACGGCAAAATGAGAATATACATTTTAAAGAGCATCTAAAAAATAATTGATTTTTGAATTTTAAAAAAATCCTTGGAGGGAATTTTGAGAAAATCGAAAAAAACTGAAAAACTACATCAGTAAAGTACTAGTACTTTTTGGCCGATTTTGTTCAAAAGCTTATTTTGAGCGTGTGGGAAGGTACCTAAGTTAAATATAAAATTTCAATCCGGTAGCTCAATTCCTTCATGCTAAAAATCTGTCCACACATACATACACACACACACACAGACCAATTTGCGGGACCCACTTTTTTGGACTCAGGGGACCTCAAAACATGTATATCCATCAAAATCTCGACATCGAATTTTTGACATGATCGCAATACTTTCTCTCCTATATATTTCATATATAGGCTAAGAGAAAGTAAAAGTAGTTCCAGAGAAATAAGCAATTTTTTAAATTTTATTTAAAGTCTTTTTCGACACCGGAGGCATTTAGAACCTCCTATCTCCCCCTAATTATAATTGGTAGTCTATTATAATTAATTTTTGTCACATAAGACGAGATGCGAACTCCTGATCTCTAGCACAGGGGGAAAGAACCTTACTACTGTATACGGCCCAGGCAATGAGCAAACTTACACACATATATAGATATTTTTTTCAATATTGGGGTCTATAACTACCCGGGAATGCAGAATTGTTTTTTTTTTTTTTCAACCAAGATATAATCAATATATTAAAAATCTCATCTTGAATATTATTATCTTTAAATTCAATAAAGTTTATTAATGCAGTCAATAAAGTTGTGAATATTAAAATAAAAAATTAAATAAAGAAAGAGATAAATGAATAAAATTTTATGAATACCAATTTAAAGGCCTGGATTTAACCAACAAAATTGATACATTGATCGAATTATAATTTTTAATAAAAAGATTAATTCAGAAGTAGAAATTGAAATAATAATTTTATCACTAAGATTTATTCAATTAAAATATAAAGGAATTTTTTTTTTTCAAAAACTGAATGAATAAATAAGTTATCGTATTTTATTTTATAGAAATACTGAGAAACTCACAATCTGTGGTTGGCGACCACAAGTTACCTAAGCTAAGATTGATCGGTTTAAGCTTTACAGGTCAAAAAAATTTATTGAAAAGATTCAATTAATTTTAATTCAAATTTTCTCGAAAAAAAGAAAAGGCGAAAAGATTGTGTAGGGCGGGCCCGAGGCAGATATAACTGAGTGTATATATGGAAAAAACAAATATTAAAAAGGGCGTTGGCTTCGCAGTTAAGGCTCTTTAGGAGGCAAGCTGTTCGCATGTTTTTGCCAATAAGATGGCGTTGAGGGTCTTAAAAATTTAGCCAACTATTATGAAAAATTGCCAATAGATGGCAGGATGGTAAAGCTATATTTAATATCATGCATTTGTTTAATTTTCGTTGATCTTTTAATAATGAATAATTTATTAAATATGATTATATATTATATATCCTTTATAACAGCATAAAAATATATAAATAAAGACTTATAAGTGATCTGATAATGCCGGTTTCTAGACTAGACTCCCATCTTTTGCAAGAGTGCTGAACTATTTAGGCGTTAATTTTTAAATATATATGAAATTTATTTTTTACTTTGTCACCATTTCATTTAATTATTATAGGTTGAATATTAATGATTTTTGCATTTTTAGATTAAAAAAAAGACAATTTTTATAATAGAGTTTTTTTTGCATTTTCTATAAGTATAAAAAAAAATATTTTTTAATTAATCGTAATTAAAAAACAAGCATTATGTAAAATGCTAATTTAAATCATTAAAAAAAACCGCATACAAAATTACTTTAAAATGTCTCAATAGTTTCGGACTAAAGATTCAGTGTGCCTCCTGAAGCCCCTTAATAAAAGAAATATTTAAATGGATATATACCGTAATAAATTACGTCATTACGGTATACTTTGTTTTTGAATTAAACTATCTAATGCAATCTTTTGTAAAGTTTTAATAAATATAATAAAAACAATCTGTCATATTCTTGGATCTAAAGAATGATATCATAATCTTTTTATTTATTTTAATAAATTAAATGGAAAGCCATCCGAAAACACATGTCAAGGGATAGATTAAATAAGAATTACTCTTCTTTTCTTTCGATAGCCTCTATTTTGTAGCCTTTACTCACTCTTCTTTTCTTAATTTCAACCCATTTCCAATCGATCTTATTTTATTTTTTTTTAACGTCCGCTAAATCTTTTTATTCCTTTTTTTTCTCAAAAAAAAAAAAAAAAAAAAAATACCCTATTAGTCGAAAATCAACAAATTAAATCGTGGGTTTAGTTCCGGTTTAACAACGTCAAATAAATGCTTGAATGGTGATTCGCTCTTTTTTCTTATTACATATGGAATTTACAATCATCTTACTTGGTGAAGAAAAATATACTATTAAATTCAGTTAATTATATTTGCTACGGGTCCCGTTTTTATTATCCGTCTTTATTTCCCCCAATGCCAGCCAGGCAACTGAGAAGATGAGATCTTTCTATTTATCTCCTCTCTGCGATTATTTATAATCACAAATTCTAGTTGAAATGTTAGAGAGCTCAGTTAACCTGCTGCTGTTATGCGCCAGACGAATTTTTACTTAACATAATTATAACAAATGGATTTAATACCGAGGGAGTGAATCCTTGCCAGCGGCAATGCAAACCGCAGAATAAAAATATCTCTAGATATTAATAATACACGTGAGGCTCATAACTTGGGCTCTTTTCGAGGAGATTTAAAAATATTAGCTTATGATAAATGATTGTATATTTTTTAAGAGTCACTGCATTTAAGCGATGCAAATGCTTTTTTTCTGATTGTAAATGATCCTTACAAATAAGAAAAATAAATGCAGTTTTTTTTTTATTTTGTTTTCTTACTTTAATTATTCAAGAGTGTTATATTTGATTTTATAATATAAGGAAAGGCGAATAGAAAGAATGATATTAAATTTTTTTGATTGATATTGTCATTATTGTCACAAAAGTTTAAATTAGCTAAGCTCTTTACTCTTTATTAAAATATCGTTTACAAGAAAGAAGAAAGAAAGAAAAAAATATCATTTTATAAAAATGCTCAAAGTAGTAAAAAATATAAAGTTCATCAACTCGCCAACACGATTGTCTAATTTGTTTAATAATTTAACGAGAGCGTTTGACTTCTCCCTTTCCCATAGAGGGAAATACAACCCCAGGGCCAGGCTGACCCCCCATACTTACCATTAATTTTCTTGACTTCTTCATTAATAACTCTATATCCCCTATACATATATATATATATATAAATCAAATGCAAAAATGTATATATGTACGATATGTGTTCTAAATCCACAATTTTGAATGAATCTTTTTGAAATTAAGTAAGGTAAAGGCACCAGTAGTGGACCATTTAAGAAAATTTTTTATTAATTTTCAGCACAGAATTTTTATTTTAATAAAGAAACTGCTGGTGGAGGGCTTAAATTATTCACTGATATTTCTTTATTAAGAATATATAAGATACACTTTTATAAAGTTTTCCATTTTAAATAAATAAATATAAAACCATCTTAATTCGTTGGAGCTAGTAGTGGACCGTCTAAAACCTAATAATGGACCATGTTCAGCGCCAGTAGTGGACCCTCATCAATTAATTTTAATTTAGCCATTTAACTTGTTAGATTAAATGACTATGAGGATAAATGGAATAAAACGGGATAATAAAGTCAGGGACGTCATTTGACAGAGGGGGGGGGTAGGAGGCATGTGCCCCCCCCCCCCCAAAGCTTTGGAAAAAATAGTAAATTCTGAGCTTAGCCCCTACATACACACAAACTCACTCTCTCTCTCTCTATAAATAAGTATAGAACATGTTCTAGATAAAAATATAGAGGTATATAAAATATATTATCTGTTTAAATGCACTTTTTTCAAGAGCTCTTTTTCGCTTGAATTTTCTTCATTCTTTAGTTTTCTTTCAGTAGCTTTTTCTATCTTCAACTGTTCAAGATCTTGCTTTTTCTTCAAATTCTTGCTTTTTTTTCAAATTCTTTAAATATTCCTGGGGAAGCATTCCTGAAACTACCGAAAGTAATCTTTCTGATTCTTCAATAGTTTGCATCAGTGACTCAGAAACAGTGAACTCATTACATGAAGGCCTTTCCTCGAATATCGGCTCTTCCAAGAGTACTTCAGTTTCTCTCTCTTCAGTGCTGACTTGGTGGATGAATCTAGCTCTATTTTAGTTTTCTTCCAAAATAAGTATAAAGATAAGTCATGAGGATCTCCGGACCATGGACTGCATGTTGGCACAAATGAGTTTATTTTATCTCTGCCTATTTTGTCCTCTATAAATTTTAAGCCATCTTTCAGATATTTAACCCGTAGATTTTTGGACATGTTATATTGATCATCTTGCCTTTTATTTTTAGTTTATTTTTTCATTTTGGCCATTTCATTTTTGCATTTTATTAGTGGACCATATCATAAACTAATGGTGGACCATGGGGTCTACTACTGAAATACGGTTAGTTAGCACTATAATTATTAGGTCTACATAATTTACTGGCTGCCAGAACATCATAATTAACATTATAAAACAAAAATAAAAAATTCTAATTAATTCAGAAATGGACCGCCCCGGTCCATTTCTAGATAATCTGTAAGATTAACATACCAGTAATGGACCACCCCCTCCCTACTGTTCAAGATAAGGTTATATAGTAAAATATCGACTATTATCCTAGTTTATTATTCTAAGAATAAATATATATATAAACTTTCCTTTAAATATTTAGTGGGTGCTTAATATTTTAATATAGACAGCCAGCGATCCTTAACCAAAATGACTAGGAAAGAGCAATGTATAGTATGTCTTGCAAAACGCTTGACATAAAATGCGATAAAATGATAAAGTGATGAAGCGAGCATGCGCAAACTGCAAGAACAAGAAGCCAGCCCAGATAGCACACTTCGTCTTATGTACCTACCGTTTAGTTCCAGTTTACGGCCAAGACGTACCTGGACCTAAATGGTAAGTAAAGCGGGCTAACATGGCGGATACGTCCAATCATGTATGTACATAAGATGTCCCGCCCCGACCTATTCCAGACATACACTTAGAATTTTTTTCAAAAAAATATTTTTGTATTTTCAAAGTATTTTTTTCAGTTCCTCATACGGCTTAGAGATAGAATATTTTAAAAAAATGTTAATTTTTTTTTTCAAATTATTTATTTCTCTTTTTCAAGGGTTTTGGAAATTATTAAAAATATATTTAAAAAATACACAAGTGTAGGTCGCATAGCGGACCTATTCCGGCTGTAAACTTAGAATTTTTTTTCAAAAAAAAAAGAAAAAAAAAATACAAGTGTAGGTCGCATAGCGGACCTATTCCGGCTGTAAACTTAGAATTTTTTTTCAAAAAAAAAAAAAAAAAAAAAATACAAGTGTAGGTCGCATACCGGACCTATTCCGGCTGTAAACTTAGAATTTTTTTTTCAAAAAAAAAAAGAAAAAAAAATACAAGTGTAGGTCGCATACCGGACCTATTCCGGCTGTAAACTTAGAATTTTTTTTCAAAAAAAAAAAGAAAAAAAAAATACAAGTGTAGGTCGCATACCGGACCAATTCCGGCTGTAAACTTAGAATTTTTTTTCAAAAAAAAAAGAAAAAAAAAATACAAGTGTAGGTCGCATACCGGACCAATTCCGGCTGTAAACTTAGAATTTTTTTTCAAAAAAAAAAGAAAAAAAAAATACAAGTGTAGGTCGCATACCGGACCAATTCCGGCTGTAAACTTAGAATTTTTTCAAAGAAAAATTTTTTTTATCAATTTTATTTACCAAAACAAATGTGAAGTTATGATCCATTAATATGTTGGAATGCTAATCCTAATAAAATAAAATTTATCAAATTTTTAAATTTTTGTATAAATATTTTGTTTAATTTTTTTTTATGAACATTGAACAAATAATTGTTTTTTTTAGGATTCCTATATAAAAAGGTAAGTTTGGTTTTATTTTTTATTATTTATATTATTTATTATAAAAATAAAATCTTTAAAGACAATGTGGAGAAAGCCCGTAATAGAGATAGAAGATAAAATAAAATTAGGACCGAAAACAAGTTTGTCTTTTTATTTCATCTTCCAAAATCTTTCAATTTTTCTAGGTATTGGAACATTTATTTGCATATACTTGTTTGATTGACTAATCTGCAGAAAATGGGCTTACCGCGTGGTTTAAAATCTTCCCCCAATTTTTGGCCCTGTATTTGGGAAAGAAATTATAATTTATAATGGCATGTTTATAAAAGAGCTCGTTTGATATACCAAGAAGAAATGCAATCTTGTCACAATTTATATGATGATTGTAATAACATATTAGAAAATCGCCTAATTAAAATGCTATTAAAATTTAGACGAATGGAATGCGGACAGTGGCTTAGAATTGACAAAAAGATGGCTGGAATGGAAAAAAAATAAAATATTAAACAATTGGAAAAACCCAGGAAAAACCCAGCGTCATTGTATTCAAAAATGGCAATGCCCTTTGTAAAGGGATAGACTACATGCCTGCTAAAACTGGCCCCTTTCTAGCTTTAGTCTGCATTCAGCTTTTGACCTGAGAAGATGTATTTTTCAATTTCTGTTCCAACGAAATTCATGAGTTGACAAATTTTTTTTTTTTTTTTATAAACTTTTTTGTCAAAAAAATATCTAAATAATTGTTTCATAATAATTTTTTTTTTTTTTTTTTTTTTTTTTTTTTAAAGGTCCTTCTCGGCATCTAAGGCCCTTTAGACCCCATCCCTATTTATTTCAAATGATTTGTAGTCAAATCAAATGAAATAAATTTTTCTCGCTTGGGATGGGAAGCGAACCCGGGACTCCGGTGCGAGAATCATAATAATTTTATAATTTTTTCTTTTTTTTTTAGATCAATTGTCTTTTGTAAGCAGGCTGAAATGAACAAATCTCCTTGAGAAAATAGAAATGTCTTTTCTATCAACCGGAAGAAATATGGAAGAAAACAACGATTATAAAAATTTAATCAGTATTTTTCCAAATGTATGTTTATCTTTGTTTAAAAAAAGTCCTAGACCATTTTATGAATCTAGCAATATTATGTACCGGTATATTTTATTTATTTTATAATGTTATCTTTTTGTATAATTATTATTTATTAACAGATACGAGTAGGATGGCAGCCAGGAAAGAAATCAGACAAAAATCTAATCAATCTTTATCTAATTTTATTTCGATTACCGACGTTTCGGACGCAAATTGCGCACTTCCTCAGGTCAGCAAGAAACAATGAATCGTACACCCATGAATTGTGTTTTTATATTGTTAAAAAAAAAAAAAAAAAATACGCCCATCTGTATTTTATTAACTGTCTATTGTCCTGAGGAAGGGCGCGATTTGCGTCCGAAATGTCGGCAATCGAAATAAAATTAGATAAAGATTGATTAAATTTTTGTCTGATTTCTTTCCTGGCTGCCATTCTACTCACATCTGCTAATAGTTCAGCCATCATCTCAATATTATTATTTATTAATTTTAAATTCTTATTCCTCAAATAAAAAAAAAGTTGTTATACAAAATGAGTTTTTTCTTTATCTTTTGTGCTTTGGAGTTTCTGTTTCAAAGTTTTCCCATATAAAAACAATAATAAAAAAAAAAATTAAAATAATTAAAACTATTTATAATTTAAGTTTTTACTGTGTTAATCCCTCTGCATGATAATGTCCTATGCCAAATGGAGTCTTAATTTTTTTAACATAACGCAAAAATAAGATGAAAATAAATAAGAATCTGCAGGACCAAATTTGGATGTAGAATATATTAAAAACATATTCCTGGGTCGCGCACGGGACCAAAAAGATTCGTCCTGGCAGTACGCACAAAGGTACTGTTCGGGTCGCACGGGGCCATAGACAGGACCTAAACGGGACACCTTATGTACGCATGGAATGTAGGAAAAGCTCCATAAATGTACCTACATCGTAGGTCCTGCGACCCAAATTGTATCTGCATAAGACGAACGACAGGTCGCGGCGGGACATAGGATGTACATACATAAGACGAATGTGTGCTATCTGGGAGATAACGTAACTTGAATATAGATATAAAATCAACGCTGCAAAAAATACCTAATCCTTATTTTATCAAAATCTCTGCCAAAAGGTCCATTACTGGTGCATGGTCCATTACTGGTGCCTTTACCTTACATATACTATTTGAAACGAGGAGTAACGTAGCAATAATTTGAATCTCTAAAATGTTTTGGTAATCAAATCTCTTCAATATCGGAACTCAAAATTATTCTTTTGCTTTTGGTAGCTTCATGATTTATGGCTTTGACCCTTTAAACAGTCATAAACTTATGATGATGTCTGCTGTCCCTTCTGTCAGTACCCCCACTTGATCGCAAGATCCTTAATATCTAAAGCACACTTGCAATGCAACAAAAAATATCCTAAATTACAATACAGTCGCCCACCAAGGGGGTCCAGGGGGCTCAGCTAGACGGGAAGCCTGCCGAAGTCCTTATCTAATTAAAGCAGAAACATTTTTCTAACATTTTTAAAAATGATAAACCAGTGCCGTCATTTGGGGGGGGGGGGCAGGGGGGTCATTTGCCCCTCCCCCCCAAGGGCTCTGACTTTTATAAAATTTTATATTTTTCTAAATAAAATCTTTCAAAATATATCTACGAGTATATAAACTGTAGAGAATTAAACAATTAATTAAATTAAATATCTTTTGGCTCAATTTGAGTACATATTTGTAAGTAAATTTTAAGAAAAAAAATGTTCCCCCCCCAAGAAAAAATTTGCCCCTCCCAAAAAAAAGTTGAAATGACGCCACTGTGATAAACAGATCCCCAAATTTACCTTAGATTATTTGTATTTTTTACACGGTTTTTAAAGATGTGCCGTGTAAAAAGAGTTGGATGTAGAGAGAAACCTCCTTCAGTTTCTGTTTACAGACTTGTAGTCGCTGTCTTTTAAGTTGTAGTAAAAAGATTTTCATGTTTTTTTTTTTTTTTTTTTTTAATTAAAATGATCTCAGGCTATTAAATGAAAAAAATAAAAAAAAAAATTTTAAACAAGAAATTCGAGATTTTTATTTAAAAACCAATAGATTTAATTATATGACCCATCACGCTCGAAATTAAATATTTTGATGATTAAAAGCATTTAACTAATGGAAACATTTGCTAATATTAATATTAGATAACGTATATACTTATATCAACGTATAATTAATTAATATAATAATCAAAATCGATTTTTACCATTAGTTCAATAATTTAGAGAGAGAGAGAAGTGAATTATGGAGGTGAGACTTTTTAAAATTGTACCATTTATTAAAAATGATTTCAATTTTGATTTATATTAAAATTATTATATATTTATTAGGATTTACTAATTTATTAAAGCGGGCCCAATACCACTTTATGAGTTTAATTTGACCCTCCAATTGTTTTTACGGTCCCTCGTGAAAATTTTGTCCTGTGATCTCTCTATTATTTACAAAAAATTAATCTATTTTCTTTTACTAAAAGGTTTTTCTATCATTTTCTCATTTCTAGGTTAGGTGGATCGAGGAGCAAATCGATAGAATAATTGTGTAATCAAAATAATATTATAGGGAAATAGATAACTGAAAAATAAAATCTTTATTCATACTACACACTAGAGAAGTGAAACTTTTACTCAAAATTCACATTCTAGGTTAGAAAATTGGACGTTTTTTTTGTTCCTAGATGACATTTGGTAAAGTTCTGCGCATGTGACTATTCATCTTAATATCTTAACTGAAGTGAGAAGCAGCGTTTCGTAACGCATTTAAGGACAGGAATTTAACTTGCTCTAGTGGATAAAGAAGTTTCACGTCAAAAAAAAAACAATATTGAAAGAGCTCCAATATTTTATTCAAGACAAATTGATAAAATTTTGTTTATATATGAGTTTTAATTAATAAAAAAATGTTGAATATCAATTAACTTTAGTATTATTTTTATTTATTTTTACTAGTCCTTTCAATACTGACTTTATAAAATTATTTACGTAGATTTGAGTATATCACACATATTTCAACTTAAAGCAGGTACTTTGACAAATATTTTGGAAAGGAAAAAAGGGGGACCGAGCCAATTTTTTCTCTTAAATGATGAGCCGCTGGGATGTGTCCTGCTCAGTTCATATGAGAGAACTTAATTAATTTAACAACTTAAGAACCCGATTTGGCAATTTCCAATAAACCATCTCAAAAGTTTTTCTCATTCTCATATAGATTAAAGTTTTTCATGAAATTTGTAAAATTTGTTTAAAAAAAAAAAAAGGGAAAGAATAGGCGAAGGATAATTTTACACAGAAACTTCACTTCATTCGGATAAAAAAGTTGAGAGCCTACAGAACATAAAGTAAACAATCGTAACATTAAGAGGTTCATGAGAAAACTTTTTTCAAGATTCGCTACCCCACCCAAGAAATTTGACAAAAAAATTCAAAAATAATAGGCGTTTGCAATAATAAATATAAAATTTTTTTATTTTTGTAAATAAATAATTAATTATGGGATAATGAATTACCCACAAAGATTTGAGGCAGTTTCTTTAATTTCTCATCACTTGATCCGAATTTTATGCTTTTTGTTTATCAGACAAAGGGATGTAGATTGATTCAGAATTTTCTTTTTCAGAAAATTCGTTTAATTTTTCATTAGAATTTTTGAAATTTTCTTTGATATTTATATCAGCTTGAATACTCTCAGTAAAATTCTTTTCTTTTTCGGATAAATCATTGAGAGCTTCTTTTTCGGCAGGATCACTTTGCTGTGACAAGTTTCGTTTTTTCTTGTTATCCCTCGCTCGTTGAAGATATCCACTCAAGAAGGAAGGAAATAATGATGGATCAACATCAGCAGGCGAATTTGGACCAGTGATAAAGCTGACGATTAAAGACACTATAAATACCACAATAATTCCTGCCAGGCCATAGTAAAGATAAGAGAGACGAAAAAGAAGAGAAGTATCCTCAGGATCAGGAATCTCTCTGTAAAAATAAAAAGAATTTTTCATTAAACAAATTATTATTAATTAGTTAAGCGAGTCGACAGCAAAGGCAATTATCATCGAACTATTCTGATTAGGAAATGAAATAAAAATAAAGACTTGTTTACTTTAATTTCCCTTGTCGACGTTTCGGGGACTAAACGTAACCCATCTTCAGGACAAAGCTGTTAAAAAATTCTTAGCGCTGCCTCTTTCAGTGGTTAGACAAGTTAAAAATTAGTATATTTAGGAAGATACAAATTGATCTGCACGCAGATATTCCAAAGTATACTAACCTTTCTACTTGTCTAACAACTGAAGAAGGCAGCGCTAAGAATTTTTTAATATCTTTGTCCTGAAGATGGGTGACGTTTAGTCCCCGAAACGTCGACAAGGGAAATTAAAGTAAGTAATCTTGCTTTTTATTTAATCTTTTATCTGTATTACGGCCTTCCTCCATTGTCTTTAAAATATTCTTCTAAAAAAAGAAAAACCCAAAGGAAAAGGCCGAGAAATTTTTAGGAATCAAAAGAAAATTTAAATATTTTTCTGGATAAAATAAACTTATAGACTAGTTAATACTGAATTTTTTATTCATTAAGCTATTCTCTGAATTCAATGAATCTTAAGAAATAATTTAATTATTGATAAAATATGTAGATTTAGTAAGTGGCTCTATAATCCTTGTAAATGGAAATAAGCAGGAGCAGGTAAAGAATAAAGCAAGAAATTGATTTCTTTTGTTTTATTGGAAATATAAACCGATGCTTTATTCTTTGGCTGTTCCTGCTCCTTTCCTTTTAAGGAGAAGCACTCACAAAATAGTGTGAAGTTTCTTAAATTGATCGCTAGAGAGGAAAACAGTTAACACCTCGTTAAAAGCCTTTATGAAGTCGTATTCATGTCAAAAAACAATAATTCCAAATTGTTTTTTCTCTTTTTCTTTTGGATTTTAACAAATTTAAGATTTTTAGATTCATGTTTGTAAAAACTAGGTAGGCAATCGCCAAATATTTTTAAATCAAAAAATACTAGTAATTAAAAAACGCCATAAAGTCAAGTATTAAATTAAAAAAGAGAAAAAATATCAAAGTTATTATAAAAATATAAAAAAAAACTCTAGATATCACTTGCATGAGATTTAGCTCGTTTTAAAGAGCTTAATTTTGAATTGAGAGGATTAGTTAATGGAACAATTAATGAAATCATAAAAAAAGCTGTTTTTGTTATTTTTTGATGATATTATGAAAAACTTTTATAAATTTATATTTTCATTCCATTATTTTTCAAGTTAATAATGTGATTATTTATTTTTATTTGTTTTAAGGTATCTAAGGCCAATTTTGACCCCATCCCTATTTATTAGCAAATTCAATTGAAATCTCGCTTGGGTCGGGAAGCGAAACCAGTATCTCTGGCTCGAGAAGCTAATGCCATTGGCAGGAAATAAATTATTTTACAAAATAATAAGCTGAACAGTTATAGATTTAATAGAATGATGCAATTTAATATAATCATGTTTTGTTTATAAATTAACAAGAAATTTGGATAAAATCTACAAAATGAAGAATGTGTAGAGGCAGAGACAGCCAAGAAATATTACTCTGAGTGCTTTATCAATTTATGGACTGAAGATGGATGGATTTGATAAAACTTTCAGAGTATATTTCAAGGCTACCTCTGCATCTACACGTCCTTTACTGTATAATACAAAATTTTAAAGTTATTACGCTAATCTCATTAGTAGCCATTGATAATTAATTATTAAATAATTAATTAAATAATCCTGTCAATTTTTTAAAACCAATTTGAATAAAAGGACTTAAAAATAATCGTAATCAGTAATATTATTGTTTAATAAAAAATGATTTATAATAAGCGCAAAGCTTGAATTTTATTCAAGTAGATCCCTTAAAAGACGTTAAGTTATGGATGCTATTTAAATGAATAAAATGAAATGAAAATCTAAAAAGGAAAGTTCTCCAGGAATAATGAGAGGGGTGGGGTGAGGGTGACCCCGAAAGATGAGGGTGGGGGCCTTATTTCCTTCTGGGGAAAAACATGCTTCCCTGGCTGTTGTGGAATGAAGAACATCGCTGCTAAATCAGCCCAAAACTTAACTGCGTTAATTAATTAAGCAACTGCCATAATATAAACTATGATTTGTGTATTTACACGGATTCGTGTCTTTGTATACTTTGCTTATTTCGCATCTTAGTTTATGTTTTTGGTATCTTTGTATTCATCATTAATTTGTATATACAATTTTAAAAGTCAAACAAGCTTAATTTTCTTGCTCTATTTAATATATAATTTCGGGATTATATTAAATAAAAAATGTAAATGCAAAAAAACAACTCGAGTAATTAGAATTTTTTTTTTTTATATTTGATTATCCTACTAGTGGGGGAAAAGGTTGCAATCATTTGTAGTTTATTATTATTAAAAACAATTTAATTAAATGAGTTTTTATAATTTAATACACCAGAGTAAATCACAAGTTAGCCCAGCTAAGGGGCCATTATTTCATTTTATCTCTATTAGCTCCCGACTATTCAGTTTAACAAATAAATAACTAAATAAATACGATGGCCCAAATCGCCAGGACATATGATACATAAATTTACATGTATTGCCCTATTGACCAACTCCGGGGCTTTTAACAATTTTGAAGGACAAGATGGGTAGATGAAATTCGGCCGAAACGTCTCATTAAATTGTATTAAATCGGAGGCTTTTGTTTTTTGGCTGCACCTGCTCCTTCTCCTGTCTTAACAAAAATATAAAAACTCAGTAAAGTCTGCATAATTTTTGTGGCAATGAAGGTGACATCATAGAGAATTTATTGTCCAGGCAAAATTAGAATAATTCAGAATTACGACGTACCACAAAAATCATTTCAAATGTATAAATCCTAAGTATTTATTTATTTTTTTCTTTTTTTTTTTTTAAATTCATATAATTTCAAATTTAAAAAAATGTTCTTTCAAGTTTTTCTTCAAAGCTCTTAAATGCTAACAAAATCATTATTTACTCAGTAATTTCTTTTCAAATTCGCTAATTGTGTTTATATAGTCTAATAAAAAAATTACTTTTTTCCTCTGAAGGGGTTCATTAAAATGAGCGATGAATTGACCATTTAAAAATAAACCATAAAATGGCCTAAAGGAAAACGGGTTGCTTTTCTTATATTTATTTGCAATATCGGGCAGAAGTAGTTGAATAATCGAATTCCCTGTTAAATTCCTTCATTTACTTTGTCTTTCCCATACGATTATTTAACGATAATTGAACTCTGCTGAATAAAATGAAAAGGCTATTATTAAAGTCTTTGCCAAGTTAAGCCTTGTAGCCTCTCTATTTTATTTTCATTTGGACAGATACAAATGATGCCAAAGATATTTTATTAATTACAAAATTTTTAAAAGACCAATATTAATTAAACAATTTCATAAGAAACGTTATTTTTTTATATATATAATTTTAAAGATTTTTCAATAATTCAATAATTTTCATTATTTTTTTCTTGGGAATTATAGGCTTTTCTAAAAAAAAAGTTCAAAAATGTGAGTGAATTCTTATTAGGTTTGATTTTAAAAATATTTTTCTTTTATTTTGTTTTTTAATTGAATCGGCTTTAAAATTTGTATTTTGGTATGGACTGGAAAAGAAAATTTTAGTTACAATAATAAGGAACGTCATTTTGTATTAATCATTAAATATTAATTTATGAGGATAATTCCATCATGTAAAAAAAATCATAAAAAATATAATTTATTATAATTACTTATATCATCAAAATATAAGCCAATACATACATAACCTAAAAATTATATTTTTCAAATTATATAGGCCTAATAAATTTTAATAAATATTATAATAGGATATAATCCAAAATATAATCAAAAGATATATCTTTGGATGTGTCTCAAAAATATATTTTGGAAAATATTATACCTAATATATAATTTTTGATTATATTAATATTTAAAGTTCTCCTCAAATAAAGCAGCATAACACATATTACTACCAATTGCGGTTCCAGGATTATGTTAGGGGGGGGGGCGAAATTTTTGGTGTAGGAGAGGAGGATTTTTTCATTAAAGCAAGTTGCCCGATCTACGGACATGTTTATACTGGGTATAATTATTCATGATGACCAATTTAAAATCTAAATAACTATCATCCACCCCCCCCTACTTAGCTTAAAATCTATATTTAATTTAATTAAGATAATAATTAACAAATTTCTCTTAATAAAACAAGAGAGCGGGCTTGGATGAGGCGAGTCGCTGGTTAATTTTACACGAAACGCTCAGCTCTTGTTTGCGCTTGAACGCAGTAAAGAGAAGAGGCTCTAAACAGGATCGGATTGAAGCCTTTGGAAAATGCAGAGCTGTTTGTTGCCTGCCATTGATTCGTGTGGGTGCGACGAGAATCAAAACAGCACAAGATAAAATCTCTCACAGCTTTTTTTTAAAGGCTCCAACCCATTGGGTTGCCTAACTAATAGGCGATCCCATAATTTTATTTTTTTGAGAGCGTATAGATCATATTTGTATTAATTATTTATTAAAATAAATACTATACAACGTTTCGACTGCTTCAAGTTCACTTGAGTCGGAACAAGTGTACAGTACTTGAAAACGACTGCAGAATAAGCAGTCGAAACGTTGTACATTATTTATATTTTTAATAAATAATTAATACAAAATGTGGTGTATAATTAAAAACTCACATAATGATACAAAAATAAATAAATTTGGAAATGGTTTTGTTTTAAATCTTTTTAGACATTTAAGAATACTTCAGTGGGTGATATTTTCTTATTTCGAAGAGGGGGGAGCTTTTGTTTACTTTCTTTTACCATTAAATTAATATATAGAGGAAGTATTATGATAGAAATATTCGTTATGAGTTTTCTTTAATAACGATTTCATCTCATCGGTAAAGACTTCATTGAACAAGCAAGAAATTTTGCAACAAAAAGAGACAGAGGAAAAAAATTGTAAAATAAACAAAATAAAATTAGTGACCTGCTGTTGCAAATAGATTTGTTGTCTTATTTTGTTTGCATTTTTTTAATTTAAAATTTTTTTTGTCTACTAATATTTTCAAGTTTCTTGTAATAATATATTATAAAATGTATAAGTATTCAGTACTAGGTTATAGAAAGTTCAACTGTCTTTTGAGATAAGATGAAAATTTTGATTTGGAATTTTAAAATTCTCTCTTTTTATATGTCCAGCTTTTTGTTTATTAATTTTATTTTTTTTATTTTGTTTTTTTTTGACATTTTAAAATGTCTTTATAAGCTATACTGCTCTAAGATTATATATATATATATATATATATTAGAGTTATCCAATCAGGGATACGTCCAACTTTTCTAAAGTTTGTTGAAAATAAAATCAAAAATAGTTTTCGATATTCTTCTGGGAATAAACTTGGCTCAAAGTATAAAAAGTGATTTATACACTAAAATGTTTCGTATAGCACTGAATATAAATGAGCATATTTATCGATCATTTATTTACGCTGGTTTCATATTTATTATATTATTTCTTGAATATCTATTTTAATAATTAAGTTTTACATTTCATAAAGGAGATTATTGGTCTAAATTTATGACATTTTAATTAGGGTAGAATTTAGAGTAATTAATTGTTTTGTATTATTTTATCTCATCAAATCTAAATTCACTGGGCTATCTAAACAAATTTTTATATCTTATTTTATTCAAATTATAATTGTAAATTTATTTTTAATTGAAATGCAAGATAAGGTCATTTAATGATTTAATAGTGATCACATATATCTAAATAAATTAATAATATCTTATACTATTAAACGTAAGTTTGATTGTAAGCACATCAGCTCACGAAAAACGGCTCTATGGATTTCTTTCAATTTTTAGATAAGATTTAAACTTTCGACCGTTGGTTCTCGTTGAAACATTTTGTAAATTAAAATTAAATATACAAATTAAACACTAGGTTATTTGTTTCAAAGGTTTTATTAATTAAAAATTAACACTTAATACGTATTTCGACAATTCCTTGTCATCATCAGAATGAAATCACTTCTGATGATGACAAGGAATTGTCGAAATACGTATTAAGTGTTAATTTTTAATTAATAAAACCTTTGAAACAAGTAACCTAGTGTTTAATTTGTATATTTAATTTTAATTTTTAGATATATACTATTTCCGGTGCCAATATAAAATTGCGCTAGGTCTTATATTTGGGAAAATTCGGGTACTAGTATTTTACTGTACTTTTTTAGTTTTTTGAAATTTTATGTAGATCGTCTTTTTGTCTAACTAATTTTGGTCTGCGTGCTAGTAGTTATTCGTAAATAAATGTTGATGCAAACATATTTTTTAAATTTCCTTTCTTATGATTTTGTCATTAAAAACTGGTTGAATGATTAATAAACTCTTTAATATAAAAATATTGATTATTAATTAAGATATTTAATTCTTTTAGAACAATTCCCCTGGTTATCTAAATTATTTGAATTCTTAACGACAAATGACTAATGGATGGTTTGAATATATTTTAATTATATAAGTTAGCAATCTATTCTTATCAGGAGAAAACACCCATTTGAGAATAGCGCTGTTTTTCAACAGTTTTTGATTAAAATCTGAAAACGAAAGCTCAATTAGCTGAGCAGCAGTAAATAAAACATGCTGCAAATCACCATCGTCCGGTTGTCAGCTCTTATCAGTCAAATTTGCGAATGTAAAACAAAACAAATACATTGACTCACACGGGAGGAGGTATCGTGGTATTGAACGGGCATCCGCTGATGTCCTGTTCCAGAAACGGGTAGACGAGGGCCCCGGTTGATTTTCGAATTTGCGCTCCTGCGACCATGTAGCCGACGATGGCGA
Organism: Euborellia annulipes; assembly: GCA_023213315.1. Classification (NCBI taxonomy): domain Eukaryota; kingdom Metazoa; phylum Arthropoda; class Insecta; order Dermaptera; family Anisolabididae; genus Euborellia; species Euborellia annulipes. The sequence continues at coordinate 159,910 of JAKCPI010011712.1, read as the reverse complement.
TCGCTGCCAGGGATCCGGAGATCACACCCTGCAATTAAGAAACTATTAGGAATAACAAAAAAAAGTAAAATACAATATTAAAAATATTTAAAAATGAACATTTTAGGTATGGCGTTTGATTTGAAGCAAAGTGAAAGAGGCAAAATGATGAGAAGCCCCCCCCCCCCCAGACATTTGACACCCCCATAAATGAATGTTGAATTATTAGAGATGCTTCCCAACTCCCCTCTGTACCTGCCACTCAATTCACCTACTCCCTGTTTTACTTAATTCGCCTAATAGCAACGAGATATTTTCTCTCTTTCTCTGTTTCCCTCCCATCTCCCCTTCTTCTTTTTTATTCTTATTTAATTTTGAGATCTTGTCAATTAAATAAATAAAATATTTTAATATTAATTAAATATTTTTATAAAAAATCTGGTGTGACATAACACACAGCACACTAGATTTTATTGTGTCTAGCTCCAACACACTTGGCTACTTGGGTTTCACAAGTAAAAAAAAAAGTCAATAGATTCAAAATTTCCATAGTTTGGATATTTTGTACACACTAGAGAATTATAAATAAATTCAAAACACCACCATGACGCATTCTTTTCGTCAAGGAAAAACACAAAACAAGATTTTTTATTTTTCCCCAATTGAGTTTTATTCCTAATATTTCAAAGGCACAAAGGCTTTAGGAATAAAACTCAATTAGGGAAAAATAAAAAATCTTGTTTTGTGTTTTTCCTCCTTACATGCTTGCCGAAAAGAATGAGTCATGGTGGTTTTTTGAATTATATGTTTCTCGTCATCTCTCATTAATCTTCAATTCTAAATAAATACAAAATTTCACAAGAAATGAAAAAGATTCTTTTAAATGTGTAAAAAGTTCCAAAGAGACCCCTTTTGAAACGAAATTAACATGCAAATCCCCATAGGCTTTTAACATTGCCTCTATGGAAGGAAGAGTCGGAAAATGAATTTGAAAAATCTGAAATACCTCATCAGTAAAGTGTACTTCAAACAATTTTCACGAAAAATTTTACCGATATACTTTTTAAAGAGCATCTAAAAAATAGTTGATTTATAAATTTTAATCAATATCGTTAGAGCGAATTTTGAGAAAAACGAAAAAACTGAAAAAGTACACTGTTAAAAAAACTTCCAAAAAACTTCCTATACAAGTATAGGAATTCTGTTTCATAAACTGTTTATGAATATATATGAGAAAGTTCAATTTGGTGCCAACCTAACCAATTTCTTGTATGTTTTAAAATTAATTATTTTGGTGAAATTGTTAATTTGAATTTGAATTTTTATAGCTATTTAGTTGAATTACTTTATAAAAATTATTTAATTAGTATGATTGTAATATAATTCATAAATATTTAAATAGTTTAGAGCGCGAATTTCAAACCAGAATTTAATAAATTTAGATTTGTGAAAAAAATTTTAAAAGAATAATTTCAAGTTTCCTTAAAATAATTATAAAATAATATTAATAAAAATTCCTTGAGGTAGTCGAGTTATTTGAGAACGTTTAGACCAGTGGTTCTCAACTTGTCGCGGTACACTTTTAACGATTTCAAAATTTGGCGGCACACAAAGAAAAAGATCAGTTTAAAAGTTGGTAATTTGTTCATAAACTTTTATATTAATTGTAATTCATATCCTGGGTATATTAATATTAAACCACGAAAGTATATGGAAAATGATTGAAAATTCATATTTTTTTTACAGTGTACTTCAGTAAAGTACTAGTACATTTTGGTCTATTTTGTTGAAAAGCAGCTCATTTTCACGCCGCAGGGGGTGCCTAACTTAAATATAAAATTTCAAACTCTTAGCTCATTAGCTTTGTGCTTAAAATTGTTACACACACAGACAATGGCGTCATTTCAACTTTTTCTTAGGAGGCGGGCAAACATTTTTTTCTTACTTAGAATTAGGTACTCGAATTTGGCTAAAAGATATTTAATTAAATTAATTGTTTAATTTTGTACAGTTTGTATATTCGAAGATATATTTTTTTGGGGGGGGGGCAAATGCCCCCTGTCCCCCCCCCCCAAATGACACCACTGCACACAGACAGTTTATTTTTTGAACTCAGGGGATCTCAAAACATGTATTTCCATCAAAATCTCGACATCGTGAATCCAATATTTTCCCTATATAAATTACAAACATAGGTAAGAGAAAGTAAAAATTGAGTGGGCCCTGCAACTACTTGTTTGATTAAAAAAAATTTATTTAATTCAATATAAAATATAAAAATTAAAATTTATTCAAATTCCTTCGTATCAAAAGGCCAAAAAACATTATCTACTTGCTAATATTATTATTTAATTTTAAAACCCTATATTTCTATTATTGTTTAATTCAATCTATTATAATTTTACGAAATTTTTGAATTTTCTTTGTTTATATAAAATATATATATCTAGTAAAAACATCAATTTATTAACTCTTCTTTAAATTAAATAATCCAATGAATAAGTTGTCAACCACTACAAAGTAAGATTTCATAACGATTGTTAAATCCCTTTATTGATAACCAAAAATAAACGATTTTCGTTATCTTTTCTTCTCTATTCCCTTTTATTTTAGTCCTCAAGTGAATCTTTTATTATGAAGCCATCTAGAAAGATTTGTTCTTGGGAGAAAAGAATCTTCTCGCAATCCCAGCAAAAGAACATTAAGATTGATTAGATATTTGGAACATTTTTGTTCAAAAAGAACTAATATCTATTACGAGAGATTGATATTAAAAGATTCTGGTGGTTTGGGGCAAAGAGGGGCGGGGTGGGGGTAAGGGGATTCGTTTGGAAAAACGATAAAGCAATGGGGAATCGGATTTAGGAACTTTTTTTTACAAATATGTCCTCGTATAAATCTAGGATATAATCTGATCAAAAATGATCACTCGATATTGTTAATAAATATCAAATTAATATTTTTATTGTTAAATAATGAAAGTATAATCTATATACAATATGTCTAATAAAGTTTTTAGATTTCTGTATTTTAGGTAGGCCAACGTCCATTTCTTTTTTTTTTAATTCAATTTGTTTGACCGCATTTAATTTTTACTTTCTCTTATATATAGTGAAAAAGTATTACGATCATGTCGAGGTTTTGCTGGAAATACATGTTTTGAAGTTCTCTGAGTACAAAAAAGTAGGTGCCACCAAATGATGTCTGTTAGTGTGTGTGGGTGTGTAACGATTTTGGGCATGAACGAAATGAGCTACGAGGTCGAAATTTTATATTTAAGTTAGGCAATTAGCTTTTGAACAAAATCGGCCAATAAGTATTCTACTTTACTGAGGTACTTTTTCAGATTTTTTGATTTTCTCAATTTTCGGTCCAACGATTTTGGTTAAAATTCATAAATCTACTATTTTTTAGATGCTCTTTTAAAAGTACATTAGTAAAATTTTTCGTGAAAATTTTTTGAAGTAAGTAAAATGTATTTCAAATTTTTCAAATTCATTTTCCTGCACTTCCTTTCATAGAGCCAGTGTTAAATCCCTATGGGGATTTGTATGTTAATTTCAATTCAAAAGGGGGTCCCATTTGGAACTTTTTACACATTTGAAAAAATTTTTCCAATTCTTATGAAATTTTGTATTTGTTTAGGAATCTCTATTGTGTACAAAATATCCAAATATGAGATTAAAATTTTGAAAAATAACCATAGTTTATTCCAAGCAGTCAACATTTAAAATACACAGAGCCTATTGAAATTTTGAATCAATTACTTTTTTTACTTTTTACTTATGAACATTTTTTTTAAGCATTGAAGTAAAGTTTTCCCGTTAAATCATTTAACCATCATATAAACAAAGATTATTAAATAAATAATAAAATAAAATGCAAATGATAATTAACAATGAAAGGAATTTTCGTTGGCAGCTCTCCCTTCCTAGAAAATCTCTCCCTGTTACGTTTTAAAGAAAAGAGAAAATAATTTAGTATAATACAGTATTAGTCAATTATTATTAACTTAATAAATATTCTATCATTTTTTTTTTTTTTGACAAAAAAAAATCTATTTGAAATTAAACATTATTATTTGATTTTATTTTAATGTAGAAGTGGATTCAATTATACTAATTATACAATTTTACTAAATGAACGGATTAAAAGTGTCCAAATGGAATCGATTAAATACTCCCTGAAAATTTAGTTATTAAAAGCTTATAATAATTATGATCACTTTCAATAAACAGTCCTATAATTTTAACAGTTACTTGATAACCTATATAATAATAAATTATTAGTAAATTAATAAAAAAAAAAAACTTCATTTAAATGAAAAATAATAAAAAAAAAAAATTTCGTACTTTTTACTATTTTATAAAATTAAAATCCCAACTATATTGGGAAAAGTCTTTGAAATTTACCAAAGAAACAATTTTAATTTTTTTAATTGAATATTTTGATACAATTATTAAAATTTGTTTATTTTTAAAATATAATATACATTTTACATTATTCATAAATTAAGGTTAATTGAAATATTTAAATTATGTGAATAATTAATCAAATATAAAGATGTAATTAGCAATCAAATATAGGTACATTTATATATTATATAAATAAATCAATTATTTATACAAATTTATATTAATTTAATTACTTTTATTGAAGTTGTTTTCTGATAAGAGCATATAAGAGAAGAGGGAATATTTTAAATTTTAATATTAAATTAGCTCTATGTAATATTTTATTAATATCATTTTGTAGTATCCCCTCTCCTTAAGAAGAGGTCCTCTTAGAAAGTGACTAAGTGCAGATGCCGGGAAAAATTCAAGACCAGAGAAGAATCTGTTAATTTCTCAACTATTGATAGTATATACCAGTATAATCTATATTTTGAGTCCTAAAATAATTCAATCTTCAATAGAATTGGTTTGTACTTCAGTTGTATCCCCATAATTATTTGCCCCCCGCCCCCCCCCCCCCATCCAAGCTCAAAAAAATTTAATTGTGATTTTTAAATTTGGTTAAAAAAATATGAACAATGGAGGTAGTATTTATTTCATTTCTCTATTTTGATGTTTTGAGGTTAGGGATTACATACTTATAATGGATAAAGAAACTCTTTGACTGTGTTGATTTTTTTATTTTAAAGCAAGGTGTCTGCTCAGAATGAACAGAGTTCACCCGAAAGTCGCATTATTTGATTAATCCGTCTGAGAACAATCCTGATGGTAAATAATAATCTAACTTGGAATATTCGATTCGGACAGTAACTTTCTTGGGTGGCAACTTGGTTGGCTGATCCTCGTGAGGAGGAGTTAGTCGCACACGAGACGAGGATTCATCTGATAGTGCCCTTTTGGCTGGCAGTCACGCATCGACTGTCTGTCTACCTGTACCACCCACCAAGTGCCTTTATTCCCAATCTATTTTATAAATGGGAGGCTTAAATCTATTGTTTGCTAATTGTCAAATTTTTAAAAATTACCAAAGTGGCCGTCCACATATTACGTCACGCCTTTTTTGACGATTTTGAGTCCCCCGCCCCTACAAATATTATCCCATAATATCGCACCATAGACACAAACAAGTGTGAAGTCGCTTTGGCAATGTTTGTGAAAAGGGTCATCATTTGTCAGTCATAATTTTTCGCTCATGGGCATTACAAAATGGTATATTTTAGAGTTTGAATCTATGCAAATAAATTTTTTTATTTTTAAAAATCTTCAGAGTTATGCTTTCCAGAAAAACGTCCATTTCCCGTGACTCACCCTATATTATATATAACATAATTTTTAAAGGTTTAATTTAGATTTTTAATTTGGTGCTTATTTTTCCGCTCTCTATTAATGATTAATATAAAGGGTGAATTAAGTCGAAAGTCAATTAATTAGACACAGCCCTTACGACGTCAAAATTTATGATATTAATCTCTTTCCCTTATGGGAAAAAATTCCACCAGAAAAACACCGTGTATGTCTATAATTTGATTAAAAATTCTTTGATAATTATTATGGCCGAGGAAAATGAATTAAGCATTTAAGTCTAAACATTTTAGGTTTTTTTACTCTAGAGTGAATATAAATTGAGCGTAGCCCCTTAGCATTTAGTTTCTCTTATCATTTTTAACCATTAAATTTGCACATAAAGTAGGAATATCGTCTGTTTATTAATTTTAATTATAAAATTTCGCTAATATCATGATCAATTTATAACTTCTGTAGTATCTCTGTCATTAAAAATATTAATAATTCAAATAATTTCTCTAAGGGTCGGTTCCTTCAGTTCTAATTAACTAGCTATTCCTCAGATAATCAAGTTAACTAGGGCATTCGAGTCTTTACAGTTCTAGTTAAGCTAATCATATGATTAAATAAGAGATGGTAGTTAACTAGCTAAGACCCAAAGTTCGGTATAAGGGGTAAAATTAGAAACACAAGCCTTGTTTATTTATTTTTTTGGAAATTTTAAAATTTTTGTTTTTAGTTAAAAAATTAATTAGCTATTTTAATTTTTAATATTTATTTTACTGAATTTAAATTTTTAATAATTTTTATAAATGATACCTTTTTTAAATTGATAACTTCACAAAACTTTTCTTATACCTCAAATAGCTAATTATATGTGAAAAACTCATTTTTTTAACTCAAAGGTTAAGGGTGTTTGATTAGTATATCGATGATTTGCTATCTGTCGGATAGGTTTGAGACTAGAAGTGAACCAACCGGCCCTAAGAGAAGTTCTTAAATCTTATGGGGAGTAAATTGGAACCCAGCTCAGTATAATTCCAATTCAAAATTTAAATTTAAAAACGCTTTTATTAAAATTTACTTTTGGATTAACAACAGAAACGCTGAAATTTGCTGAGTAAATACTTTTATTTATTTATTTATTTATTACATGAGGTAAATCGTTTACACCTGGGCACCTAAGGAACACATGTTGTATATATATCGACGAGTGTGTGCCTGTATGCGTGAAAGAAAAGTGCTCAAGGCCTGAGGGTTAAGGGTAAGGGAGAGGGGGGAGGGACCACGGAGGGTTGAGGGCATAACTTTACAACCCTAGGGTTCGTCAGGCCATTCGTAAGGCGCCGTTTTCTCAAACCCTCGACATCACAGCCCTTGGCGCCTCGTGAATCGTAATTCGTAAAAAAAAAAAGAAAAAACATTCAACGCCTCTCCACTGGATGTCTGACCCCGTCACAAAACTACAAACGCCAACATCTCATTATTACTACACGGAATACGAAAAAGACAATTTTTTTTTTATTTCAGAAAAAAAAAAAATTTCTTTATAAAAGAATGCAAATCAAATACATTCTTTAGAAAATGATTTTTTTTTTATTCTGTGTCTAGAGTGAAAAAATTTTGTTTGTTTAATCATCTCTCTACTTTGATTAATTTTTAGTAAAAACAAGTTTCGAGGCCCGCCACCGGTGGGCTGGAACTTCAACACGGGAATTCAGCTTCATTCAGAGTGGGGATCTACAAGCTTTTTGGTTTTTGGAAAATAAAGAAAAAAAAAAATTATTGTATTATTTTAAATTCAAATAAAAAATAAAAGAAAACAAAAATTTTAATTTATTTAAAAAAAAAATTAAATTAAAGGAGGCTTCGTGATATAAAATTTATCATTTAATTTACACTTACTTACCTTTATTTCAAATTTATTATTTTTCTTAATTAAAATTAAAATTTTTTCTTTTTTCCTATTAAAAATACTATTTTTGAAATTTTATGATTTATTTATGTTTATAGAATTAAAGTTGAATCAAAGCCGTGAGCTAACCTTTTCATAAAATGATGTCGGGCGAATAACATAGAAGAAAAAAAAAGGTTTGTTTTCAACTTGGCGTGGTTTTTGGCCACATGTCATGCCGTGCGGGTTAATCTGTTGGCTGACTACTAAAATGCCAACCGAACATGTCGAACAAAAAAAAAAAAAAAAAAAAAAAACACCGTCTTTTCCATCAAAATTGGGAAATCGACGCCAATATATAATTTACATATTTAAAGGATAGCTTCTCTGAATATTGCAAGATTTCAGAATTATTCTATTTTATGGAACTTTTCAAGGTATTAGATTAAAATTTTTTTAGCGTTCATAAATCTTCACTATACTAATAAATATATTTTATAAAAAATATTTTAAAGGTTATTGTTAATAAAAGAAAATAATTAAATTTTTTATTCCTTTGAGATAAAAGAAAATTATTTTATTTTATATTCTACTTATTCTCTAAAACATGAACAATCCTAAAGTATAATTTATATGAAATAAGAATTGATATTTATTTAGGGCTGCTGGTAACAACACCTGTGATTGTGTCCCAATTTAGTCCGGAAGTTACGAAATATGTCCATTTAAAATAATAATACATTACTCAGGTGTTCTTCAAGTATTACATAAGCAAACTAGGGAAGGGCCGGTTCTAGGGTTTGAACACCCCAAGCAAAACAAATTTTGGTGCCCTTTTATACAACAATATACAAAATTGCTACAAATTAAAAAAAAAATGAAAATGTTAATATTATTAAAGAACAATGTAAAAAATATAAATTCTAAAAATATTATGAAAAAAATATTTTTCTTTTTAATTAGGCGCCCCTCAAAATTGGCGCCCCAGGCAGTCGCCCGGCTTGCTCGCGGGTATCATATTTACTTCTATTTGCTAACAATATGAAATAGTATGTAAGCAAGGGTAAGGGGGAGGTTAACAAGAGGCAGGAGGGAGGTCTGAAACAGCCAAAAATTCGCTTACGTAATACTAGAATAGCCCCTTATATGACTGATATATTGGCTCGGGACAATGTTTTCACATTTTTCAAAACAAATCTCACTTAATAGATTTAATATCCTTGGTATATAGAATAATATTCTTCTTGGTTATAATAAAAATAGTATTTTAAAATAACTTGTAATATTCGATTTCATGTTAATAAAAATTTTTAATAGATGAATAAAAAATTTAAATGAGTAAAAACATCATCAGACTAATTAAATTCACTTTAAAGTAAAAATCTCTAAAATGATATTTGAGATTATATAAAATGTGAGTAGGAGAGAATTCAAGGCTCTTATCAAAGAAAAGTTAGCAGAAATTGCTAAATTACTAGTATTATATAGAAATCTTTTTAAAAGTTAGCCTTTTGTTTTATAACAGTGGCGAATTTTTTTATGTAAAACATCTCGATTACACAAACTTTACTCTCTTATTTAATTACAGTGTATCTTTCCAATATCGTTAAGCCAACGATTACAAAAACTAAATGAAATATAAATTATACTTTAGAGAGAAGAAACTATCAAGATTTTAAGCCAATTTCATAGGCGTTTAATTTGATATTGTTATCTTTTCATACGACAATTTAGAGGTAAGTTATTTGTTTATTTTGAAATTATATCTTGATTAGGGACTACATATCACGGGATATTAATCCTTTTCTTATTATTCTACTAGACATTGTGGGAGTAGGGATGCGATTTTCGTAACGAAATTATATTCCTGCTTCCCTTTGAATGTTGCTCTACAACCTCGAAAAATTACATGAGTTTCTTATAGTTTCAAAGATAATTTTTTCATGCGTTTTTTAGAATAGCACACATAGTGATTTTCGTAATCATTCTTTTGAATGCTGCTCTACAATATACTAGTATAGATAGAATGACAAGATTGTATATAATATTAGAATATACGGGCCTCAGGGAGTATGTTGGGGTAAGGGCAATTCCAAGATCACTTATAATAGCCTTCTGCTAAAAAGAGACACATTCAAATTTCATTATACCACTGTTCTTTAGTCTACCGTAAAGTAAAAAGGTTTGGCAGCTCTAGATGATAGCAGAGATAGGAATAAGAATTAGATATATTTAAAATGTTTTATCTCTCTTGTTATATTCTTAAGTACCACCCACATGGAATCGAAAAGAGGAAGGATGTTTCGTGATGCGCTCTTTCTGGTTTTATATACAGTTAATAGAATCCGAAATAGAATGTCGCTCAAATAATAAATCATGATTCCTCAATAAAGGTCAAAGTATTATTATTTTCAAATAATAAAAAGAAATATATAAACCCACTCAGGGGCTATCATCATTAGTATGTGAATGGCGACTAGGAGTTACCCAAAAAAAGGCCTTCCACTCGAAATTAATAGTTTTTATAGAAAGGATATATTTTTCTTTTAATTGAATGCTTAAAAAATTATCTATAAATTAAAATTTTAAGAAATTTAATGTTATTATTTAATTTTTTTAAATCCCTGCAAATATCATTAGTATATATGAAAATAATAAAATATTAAAATGATGAGGTTAAAAGTGAAAAAACAGATTATTTTAAATTTTGCACTATTTTGGCTATCGATTTCGTCCTTAGGACATCTTCAGACCAGCTGGAAAGAATTGTTTTATTATTGAAGACAATTTTATAAAATACAAATAAAATAAAATTAATGGAATTATGTTTTAATTATATTGTTTTTTCATTTCTATAATGTTCTATTTTTAGCATTATGGCTGTGATTTACAACTATATTCAATAACATCTAAGCAAACAAAAAGATTTTATAAAATTGTTTTCAAATTGTAATAATAAACATTTCGTTCCAGCTGGTTTGAAGATGCCCTAAGGAGGATGAAATCGATAGCCAATTAGTGTAAATTTAAAATAAAACTCTGTTGTTTCACTTTGAATCTTATCATGATAACGATTACAGAAATGGAGCTATACATCCTTCATAAATATTAAAAATTAACATCCCGTCCATACCGTTTCATCTAGATCTTACGATTGATAGTTTAAATTTAATATATCATACGTAGAAGATATATGGATAAATAGGAAAATTATTTTCATGTAGGCCTAATTGTCAGTTAAAATATGACATTATACATCTTAGATTATCGGCATTGTTGTTTTAAAGGGGTACAATGAGGGAATCAATTTTTTTTCTATATATATATATATAATTTAACTTATTTTAATGAAATAGAGAAAGAAAGGTTGTCGTGACACTACCTTGCTGTTGACTTGAGGAACCAAGAGTCCAACAAGGAACATTCCAGCCAAAGCCCCTTGAGCTGTTCCACCTAAGCAGTAACTCACCTGCAAAAATCAATAGGAACAATGTTCAAGTTAGTTAAATGGCACCGCACAAAGATAATTAGATCGCTAAACGCTAATTTGTCTTTAACTCACTCTTCTTAGTAAGGCCTATATATCGGTTTTTAAGATAAATTTAACATCTATTATTTTTAATTTCCTGCCCACCCCACAATGTTTCTCTGTAATCTTTTCATATGAGTAATGGTACCATTTGTGGTTGAAAAATCACAACACTAAATTCGAGAAGGCTTACATGAATGATAAAACATGGCCTTGTCTATAATTCATCATAACCGAACATATGACTAAAAAGAAGAATTATCATTCGGAACTGTTACACCCAACTCGTATTATATTTTAAATTCAAAAATTCCGTTATACTTCAACATTTTGTCATTATAAACAATGAGATTTCTTTTTTTTTTACTTTTTGAAAAAATTAAAAAGAAATTTTGTTTCATTATCATTAAGAAATCATATAATTAGACAGCTATATAGAAAAATAAAACCATATATAATATTACAATCATATAGGCTGCCGTTTTTTAATCATGTAGGATAATTAAAATTCAAGGTCCTTGTTTAAATCAAAATTCGCTTTAGGCAATAAAAATTAAAAAATAAAAATCATTTTATAAACTGTATTATTATAAATTTTTTTTTTAATAATTACGAAAATATCAAAACAATTATTTTTTTATATATTTTTTATACTAAAACAATAAGTTTGAATAAAATATGAAATTATATAAAAGTACATTTATTAATTTATTATTTTTTATATTAGAAATATATATAAATATTTCAAAGATGGGAGAGAAAAAATTTAACTCAAATGAAGGGATTGGTACTAAAGGTAAGTGCCCAAGACAATCAAAAGGGACTCTAAAATTTATACTAATTCATTAAAAGATAAAAAGAGTTATTTAGTGAGAATATTTTTGCTGGTAGGTCAAGTCTCCACCTGGACACATGGATTGGAACTCGCGCTTTCGTGGCATTCGACCTCACCAGAAAAACCTCACTTTCCTTATTTAATCAGATCTCAAATTAATATTTTTTTGCTGGCCCCCGAATCAGAGACGTATAATATCGATTTTTATTTTATTCATTGCACAAATAACAATCAATTTTATAAAAGAAACTGACTGGTTCAAAAGTTTTCACAAAAATAGCGTGATATTTTAAAATTTTCTTTGTATAAATAATTTCATAATATTATATATTTGTTGAATAGAGTTCTTTCTTTATATAGAAGCGCAATAAGCTTCTTTTCAAAGGGCTTAAAATACGACAAGCTCTGCACCCCGATTTTGGCCTCTTGGATGTCTCAAAAAAGACGCAATGGTTAAATGGTTATGGTTGAGGAAGGAGTCGAGGGAATTGTTTCCTTTTAAATATCGTCTTCACTGGAGAGTGGAATCTCAGAATATTTTTTTAATAGTAGAAATTTTATTAGAAAAATTTTTGGGATATATTTTTATTAACAATAGAGACCAACTAAATAAATTCTAATACTCTAATTGATCAATGTCTGGAAATCTGCATAAAAAATTAATTTAAAAAAAAAGAAATTTTTCTTAATAATTTCTTTTATCTTATTGATGGCCGAAATTTTTTGGAATTTTATAATTTTCTTTTGGTAGTGGTACAAATAATAAAAAGTAAAAAAATAGATATAATTATATTAGTACTGTTGTGATTCCACATTAATTTTTCAGAAGAGAGAAATTTGAGGTTTTGAACCAGAACCTGAATGAATAACTTTAAATCTATAGGTTTTAATAAAGAAATGGTTATATTAATGAATTAATAATAAAAGTATTCATTAATTAATAATAAAACTTCAAGAGAATAAAATTTGTTATTAAATGAGACAAGAATCACCTTTCTAAGACACATAGTTTTCATTTTATGAAGCTGTTATTTTTTTTACATAAAATCAAAATTATTCAAAATTTCAACCTCAATGAGCCCCGAGCAAACTTTATCCAATTTACTTAAAACTTGACCATTTTTATTTTCTAGCCAATTAACTAACAATCGGCGGGAAGAAATGACAAAAATTTATTTTTTGCAGCCAACCTATTCTCTACATATGCCGTAGTAGAAGATATCAAAAATGCAAAACATTCAACTTTGCTTCGAAAATAATATCGTTTGATTAAGATTTCAAAGGGGTTCTCAATAAAAAAATACATCCCTAAATATTCCTAGCATGTTACCGTTATATTTTATTTAGATAGATCAATTTAAATTTTATTATATTTTCTGTAATAGATTATAAGCTGCATTGTAGAGTCCAGACTGTGGCAAAGACTCAAGACGATCAAATATAATATTTATATATCTCCATATATATTTTTGCATAGCTATTCGGCTGACCTCAGGCAACCCCCCTCCAATTCTCTACACTTGCATTTCTTGAATGTCAAACGATTTTGCCCTTTAGTTAGAAATATAGAAAAAAGAATGGTATTTTTTATATTATGAGAGATGAAGATGACATTCAATTTGACATTCGGTAAATCTAAAAATTACTTCTACTTCTTTTTTATTATACTAATAATATCTAGCTCAAGCTGTCGAGTTTTTCCACGCTTTTATTTTTATTAATTTTCTTTCGTTTGATAATTTTCCCCATTTTGACTTGTGACTGCTTGAGGTTTAATGTCAGTCTCGCATCAAGCATTTGGAGCAACTTGCTTCATTTTTTCTCTGTCAATGTCTCTGTAGTAGTACATACTCATAAGCATTATTCCATCTTATTGAAAAAAAAAAAAATATTAGGAGAATTTTTAATTATATACCACATTTTTGTATTAAATATTTATTAAAAATATATAAATACTATACAAGGTTTCAAATCAAACTCAGGAAACTTATTGTAACATCATGCTTTTTATGTAAACACTTGCTTTGATAATTGTGACTAACTTTATGGAAATGAGTGAAAATGGCGAGAAAATTTGAATCTAACTTCACAGAAATGCCGACAGATGGCACTGACTTCGCTGTACATAAAAAGGCAAGTAACGGACATGACAGTTGGTTCACTTGAGTCGGAGCAACTGCACAGTACTTGATAACGGCTGCAGAATAAGCAGTCGAAACGTTGTACAGTATTTATATATTTTTGAGTAGTGAGGATATTCAGGCAGCCAAAAAAAACAATAAAGAAAATTATATTTGTCTTTATTTCATATCTTTGTCGACGTTTCGGCCGATATTCGACATAGTCGACAAAGATATGAAATAAAGACAAATATAATTTTCTTTATTGTTTTTTTGGCTGCCTGGATATCCTCACTACTCAATATATATTCAGTCACTCCTCCTGAAATTTATATATTTTAAATAAATATTTAACACAAAAATGTGGTCTATAATTAAAAATTCTCCTAATAATAATATTTCAAACCACAAAAGCTTTATTAAACACATTCGTGAAAAAAAATTGTTTTTTTTTTTTGATTTTCATTATTTTAGATTAAATTTCATATTAATAAAATTGCAAACTCACCTCAACTACGCCTCCAAGGCGCTCAATTATATACACCATAAGTATACAGATTATTCCAAAAATAACGACAATAGTTCTCAAAATGTGGGTAATAGTTGAATCGGAGCTCTTATTGAAATAAGGTTTTAAAAAATCTTCATAAATGCAGGCAGCTAACGAATTAAGGCAGCTGGACATCGTGCTGTAAAAAATTATTATCATTTAAACAATTTATTTAGTAGTAAAATTTTTTATTTATATACCTGAGAGCAGCGCTAAATATTCCTGCTACAAAAAGACCCGGAATTCCTGGAATGTCCCGGCCAATATCCATCACGAAGAAAGTGTAAATCTGATCTACGCGATTGATTAACTATAAAAAAAAATAAATAAATCTTAAAAAAGAGAGCGATGTTTTAATTAGAGAAGGGATAAAGAAGAAAATTTGCACCTATAGGCCTACCACCTCCCCCTGCTTGGACTTTTTCTAACTTTAAAAATGATTTTTTTACCAACCGGAAGTATACAAAATTTGACTTTGTTTATTTTGATGATTAAGAGAGAATTATGATTTTCAAGGGACTTTTAATTTGAAAATTTATGTTTAAACACTTTTATTTATTTTTTTGAACAAATATTGAATTGACAGGCCTTTGACAGAAATTTTTCAAGCCTTTATTTTTTGAAAAAAAAAATTCCACAAAAGTAAATTAACTACTTTTCTACAATAGTCTTTGATCAAGGATTCGATTCAAAAAGTCTTAAAATTTGACCGAATCGAAAAATTTCAAAGAATTTTTTACATTTTTGTTATATTTTAAATAAATTAATTATAATTAATTTCCGAGGTCAAGGTTAAAAAAATGGTAAATGCATTTTGTTTGAGCCAATTGAAAAAAAGGTACTTGTGAGCAATTAATTTGTATTTTGAAATTTATTTTCTAAAAACAACAAACTTTGAACCCAGATGTGATTTTTTCACCTAGTAATTTATATTATTTTTAATTAATTCATCTTACTATTTTATATTCAATTTCAAAGAGAATGATCTTTACTATTTTTTTTTTTTTAGAACAGTGAAAAAATTTGAGCAAATAAGAAATATCGTACCCCGGCTTTTAGAGGATCACAGTCAGCGTACGAGGCGAAGATGATAAGACCAGATAGAACGCTAACCACGTTGAGACAGACGATGCCGAACACGAACAAGTAAAGGGCTCTGTGGGCACAAATTAGACCATTTTATTACAAAAGCATATATCTCTCCAACTTGCATTCTCCTAATTACCAAGTCTTGCCTCCCTACCTTCGGCAATCTAACTACTAAATATGTCATAGCAATATGTACTGTTAATTGAAATTCGCAATTGATTAATTACTTTTAAAGAACATTTGTGGACTTGCTTTTTTATATATACAAATCTGGTGTGACTTGCCTTTGGTAAGATAAAGTTGTGTTCTGTGCTTGTCCCACCAGATTTTTTGTGTCGACTTAAGTATTCAAGAAGTAAAATTTATAAAAGGGAAAATATTTATATTTTGTTACCATGGCAAACTTCTCCTATCTTTCAAATAAATTACAAGAGTAAAGTGTGCTTCAAAAGATCTCAAGGGCAAAATGACAATATACAATTTAAAGAGCATCTAAAATATAATTGATTTTTGAATTTTAATCAAAATCGTTCAAGCGAATTTTGAGGAAATCGAAAGAAACTGAAAAAGTACATCAGTAAAGTACTATTACTCGTTGGTCGAATTTGTTCAAAACCTTCGTGTCACATGCCAGGAAGGTGTCTAACTTAAATATAAAATTTCGACCTCTTAGGTTTTTCGGTTCTTGAGATATTCATAGATTGTTCATAGACAGACAGACAGACAATGTCCCGAAAACTAGTTTTTAGATTCAGTGGACCTCAAAACGTGTATTTCCATCGAAATCTCGATATCCAATTTTTGACATGAATCCAATACTTTCTCACTATATATATTAACATATATATACTTATATGTAAGTAAGAGAAAGTAAAAAAGAAAGAAATTAGTCCCGAGTGGAACGTCGGCTTTAAAATCAAACTTCATAAATAATTTCACCCCATTTTAATTTTTTTGTAATAAATAATATTATAATTTTTGATGGTATTATTTTTTAGATACTTCACTAATCACACAGCCAACTAATGTTTCCAAAGCTTTATGAAGCATGAATGTCTTTCAATGAACATCAAAAATTGTACGAAATAAAATAGACTGACTTTTGTTTATGTTTATTGACTATAAAAATGAATCAATGCAGGTTAAATTAAGTATAAAGATTTACGAAAAGCTATAAATATCGTTTTCATTTTTGGCTCCCAATTGCTCAAAATAACTTAAAGGTTAATTATACAGTAGGCCTATACGGGGGATGGCACGTCTTTTTTAAATAACATTTTTACCTCAAGGCCAAAATTGAGAAACTTAACAGAAATTTACAAAATTAATTTTAGATTTGTTTAAAGCTCTTGGCTCACTGAATTAATTTTTTTTCTTTATTTAATAAAATAAATATTATTTATAATTTGTCAACAGTCAATCTATAAGAGAAAAGTCTAATAGATGGCAATTTTTTTATTTTCTTAGCTCCGGGAGAGGAACTCGGGATCTCCAACCTATCTTGCTCTTAACTTTGCTGCTGATATGGTCGAGCTACTGATTGTCTGTCTTGTTCTCCTCTTAAATTTCAAGTTATTGAATAAAATTTATTTAGAAAATTTCACAAACCTCTTAATTTTGAAGCCCCAATTTTCAAACTCCTCAACAAAATTTCATGACTCTCAAACTCTTATAGTTTCTGAGATATTTTGGTACAGACAGACGATTAGAGGATAGAGAAATGACTTTTATTTATAGGCCTATAGTATATTTACTAGAAACTTTATAAAATAATGTTGCATATAAAATAATTTAATTTCAAATGATAAAAAATTTCGTATATGACGAAATGATTGTTTGTTAAACCAAAATCATAATCTGTGAATAATCAATCAGCTAGATAGATATTCAAAATAATTTCCAGTCAGTTTCCCTTGGAATGTTTTGATCCCTGGCGCTGTTTGATCTCCTCTGTTTAGTTGAAGAATATAGAATTGTACTAAAACAAAAATTTAGAGAGAATAATAAAAAAAATAATCATTTAATTTCAATAATCAAAGCGAAAAAGATTTACACTATTTATAGCGATTATTTTCACTTTAATTTATTTGATTTAGTAAAAATTCAAAAGATACTTTTTTCGAGAATATTTGAGAAATGAATGTAAAATAAAAGATTCAGAAAATTAGTAAAAAATAAAATCTTCGGAAGAAAAATAGAGTTATATGAAGTAAGTTGAAATGTTTTTTATAAGCAAAACAAAATACTAAAAAAGAGGATTGAAATATTTTTTACTAAATTGATAGGAATTTATTATAATCATAAGGGATTAATGGCAATTTATTGTCATTAATTTCATTGAGGTATCCATTAACATCCATTAAAATGAGTTGCCGCTTGGGTTTGGTGTAAATTCAGAAATTTACTAATTTTATTCTATAATTAATAAATATTTTTTTATAATTAAATATTTATTAATTTATATATCCGAAAAAAGTAAGGGTGTACCGCCTGGAGTTGAACCACGGATCCATCAATTTGTATTCCAGTTAGAATATTCTAAGTGGACTGCACCTGGTCGACGGAGAAATTTGTGGCGCCGTCCATTTCTCCCTAAAATTGCTATCCAAGTGAATTCATATACCCGAATGCCGTGCGACACAGTTTGAGAAACACTGGTCTAAGAGATCCTCCCCTAATTATTATAAATTTGAGGGAAATCGGTCCTCAGGGGAAGGCCCTCCAATACTTATTGAGAATCAAGATTTCTTCAGAATTCGCTGTACCAAGGAAGAGGAAGAGAAATTTAGGTCCTGTACTTCCCATTTATAAATTCGTGGGTATGAAATTTCATTTTTGGGGTCGTTTTGATTATATTTTAGAAAGGGTTTATTTTTTAAGATCGAAATATTTTTGAAATAAAGAAAGAAAAAATTGTGAAATTAAGCTGGATCTATTTTCTTAATATTATTTCATCACCATCTATGATCGTTGCTTAGGAAAATATCTTTGAAATTGAATTTTATTGGTTTTGCCATTTAGTTCTGTAAATATTTATATATAGAGAAAGAGGGAAGGTTTTTATAGAAGGAAAGGGTGTGGAAACAAATCGAATTGAACCTGATTGTTGTTCAATGGGAAGCTAAAAGCTTATTTACAGGATCCAAATGGCGATGTGCTTTTGAAAGCTACTAATCAAGCTTCTAACTATAACAAGTGAATTTTTGAATTATATATTGACTAGTTGAAAAAGTATTGAGTTGAACCGTTTTAAGTTAAAATTTTAAGGATTGTTTTTCTTTCAATGGTGAGTTTCAAAAATATTTTCTAAAAAATTTATCTATACTTGATATAAACATTTTAGAGTGGTGTTTCGCAAAAGAGGGATGGAATTTTGATAAGGGTTCAAAAACCAACCGTCTATTATTTTTACTAATTTTTAGATTCAATATTTTAAAAAAAGTTTCTAACAAAGAAAAAAAAAAATTACGAATTTAAAATGTTTTTATAGGTTAATAATTTTATATAATTTCTGACAATTTTTAAATTTTAGTATAATATTACTCTCCCTTTGTTTATTTAATTTATTTTTTTGAAATTCTGGTCGGTGAGTTCGAGGGATTTAATCCCATATTTCTCTCAGTACGGTGTAATTGCTATCATTCATAATAATTTAATTTTGAATATTAAAAATTATCTAATCACAAAAATGAAGAGGAATACAGCCAGATAGTAAGCTTCTATTTTTAAATCAAACCCCTTTATTA
Source organism: Euborellia annulipes (assembly GCA_023213315.1). Classification (NCBI taxonomy): domain Eukaryota; kingdom Metazoa; phylum Arthropoda; class Insecta; order Dermaptera; family Anisolabididae; genus Euborellia; species Euborellia annulipes. The sequence goes on along the minus strand of JAKCPI010011712.1, from coordinate 140,430 downwards.
TTGTACAAAACGTTTCGGCCAATTTTATTGTACAGAATAAATAAATAAAATGAATATATACTGTATAATAAACAAAATTGGCCGAAACGTTTTGTAATAAAGGAGTTTGATTTAATAATAGGGCTGTATTAATCTTCATTTCTGTTATTGTATTCTACACAAACATTTTATACATTATTTAAAAATTATCTATAAAAAAGCTTGGTAAACAATAATTTACAGAACTGGCCTCATTGACTAGGGACTCAAACACCACAAACGGAGGGAGCATCTCTTTTCACAGACTTATGATTATGTTTTTCATGAATTAGATTAAGTTTAATAAATTTTACGATTTATTAATAACAAAAACGAAAGAGGGCTTTTTGTTTTTCAAAAAGAGGTAACCGAATTTCTTTTGTAGCTGTAAGAAGTGTACTTTATTAAAAATGGGAAAATACTTTTATCCTTGTTCATGATTAAGCATTTTCATCACTGAAATAGTCCATTATAACATTCTAAAAATGAAAGAAAAGAATTTAAATGAGCTGTTGTTTTTAAAAAGGATTTAATATGAAAATTTTTTTTTAATTAATTGACCCTTAAACATGTTTATTTTCTATATGTTAAAATCAGCCTATAGAAAATTCTTTCATTTACTTTGAGTATTTTTGAATTAATTAAAAATAAATTAAACTCCGAATTATGACTTTTTATATTTAAAAAAAAAAAAGTTTTTATTTTCTCCTTGGGTATATTCATTCTTTATAAATAAATAGGTCATTTTTTATTTATTTAAGAATTTTTATTAAAATTTTCTTTTTCATTGCCATTTCAAAAGCTCTTGAAATAGTATGTCGGAATAGATTTAGTACCTTAAAAAAAAAAAAAACAAAAAAAAAAAACAGGGATTTATGCTTGGTTTTAATTATTTTATAATTAAGCTTAATTTTTTCGAAAGATTTTATTAAAAAAGATTGAATATTTTATATAAAAAAAAAAAAAAAAAAACTGATTATGATCTCGTCAGGAGAGAAAATCATTTGTGTTTTTGCACCAGCAATTTACTTTATTCCCATCGATAATTTATATTTGTTAGTATAAATCAGGCATGTGGCTTGCAGGTCGCATGCGGCCCAGTTGGACGTTTTCTGCGATTTTTATAGATTTTATATAGACTAGCCGCGCCACCCGACTACGGCGAGTGACTCCATATAGAAAAGAAACATATAATCAATATTTGAGTTATTAACTATTGATTATATTGTTTTATATTTTAAATCATGAAAAAAAAACAAATAAAAACATAAAGGGTAGAGAATAGTGACTTTTAAATAAAATATTAAGTATTACTTTGTGTTCGTAAAAAAAGGCGACTCTAAAAAGATTTTTAAGTAAAAATTCTCTTTGTTAAATTCATTCTAATATTTTCTAAATATTTTTTTTTTTTAAGAATATTAAATTAATTAAATCGAGAAATTAATTTATAAAAGTCAGATAACAGCAGGTCTTTAAGGTGTATGGAAATGGAAATCTCTCAAAACTTGCACAATTTCGCCGCTAATTATTTAAGTCTCTCCTTTTTATCATTGTTTAGGTCATTTTTCATTTATCTATTTAATATATTAAGTTGGACTTAATGAAATTTCCTCTCGCCTGGAATTTAGACAGCAACCTAATATCTTGCAGCCAGGAGGCTAATTACAATTAAAATTACAATTAAAGCTTAGAGTTAAGTTTCTCGTGATATGATATTAGACCCAGATGACAGAGGAACAAGTGGCTATGAAAAAGTACAGTCATCTCGAACAATATATTCTCTCTTATATTAATATTTTCTCGCAAAATTAGACAATTTAAAATTTTATTTTGTCGAATCTAAAAGAGAAGAAGAAAGTTTATTTAGATTGTGTCCATCTCTAGTTTAAAATAAATTTAAATCTTCTCTATCGAAGGAGTTTACTGATAATTGAAGCTGATATTGCGAAATTATTTTAAATTAAAAAACATGGTGAGACTAGCCGCACATCTGACAACATTTTCTTTTAATGTAAAAGGGGTAAATAATAGTAGTATCGTTTTCTCTTCAGGCCAAAGGTAATATTTATGAATATAAAAAATTTAATTTGTTTTCTAAAATTTAAGTTACCATAGAAAAGATTCATTTTTAGATAAATAATTTAGTTTTTTAAAGTGAAACTTTATTTTGATCGACACAAATTTTTTCGTTTCTCTATCAGCATGTCGCGTTACAAGCCGTGACGTCAAAGGCCGTGACGCTACAAGTTATGACGTCACAAGCCATGACGACAAAAATAGGAAAGTTGAAATCTCTATATATATGACGAATTATAAAAAAATAATTGTGAGATTTAATTTTTAAATTTTTAAATTGATAAAATATAATTTTTAAAATAATTTAAAATGATTCAAATACTAAATAAATATTTTTCTCAGTTTTTAATTTAACATACGCCAATTGATTTCCCATTATCATTCCCATTTTCCAATTATTAAGTTAAGATTACCGGTAAAAACGCGATTTTAATACCCTTAATTGAATAATTTTCTGAAAATTTTCAGTTAAAAGCCTACGATTCGAAAAAAGTTTCACTTGCATCGTGGTTTCATAAAACAACACAATGATTTTTCATCTTAGTTTAGAAAAGTTCATTAATTTGAAACTATTTCCATCGAGAATAACCCTTAAAATAAAAATTAAATATGAAAAACTAACGTCACAATCAAGAGCGGATGCAGAGGAGTTTCTCAGGGAGATCTAATATGACAGTACCACAATTTTTTCTTACTTTCGGTAATTTAAAGGGGCATTCTGTACTTGTTTAGCAAATTTTTAAGTATTAATTTTTAAAATGTTATATTAAAAATAAAATCTAATTCCCAAAAAAATATTTTTCTCAAATATCGGGGGGGGGGGATATTACCCCCTTTACCCCCCTCCTTGTCCGTGGCGTCATTTGGGGGGGGTAAAAGGGGGGCATTTGCCCCCCCCCCCCAAGGGCTCTGATTTTTATAAAATTTTATATTATTCTAAATAATATACTCCAAAATACATCTACTAGTCAGGGGCGTATTTATGGGGGGGGGCCGAGGGGGCCCGGGCCCCCCCCCCGAAATTTCCCAAACACATATACATATAGGGATATACAGACATCAGCGCAACAAATTTTTCCGCAGGATGGACAACTTTGGTTCCGCAATAGAAAAAATGTTCCGCAAAAAATTTCTTGTGAAAAAAAATATAGTTTCTTGAAAAAAAAAATTTTCCGCAGAAAAATTTTTGAGTTCGGGCCCCCCCCGAAAAAAATTTCTATATACGCCCCTGCTACTAGTATACAAACTGTACAAAATTAAACAATTAATTAAATTAAATATGTTTTGGCCAAATTTGAGTACCCATTTGTAAGTAAATTTTATGAAAAAGAAAAAATTTGCCCCCCCCCAAGAAAAAATTTGCCCCCCCCCCAAGAAAAAGTTGAAATGACGCCACTGCTCCTTGTATCCGCCCTTGGTCACAATTTAAACGACTTTCTTTGCTATATTCAATGTGAAATATTCTCTAACCTAATATCATTTTACTGTGGCTATTTAGAGTCAGAAAGCTAATAAGAGACAATAAAATAAATTTTTGATTTTGACTGCTGTACTTACGTTAATGACTTATTAAGATTGGGTAAGGAAATATATTTCTGGATCATCCCTTGGTTGAGACCCGTTCCGTACATGCTAGAGATTGATGTGCCTAAAAGTACTGACCAGAATGTACTGCGTTCGAAAGGACTGGGGTTGAAGCTGAAAAACAAAAAATAAATTAATTAAATTAAATACAATTCTAATAAAAAGCTTTATCTTAATCAAATACCTATTTCAACATAAAAATATTTTTAAAAAATTACAAATGTTTTTACTTTTTAATCAATAATAAAAGTTTAAAGTTGTTTCATATCTAGCACAAAATTATTTTCTTAAAATTATTCGCCTTGAAATTAATTATATCGCTTCTGTATGTATAAAAAGATCAAAGTGAGCGATTGACTTACTGAGGTGACTGACACAAGCTATTGAACCTAGTAAGACGAAATTTTACATGTAGATTACGTTCATTAAATATTCGTCATTTAAAAATAGATGTTTCCTAATTCTAAGGTTCCCAAACCCTAATTTGAATTTTTCAATTTCTTAATTAATCAAGATGAGATATCAATTTAGTTATTTTCTCAAGAAATTATAAAAGATTTTGGTTATAAAAGACTTCTATTGTGACTAAAGTTTCTGTTTTTACCGGCGTCAAAAGCACCTAAGCATAAACACGAAATGAGTTAGCGAAGTGATTTGTTTATCATTTTTTTTTTTTTTTTTTTTGCCATTGGAAGTGTATCAATCTTGTTTGAAGGGAGAAGGGATCTCAAGTTGGGCCACTTGTGGATTGGTCCTTGAGCTTTGGAAGCTGGAGCCTGTCCTCTCATCTCTCTCTTCTCCTTTTGCCTTCTGACCCCCCATCCTCTTCCTGAAGATTTTCTGGAGTAGTTTGTCTCTGTATTCGTGTAAAGAAGACTTAACAAGCCAAGACAAGATATTTATTTCAAAGTCATCTCCTTATTTTGAACTTCAAATTTGCTGTGTGGTGAATTTTTAACTCTTAAGAGTAATTAAATTATTTCTCGACAATATTTCGTAAGTCTTAAAGTTAGAAAAGAAGTATATAAGCAAATATTTAAAGTAATGTATGAGCAGGGGCGTAGTGAAGGAAGGGGGAGAAGAAACAAAGTTATTGTTAAGTTTTTTTCATTTTATTTTTGTTATTTAGTGCAAGATTTTATCCTAAAAAGTTATTGTTACATTTTTTGTATTTTATTTTTGTTATTTATTGCAAAATTTTATTTTTATAAACGTATTGTTAAATTTTTTATAGTTATTTATTCTATTTATTGTTGTATCTTGTAATACTGTTGGGCTTTGTCTCTTAAAAAGTTATACGGCTTCTGTTTTTGTTTTATTTAAAAGAAAATCCCACGCAATTGGACTAGATGTCTGTATGGTAATAATAATAATATATGGAAAATTTAACAAACCTCTTCATTTACAAACTTACTGATATATATACAAATTTACAAAATAGCCGGTAATAGTCAGGCACGACAAAATCTTTTGTTGAGTGCCCGTGACTATTTAATAATTTTATTTCTATCTAAATCTCTTGGAAATTTTTTGCAATATTTATATGACAGAAGATGACATCACGTTGAAATATGTCATATAGCGACTAAGAAATCCGCACAGGGCTAAGCCCTATGCGTCGGGCTTAGCGTCTAGTGATATTATTGTATAATAATACTAATACTTTCCTTTACAATCAATAAAAACATTAAAATACACTACAACCGCAAAAAATGGCTCTAGCTTTCTGATACATTTTGGTGCGGTCTTTGGACAGAGGATTAACAAATATATGTTTAAGCATTTTATTATTTTAAAATAAACAAAATGAACATTAGGCAGATGATATCTAATATCAAGAAGGTTCAAATAATGCCACGAACCACCCTTATTCTCATCTCTATCATTATATGTCATTTTCATTGTGGTCCACGGAAATTATTTTTTACCGGCAGAGGATTAAAAAATTGTAAGTGTCAAGCATCAAAAGATTAATGGGTTCGAACCAGAACTTTTACTTTTGTGACTGTCGCGCTCACCCTCTCACCAAAGGGTGATAATAGTGACTAGGGAGGCCCATTTTTGCAATCAACTATTTCTCTGTCCCAAACTAGCTTTGTTTAAATTTCAATTCACTGCTTGTATTTTATTTTATTAATAAGCTTCACTTCCCTTCCAAGCTGCAGTATGAGTTTATAAAATTCAAGAAGTCAATTTTTCTAAGGTTTGCAAATATCTATAAGAATTTGGAAGTGAAGAATAGAATTAGAATATCCGCATTGAGCCCCGGTGTTGGCCGAAAGTAAACCACATATCAAATTCGGTCACGTTATCATTTTGGATCACGAACAGTCAGAATTATCGATTCCATCAAAATAGCACGATTCGTCTGAGAGACCGGATCTTTTTCCACAAAACTAATTATATAAACAAAAAGAAAAATAAAATTACGTTTAAGGTTTATTTTGTATTATTTAAATAAAAAGAATAAAATAATTCATCTATTAGTAAAATTGTCATCTGCATGGGCGTAACTAGGGGGTCCCGGGGGGGGCCTGGCCCCCCCCCAGAAGGCTCGTGGCCCCCCCCCAGAAAGATCTTTGCCCCAAGAAAAATTGAGAAAATATGGGGCTTTCCAGGCCCGAGTCATTCTTTCCACGTCAAATCGATACACTTTTTAACATCACCATCTCAGATTTGTATGAAATTTGGGTCATAGGTAGAGTCAATAGTGACTAAGAAAAAGCCTCAATTTCAACTTGATATCTCAACTCATTTAAGAAATATGGCGTGTTAAAGTTGTCAAAAATGGCAAAAAATCGACCTAACCACATCTATTTAAATTGCTCTAAAATCTCTTAGAGATGAGATAGAGAGATGAATGAGGTGTCATTTTACAGCTTTTCAGACACCCTTTCCAATGATATACAACACACCTGGGGTGGTAATAAAAAAAAAATTTTTAATTTCAAAATCAAAAATTTAAATTAATTTTTCTCAAAAAGTATCACTTCGAAAATTTTAAAAAAATTCTAAAATGGTCCTTGCTTAAAGGTTAAAAGATAATATAAGCCTCATCGAGGGATCATGATGGGATCATAGAAAAATTAATTAAAACAACCATTGCGTTAGTTTTTTGTCATAATTGGGAAAAATTACACAGGCTCAGTGGCGTACCGAGGGGGGGGGGCGGGGGGAGGTCTGCCCCAGGCCTCGAGCCGGCATAGGCCCTCATATATATACTGGTATATAAAAAACAATTAAATATTTCCCTTTGAGAGGCCCCGGGCCCTCAGAGTCAAGTAAAAATGGGAAAATTTTGATTAAAAAAAAAAGAAAATTTAATGAAAATTTCTCTTTAAATAGGCCCCGGAGCCCTCAGGGCTCAAGTAAAAACGGAAAAATTTAGATAAAAAAAAAAAAAAAAAAATTTAATGAAAATTTCTCTTTGAGAGGACCCGGGGCCTTGGGGTTCAGGGATATACGGTATTTTAAAAATATTTGTGTGTATGGAGGAGAAGGATAATTAAAGATGAGCACCCCCCCCCCAAAAAAAAAAAAAAAAATTCAATATAAGGCCCCCTTTCTTCTAGTGCCGCCCCAGGCCCCCAACTGCCTCTGTACGCCTCTGCACAGGCTAACCGTGATTTTGGTACCGGGGGTATTTTGATCTGATCTCCGAGTATATGCGACGTCCTTTTTCCAAAAATGTCGTCAGTTTTGCTCGAATATCTCTAGTTTTAGAGATATAGAGAATATAACGTTTTAATTGAAATACTGCTCTAAAGTGGCTCTTATTTTGAGTTTTCTAGATTTTTTTATGTTTTCTCTTAAAGATATACAGGTAGCTAAGATACATAGAAAATCTAGAGATTCTGCCCAATCAGAAGTGATTTAGTGGGACAAAACAAGGCTAAAAGTGGAAAAAAATTCAATTTTTCCAGTTTTTCTTAACTTTAGACAACCCTAAAATTTTTTTTAACATCTCTGAATGCAAAAAACATATATGTACGATATTCTGTAACTCTTTAGCTTTCCAGAAATCATTCCTTTGTGCAAATCGGTTAATTATTAACGAAATTATAAACTTGTTATTTCAACGCTATCACTACACCCAAGAATTCTTCTAAGCAAAACAACATCTTAATCATAAAATTTTCTTATCTTTGATTTGTAGATTAACTATTTTGTTCGTGTGGAACGTCCCCCGGTAGCCATCGGTACATTGTATATTAAAAATTTATAATTAATAAATAACCCCTAAATGGCCTCTGTAGCCGAAAAGGGTTTAAAAAAAAAAAAATAAAATAAAAAACTATTTTGTTTATAATTTCGTTAATAATTAACCGATTTGCACGAATGAATGATGGCTGGAAAAATTGAATTTTTTTCAACTTTTAGCCGTGTTTTGCACCACTAAATCACTTCTGATTGGGCAGAATCTCTAGATTTTCTATGTATCTTAGCTACCTGTATATTTTTAAGAGAAAACACCATAAAAAAAATCTAGAAAACTCAAAATAAGAGCCACTTTAGAGCAGAATTTCAATTAAAACGTTATATTCTCTATATCTCTAAAACTAGAGCTATTCGAGCAAAACGGACGACATTTTTGGAAAAAGGACGTCGCATATACTCGGAGATCTGCTCAAAATACCCCCGGTACCAAAATCAGTGTTAGCCTGTGTAATTTTTCCCAATTATGACAAAAAACTAACGCAAGGGTTGTTTTAATTAATTTTTCTCTATAATCTGAGATGGTGAGGTTAAAAAGTGTATCGATTTGACGTGGAATGACTCTCCCACCGAGGTTATCTGGTCTCATGCCCCCCCCCCCAGCGAGGATGGCTGGTCCCATGGCCCCCCCCAGCCAGATTCTCTAGTTACGCCCATGGTCATCTGACACTAAAAAGACCCTGAATGCTATTTACTCCTGACAAAAAATTGAGAAAATTGAAGAATTCATAAATAAATAAATTACATACATTTAAAATTATTAAAAAATCCTTTTTTATATATGTTAAAATTTCAAGTTTTAAAGTACTTATTAATTGCACATGCCAACAAAAGAAAACTTTCTTTGATGCATTGGAATTAATAGCTAATCCTGGGTATATGGTCAGAGTAGCCCTAATTCCAAAAACTGGAAAGCTAAACAAATATAGAATATCATAGAATATATATTTTTTTTTTTGCATTCAAATATAAGGAAAATTATATTAGGGTTGTCCAAAGTTACAAAAATACTGAAAAATGTCGATTTTTCTAACTTTTAGCCATTTTGCACCACTAAATTACTTACGATTGGGCTGAAACTTTAGAGATATCTATGTATTTTAACTATCTACCTATTTATAAAGAACTCCTTAAAAAAATTTAGTTTCAAAATTTTTTTCTATATCTCTAAAACTAGAGCTGTTGGGCAAAAACTGATGGCATTTTTGGAATCAGCTCTACCCATATACCTAGGAATAGTTCTAAATTCCTCGGCACCAAAATCAATGCTTCCATTTTCATTTACACATATAGAAACGCAACATATATAAAATTTTTCAAAAAGTTCCAGTGAGTCGAACTTTTATATAACATACGAAGTAAAAAGGCATTGCTGTCTCCGATTTTTTGTCTGATAATAAATATATTGGCCATCACTAAAATTTAGAGTCTGTTAACTGCCATCTGGCTGTCCCATAAAGTACTTCGAACATTAATCACCTTTTTTAATACTCTTTGTTGATGACTTATTTCTAATATTGTTTTATCGTATTTTTAATCAATAAATTTTATAAGACTAATAAAGAATTAGGGGATCAATTCGTTGCTGAGCAAAGCAAATTTAAAAGAAAGAAGAAAATAGAGCCAAATTCCATCTAAATAAAATTACATCGTCTAAGTCAGAGTTTTCTAAACTTTTTTTGATTGCGATCCACTGCAGCAAACAAATCATGTTCTATCATGGCCTAATACTTATATGATAAAGAAAAATATTTTTATATAAATAAATGAATCTAGAAATCACTGGGTAGTTGATTAAAAAGGGCTTGAATAATAGGGGGAACGAAAGGGAATTTGTGTGCATAAACTTTTGTGGCTTTTCAGGGAAAACAGTTAAAACCCTCATGTGCTGATATATTTGTAGTATTAATTACTCAAGAACTTGATATCAACACACTAAGCGTTCTCTTCTTCAATTAAAATAGTTACAGTAATAATTATTTGAAGATAGATTAATCATCAGCGAACTAAGTAAATAGATACATTGATTCGAAACAAATTTTTTTTCCTGTTTTTCAATAAATAATCAATGTTCAATCAACATATTAATAGATATTCAATTCAGTTTACTTTAGAAAAACAAATATATTCTCAAATATTATACACCTAAAAATTTAATTATCAAAAAAAAATAATGTATTTATAATAGCTTACTCACTAGAGTTGCATAAAACATTAAAAAATGTATTTTCGTTTTAATTTTTTAATACTTATTTAAATTTGTAAGAAAATTTTTTTTTTTATTAATTTATTTCATATTAGAAAAAGTCACTGTAGCAATCGTGGTTTCTTTTTTATTAATTAATAATGGAAAAGGTATTTGATCTTCTTCGTAAATATTTTCCAAGCTACGAAGAAGACCAATCAAGTGTTAATTTTTTAATTAATAAAACCTTTGAAACATATAACTTAGTGTTTAATTTGTATATTTAATTTTAATTTACAAAATGTTTCAACGAGAACCAACGGTCCAAAGTTTAAATCTTGATAAAATACGCTTTCATTCCTTCTGCAGGTGATGCAAACACTATTTAAGTGAACAGTTAGGGCTGGTTGCTTCAGTTCTAATCAACTAGCAAACTTATCCGCCAGATAGCAAAATATCGATATAGTAAACAAGAACATTCTTAACCTGCAAGTTCAAAAAATGAGTTTTTTTTTTTACATATAATTAGCAATCTGAGGTATAAAAGTGTTATGAAGTTAGCAACTTAATAAAGCAACATTTATAAAAATTATTAAAATTTAAAATTAATTAAAATAAATATTACAAATTAAAATAATTAATTAAAGCTAATTAATTTTTTAACAAAAATTTAAAATTTCCAAAAAAAATAAATAAACAAAGCTTTTGTTCCTAATTTCACCCCTTATATCGAAATTTGGGTCTTAGCTAGCAAAATTACTACCTGGGTTCTTATTTAATCATATGATTAGCTTAATTAGATGTGCAAGGACTCAAAAGTCATAGTCAATTAGCTTAACTGAGGGACAGAGAGTTAATTTGAACTGAAACAACTGGCCCTTAGTGTAGTATCATCTATTGCTTATTTCGAAATTTTTTTTTTGAAAATTTACAAACCGAACTATACAAGTTATTTAATTTGTTTATGAAGAACCTTATTAATAATAGATAATTTTGAAATTAAGATGTACTCACTCGAAATGATTTAATCGTTTATGTTCGTCTGCAATTCGCCAGACTTCGCTTAATCCAATATGCTGTAATCCTTTGATAAGAATTGCTATGCAAGCCCCAATTGTGATCACAGCCTGAAGAAAATCTGTCCAGATGACAGCTTTGATGCCTCCCTGAAAACGAGAACAGATGTTGAGAGATTGTTGACTCACGACTTGCTTATTATCGCACTCACTCTTCTCCATGGACCTGTGACGTTTCCAATGGATAACAAGCAAATTGCGAACACAAATGAAAAGACAATGGGACAATGGGGCATCTTAATTCTTCACCACGACCAAAACACTCATTCATATCGTGAGGAGAAGATTTTTAGAAAATGAGATTTTTTATTCACAATTGTTTTTCTTTTCAATTTCATCTAAGACTACTTTAATTATAAGGTGTTTGAATTTATATTTTTAGTAATAAGTTCTTTATAAAATTTATCAAGTTTATTTTTTCGGTCTGAAAGCAAAAGTGAGAGATTTCTTAGTTTGGGTGATTTCATTTTGATATCGACCGGACGGACACTTTATATGAAAGAAATAACAAAAGAAACGAGGGAAATAATTCCATACTGGCTAAAAATATAAACTCGTATTAAAGGGTTGAAATAAAGATTATAATTCGAATAAAAGAATTATAGCTACAAACCAGCATTGTGTATAAAATACAGACGAGGCAGACAGCAGGCGTAATTATATGGAGATGAATCCCGCTGACTGGAAAAATATATTAATATTTATTGGTTAAAAGTGGAAATGTGTGCAATTTTATTAATCGATTTAGATTTACCTTGACTAAATGTTAATGCAGGTACATAAATAACAATCGGGATATAAAAAAAATTTAAAATAATGAACATTAATGAAGCTAGAACCCGAGTTTTTCGGTTATACCGCAGTTCTAAATACTGAAAAAGAAAATAGTTATTGTTTATTTGAAATATAAAATTAATTTGCGCTCTTAATTATTAGCTAAACTAAGGCTTCTCAAATAAACTTGGAAGCTAAATTTTTTAACGACATCTCAATTTAATCAGGATTTTGTTATAAAACCTGAATACAATTCAAATTAGATATTTGTTTCTCAGCAATGGTTCGAGTCCAGGGGGCGTAATTTTTCCCAGTCATAAACACAAACTCATCTCGCGAATTTGCTATTTTAACTATTTTTGTTTTATAATTTGAATAACGACAAAAGCAATAATTTAATTTTTTTTAATTTTTCCGTAGAGTCCTGAAATATTTTCTATTTCTTCTGATAAAATATAATAGATTATAGAAAAAATGCCAAACATATTATATATAAAAAGAGATAAATTAAATTAAATTAATTGAAAATTCAATTTTGAAAAAATAGAAAAAAAAAATACTGAAAAAGTACTTCAGTTGAGTACTAGTAAGCCTACTCTTTGGGCAATTTTGTTCAAAAGCTTGGTTTTACATGCCAGAGGGGCACCTAACTTAAATATCAAATTTCAAACTCCTCTCTTTTCGTTCTTGAGATATTTTGTTCACAAAACCTCAAAACGTGTATTTTCATCTAAATCAAATTTTTGACATAAATCCAAGACTTTCTTTATAAACTAACATAAATATTTAAGCGAAAGTAAAAATGTATGCAAAGCATGGCATATATATTAGATTTATTGATCCTATAAAATCTTATCTGAATAAAAGAAAATGAATCTTTGGAGTAAATTTTAGGTATTTTAGAATTAAAAAAATAAAATCATGTTAAAAAACAAATGATCCAAAAAGCATATTTCACAATGAAGTTAAAATAAATTTGTATAATAAAAATAAAGAGCGAATAAAGGAAAATTTAATTAATTTAATATATAATTTGTTAATTAAAATTTATTTAAAAAGAAAATTTAAACATGTTTAAAATAAATATAATATAATATTACTCACTTCGAAAATTGAGGTTAGTTGTAATTTAAAAAATGTGGGGATAAATATTAAGTGATTAAAAAATAACATAGAAAATGCTGCAAAGATCAATATGCCGTAAGATGTTCCATAAAAATATATTTCCGCTGGAACTCCAAGGAGGGTAATCCCGGAGATATAACTGAAAAAAAGATTAAACATTAAAATTATATTAAAAAAAGATAATTTTTTAAAATTATTTTCAGTATTATATAAATTATTAAAAAAATTTTTTTAGAGAGCAAATTTTATTCTAACTTGAAGTGGATTATCCCCGGAACAATTTTAGGGGAGCCGACTTCACTCCCACGCGAATTTATATATAAATTAAGTTTTTTTCAGCAAGTGGAGTTTAAATGAAAAATAAATGTTGCCTAAGATGCAAGCGTGGATCCTGAATCTGGTGTGATTGGTCGCACAGCGCACAACTTTCTCTTACTTCCGGTAATTTAAAGTTGCATTCTGTACTCGTTTACCAGAATATATATACAAATCAAATTTTTAAGTATTTTTTTTTTAATTTTATATTAAAAATAAAATAAATTTTCAAGAAAATATTTTTCTCAAATCTCGAGGAGGGGGTTACTTTCTTTACCCCCTTCCCTTGTATTCGCCTTTTCTAACATAGTGGAAAAAAAATGAAAGAAAAAATTCAACAATTTTTCATTTGAGAGATTATTATAGTCAACCCGAATATTTTTCCTCAACTGCCTCAATAAGGGTGCAAAATTTCTTTTCGAAATTATGGGAATTTACGGGAGTTACCCCGCTAGTATACATTAAACGAATACATGAAATTTCCAGTTCTCAATAAATAAACTTTTTTTTTCTTTAAATGTTGAAAATTATTTATTTGTTAATGTAAAATTTTTTTGATATTCAATTTAACTTGATGTATTTATACAATATTAAGCTAAGTTTGGAAAGTTATTCTGTGAAAAGACTGTCATGCAAATAGATTATGAAAAAGTTTTTATGTTTTTTTTAAGTGCTCTAGATTAGTTATTTTTTACCATTTGTAACATGAATATGAATATTTTTAGACTATATTTATTTTCCATTAAGTAATATGCTAAATAAAATCTTGGAAAATGTTTAAATTTATTATTTAATGATTACATTCAACACACTTTAACATTTTACTCTTTTTAATCAGTTTCAATTCAAAATAGAAAAATTTCGTTTACTAGTCGCCATGCCCGGCTTCGGCGGCTGGTTCTTAGATCGTGATAAGTGACATTTTAAATTTAACTTTCTTTTACCCTATATATTAATATAAAATAAATTTATAATTTACGTATTGCTATATGTCGAGATTTTTTCATTCCATTTGTCCCAGATTGGATAATCAATCGATAGGGTTGCCTAACTACAGGCGCGCGGACTCTTTAAACCAATAAGTGAAAAAAGCACGTTTAAAAAAAAATCTGTATCCAAAAATTGTATTTTAAAATAATTAGTGAATTTTTTAGAACATGCCATCTAATAAATCATTATAAAGTGCTCGTATATTATTGATACATTTTAGAAGACTAATTACAAACTTTCTATGAAAAATTGAAATACTAAATTTTACCATAGCTTTATTAATCATTTTAAATCTCAAACATTGACCTGAATTAAAATATTTAGTTCTTTACTGGATGGAATAGGAATTTATTTATTTATTCGTTTAAAAGGGAATTCGCTTGATTAAGATTTAAATTCTTGTCTCCTGTGAAATAAATTCCCCAGATAATATTATATTCTTGAATTATATAATAATTTCAAGAGCGTTAAAATAATTTTAAATAATAAAAGGAGGAAATGGGGCCAGATATAAAAAAGTAAAATATTTAATACATTTTAATAAAAATTATTTTAATAATTTACTAGATAATTAAGGTAAATGAATTCAAAATTCTACAGTCTCTAGTGTAAAAATGTAATATTTAGAGGCGTAGCAAAATTTTCTTTTAAACCCGCGGGTTTTAAAGAAATTCCCGGACCGCTTTCATCTCAGAAGGTCCAGATATTATTTGGGCCTGTGTATTATTTTAAATAATTAAGCTATTAGTTCACACTCTGTTTCATAAGTTTTAAGAATAATTTAAATCTTATATTTATTTACTCATCATATTTTTATAAAAAAATTTTTTTTTTTTAAATCTCATTAAGGAAACTATTTTGAATTAATTTTAATGGTTTCTTTTAGTTTTCTTTATCTTAATATGTTTAAGAGGCGTTGTATTGTTTTTAAAAGATAAAATAGACATTGTCATTACCTGAATGTAAGAGAAATAGCAACGGGTATAGTGCCCATCTCTTTGCCACCGAACAGATAATCGAGCTGAGTCTTCTGTTTATTCCCAAAACAGCCAAAATAAATACCAACGAGAACAGAAAGGAGCAGCATCCCCAAAAACAAACTGTAATTGAGCAGGTCGAAATGAATGGCGGTCATTAAGAACGTAGTGGTAGAGTTGCTGGACATGGCGAGGTGAGTAAGGTCTGCAAAAAGAGTTCGGCAATCACAATTTGCACATAATAACATAGTGTAGATTTGAAAATAATGTTTCGAAACGACACAAAAATAATATCCTGTTAATGAACTACTTTAATTATCTCTTATTATTTATAAAAATTATAAGACAAGTCGATTTCAATTTTGATTACTAACTTAAGAGAACTAACAGAGAGAAGTCAATTAGCACTTTTTTTTTACGATTATTGCCTTGTTTTAAAAACTTATGTATACTATTAGGTAAAAACTTTGTTTCTTTAAATTATTGTATAATGAAATAATGAGAGTTGTGTTCCATATTTTTGGATAATAATTGAGACATATATCAAGCATGACGTCTACATCACTTAAACTATTAATGAATATTAGTAAACTGTCCTTTTACTTGATTACTCAGATCTCAATATGCAGGAGTTTAAAAAAAAATTCTCGCAGAAAAATGAAATTCTCTCGATGTTTGAAAATAAGCTTAATCCAAATAACCAGAAAAGTGTTTAAGAATTGATATGAGCAAGTAATTATTTCATGCATATCAGTACTCTAGTACTATCATCACATTTCTAAACAGAAAAATAAAAAAAATCACCTAAAAAGAGAAAAATAATTTTTCATATAAAATTTAAAGAAGAATTTGTCGGAAAAAACAGGAAAGCAAGTTAATAAAAGCGTTGTAAAAATGATAGGTTAAATGGCCACTAGAAGGTTGCTATCACTAAAAATTCGGATTTAGGAACTAGGTAGAGAGTCCAAGACTAATTTTTTTGCTAAATAATTAAAGGCTAGAACTTCAAATTAAGTACTGGTAACACCTGTTAACTGGTATTAATAGGTGCTATCTTAACTGAGTTTCTATATAAAATTTTAGACCTCTAAATCATCAGCAAGAATTTGAAGACCAAGTCTGTTAAATAAAAGCGTAATAAACAATTGATGATTAATAATAAATAAACAATACTTCTTGTAGTTAGACAACCCTCCCTTGAAAACATCCATAAATTTCTAATTATTAATTTTACATCTATATCAGATTCAGGTCTATTCTATAAACAAAAACGTTAACTTTTAACATCTCTAATTCATTTTAGCACGTTCTTGTCTCAAATTGCTATTCTGTAAGCAAAAACTTTAAAGCTTAAGCGTTAGCAATAGTGTTAAAAATTAATGCCATGTCTAGAGGGTGCCTTTAATATTTTAACGCCGTATTTAATCCATAAAAATGGCGTCTTTAACCTAAAAAGGTTATGATTTTGTCAGTTTTGAATTAAAAGCAAAAAATCCTGTTAAAACTTAGTTTAGAGCAGTGGTTTCCAAACTTTACGTTACCACGCCTCCCTTAAAAATATTTAATCTTATGACGCCTCCCCCCCCCCCCATTTTATAAAATAATACAAAAAAAAAAATTTAATGTTAAAAAATATAAATTTATATAAAAATTTTTTTTTTATTTATTCTTATTTATATTAAAACTAGCAATCATTTGGAAAATTGGTCCTGGTGGCCAATATTCGCGCCTCCCTTTAGACTAGTCCGCGCCTCCCTAGGGAGGCGCGCCTCACCGTTTGGAAAACGCTGGTTTAGAGAATAGCATTTTTTAACGCTGATGTCTCAGATAAGTCTACTAGATTGAAAATAACAAATCAAGCTAGTAATGAGTATGAACGAGAGGTTAGCGAGGGATCTAAAAACACGAACAAGCAGAAAACATAGCTATCTTCATATGAGTCGTTAACACTTGGTGCTAAAAAATAAAATATTAACCTCGCTGTTAAAAATTGGTTTAGAGAATAGCATTTATTAAAGCTGATGTTATTACTTTACTTATAACACCAATTTGATGTATAAATAAGAAATTATATATAATATTTAAGATATTATATACATCGCGTAGGTAAGCCGCGAAACGAAGATTTATACAATTAGATATCACTTCATGTACCCGAAAAAGATATAAGGGTGTTTGTTTATTTGTGGCGCCAAATCCGGGTCCAATCCTTCCGATGGCTAAATTTGCTTTCCAACTGAGTTCATATACCCGAATGCCGTGCTGTGGTCTAGTGGTAAGGGCACACCAATTTGATGTTAAATTTTAACGTCTGTTTTTAGAGAATAGTTAAGCCTTATACATTATAAGGATAAGATACGAATTTCTCATCTTGTTTTAACGCAAATTTAAAACAAAAATAAGAGAAAGTAAAAAATGATTAAATTATCATTTGGGTTGTCTACCATCCAGGCTTAGACCTTTTATAAAATTTCATTCATTTTTATTTATAAAAGGCAACTGCTGACAGTTCTCTCAGTTAGTAATAAATTAAAAAAAGGTGAGTCAAGCTTATCTGTGACGATGGTATTCTTGAGCAGTTAGCTGGTTGTCTTCAATATGTCCTCGCTATAAGAGCTCTCACAAAAGACTGATCATTGAAATGATCTGCATATAAAAAAAAATAATTGCCAGCAATAGGTTTAAATTTGTCAACCACAATGTTCCAATTGTGTAATATACTCATACAAAGTGGTAGGTTAGAACGTATTATATAGTTGTTGTTAATTACTTAATATTAGTAATTTTTGTAAAAAGAAAAATGGAAAATTTAACAAGATAAAAGAAACCTAATTTTGTTGTTTGGATTCATTCCAAGTGAAGTATTTATTTATTTTTTTTTTATAATACAAATTCGAAACCATTAATTCCAGGTGTTTTTAGCTTTGCTGGTTTTAATCAGAGTCAAAACAAACTATTGAAATGCTTTCTATAGTAAAAATACTGATTGTCTCTTATCTTTCATTTTACTTTCCCTTACCTATATACACGGCCGCTGACAATAGTGGGTAGTGGGAGATAAAACACCGTTCTACCCTTACCCTAAATGCTCCTTGAAATATATAAATTGTCAATCAATGCCTAACAAATTTTTTTTTTTGTGGAAATAATTCCACAAAAAAAAAATTTGGTGTGACAGGCAACTTTATCTTACCTTCGGTAATGGAAATTTGTGTTCTGTGCTTGCCACACAAGATTTTTTGTGTCGAGATGTATTTAGTTTCCTTCGATATAATAGAATTCAATTGATAAACTTAGAAAAATATTTATATTTTGTTACCATGGCAACAATTTCTCCTATCTTTCCTAAGAAGTACAAGAGTAAAGTGTGCTTCAAACAATTTTGAGGGTAAAATTAGAATATAAATTTTAAAGAGCATCTAAAAAATAATTTTAATCAAAATTGTTTGCTAATTTTATTAAATTGATAGTCATTTGTAAACTTCTGAAGATGACACACATGGTGTCGAAATACGTATAAAGTTAATAAAATGAATTGAAACAAATAACCTTGAGTACAATTTATATTACCTAATTTGCTAATTTTGAGAAAATCAAAAAATAACTGAAAAAGTACGTCATCAATGTAGCCTATTAGTACTAAACCGAATTTTATCAAAAGTTTACTTACACGCCTCAGGGGGGTACTTAACTTAAATATAAAATTTCAACCTAGTAGCTTATTTCCTTCATGCTTTAAATTGAACAAACACACACAGAGACCATGTTTCGGAAACCACTTTTTTGGACTCAGAGGACCTCAAAACGTGTATTTCCATCAAAATCTCGACATGAAACCAATACTTTTTCTCTATATAGGTATATAGAAATATAAAGGTAAGAAAAAGTAAAAATTGGGCATATTTTAAATAATTTTAGATTAGATTAGAAAAGAGGTTCTCATACTGTGGTACGCGCCCTCTTAGGTGGGGGAGGGGGTTGACGCTCTAATAAATTAACAAGAAAATTAATTATCATTACAATTTTAATTTTTCAAGCTCATCATTACAACTAGAATTCATATAATAAGACATATATCCAATGACTAATACGTGTGTGTGTGTGTGTCTGCTTTAAAGTAGGCGAACTGAACATATATCCACGGGGTTTGCTATTCACATTCAGACACTCCAAGCTTCTTTTCTGTTTGAAGTTTATTTCATAACTTTCAAATTGTTTCTTTAATTGATGTCAAAATATAAATATTTTTGAATTCTAGTGATACACAAATGGGTACCCGACCTAAGTTAAAGATAGAATAAATATTTAGTCTTAAGCCCCCCTCCCTCCCCCTCCCAAACAAAAAGATAAGATAGAGGGACTGAGGGATATTTTAAATGCTCCATTCAAGAGAGTTAGAGTTCATATCTCGTTTCTAAGCAGCTCTAAAATTTCCATAATTGCATACATTAACCAATTCTCACATAAAAAATACTTTAAAATCAAAATTATAGTGATTTTCATATCTTCTCGAGTTCGTTCAACATAGAAATAAAAATGCAACTCAGAAAAAAAATAAAACTTTTTTCTACAAAATGAATAATGAACAAATAAAAATGACAATCGTATTATTACAACATATAAAGCTTTTAACAAACTTTTTCTTCATTTATATAAAAGTATGTTTTTGTAACGAATATATGATAAACTCACTTTATGTTTCCATTGCCTCCAGGTAATTTACTTTATGCTCTAATGAGAGAGGGAGATGAAGGGGCAGAGGGGGGGGGGGGATGGAAGTTGGAGAGAGGAACGATCGAACAGATTTTCCATTTCTGGACCACTTCTGCGCTAACATCACGACTCTAGATATTTTATCTTTTAGTTTATTTATGATATCAAAAATAATAATCAAAAGATTATAAAATTAGTTCTAAAAGAAAATTAAAAAAATTTTAAAATAAATTTAGGTTGAAAAATTCTTAAAACTCTTGTAACTAAATTTAAAATTTTTAAATTATTTGTTGGGTGCATATAATCAAATTTCAACAATTAAATTAAGTTACAAAATTCATTCTTTTTCTATAATTATTCAATCAGGATAGGAGGCACAGGTTTGAATTTTTTTGAAATCAAATAAAAAATGCCCGAATATTTCACAGTTTAATAAAGAAGAAGTGTGAGGGGGGGGGGGGGTAAATTCGGCATTTCTATGTTCAAATGTGAATCAAAGTAATTAAAATTATTTATGACGCTCCTTTAATTATTTCTATATTTTTTTTTGTGATAAAAATTTATATTATTTTTTTTTTCGAATCCTGTGAGGGAGTGGGTAACCTCTCCTGACTCCAGAATTTTAATTTTACAAGTCATAAAGGGGAGGGAAACATTCTATTAGTTCAATTGCCTATTAAAATAAGCCATTATAACATCGGAGAGTGAATTTCTAAATTCTAAAATTGAAATAGAAATCCAAATATTCGTTTATGATAAATGAATGCATGTGGTCATGTCGGGGCAATCACAATTCGGACCAGGCACATCCGACTCTTGCAGTGGCTAATCTATCTCTAGACACCTCGCCTCAGCGCAATAGAGAGAAAATAAATTTCTCTAACAAAGGATTTGACCGGAAAGGGATTGTGAGCAGCTATTCTAATCAAATTTGGCATACAATTAGTCAACCATTTTAGCTGAGATTTAGACTGTCGAAATCAAAGGGTTAGGGTGGGAGAGCTCGAGAAAATCTATTGAGAAGGAATCATAGAAAACACGTAAAAATTACACTTTAAAATAATTTATTGGGAAATTTAATTTTCCCTTTGGTGATTAAGACTGATTTTATTCATTCAAGTACTTTTTTACTTTTTCTTACCTATTAATATAGAAAGTATTGGGATTCATGTCAAGATTTTGATGGAAATACACGTTTTGATATCCCCTGAGTCCAAAAAACAGGGTCCCTCAAAATGGTCTGTGTGTGTTCTAAGCATAAAGGAATTGAGCTACGAAGTTGAAATTTTATATTTAAGCTAGACAGACCCCTGAAGCGTGACAATAAGCTTTTGAAGAAAATTGGCCAAAGAGTACCAGTACTTTACTGATGTATTTTTCAGTTTTTTTTTTTTTCGATTTTCTCTAAATTTGCTCTAACAGTTTTGATAAAAATTCAAAAATCAACTATTTTTTTAGAAGCTCTGTAAAATGTATATTCTGATTTTGATCTCAAAATTGTTTGAAGCACACTTTACTATTGTACTTTATAAGAAAGAAGAGAAATGTTTGCAATGGTAACAAAATATAAATATTTGTAAATTTTACATCTTGAATTCTAATATATCGGCAGAAACTAAATTTATGTCGACACAAAAAATCTGGTGTTGCAAGCACAGAAAACAACTTTCAAAGATAAGCGAAAGTTGTGTGCGACCAGTCACACCAGATTTTTGACTCATTGATTTCAAGTCTGGACTAATTGTGTGGGAAGTTTTATTAAAATCGGTGCTTACAATCTTTGAAAAGCTTCACTTTTAGAATACAAGTTAATCTACTACTATGACTTTTCTTCTTCGTTATTAGATATTTGAAATAAAAAGGTAGAATATATTATCTGGAGATTTTCTAATGTATATTTTAGTTTTTAAAAATTTTGAACTCAATAAAAATAATTATAAAAATAAATTGCAATTGGAAGATTTTCGCTGGATAAGATGTATAGGAAAGAACCGGAGAATAAAAACCAGCAATTGATGGACCCTCTCACATCATCTTTAATTGGCAAATATTTCGACTGGCATTACGCCTAGTCATCATCAGTGCAAACAAATGATTTGGTGGAGGGCCCGTGTCAAACAATGGTTGAGGATTATTTTAAAATTTCTCGGAGAAGCAGGGGTCAGACGCAAGTGCAAGCGAAGTTTAGTCAATCTTAGTTTAGTCTAAACTTCGCTTGCACTTGCGTCTGACCCCTGCTTCTCCGAGAAATTTTAAGATAATCCTCAACCATTGTTTGACACGGGCCCTCCACCAAATCATTTGTTTGCACTGATGATGACTAGGCGTAATGCCAGTCGAAATATTTGCCAATTAAAGATGATGTGAGAGGGTCCATCAATTGCTGGTTTTTATTCTCCGGTTCTTTCTTATAAAAATAAATCAAAGCTTTCGTATCTTACCTTACAAGTAATTAATTCCACAAAAAAAATGTTCATTCAAAAACTTTAAAGCAATTGACTCCTCTGAATTTCGTTTCTCTAAAGAACGATTCATTCAAATGAAATCTTGATTCAAACATGTCTAAAGCTCACTAAATGACACGACGATTATATAAATAGATAACCATTAAATACTAATTTATGATATAAGTATGATATATACAATTTAAGATCATAAAATCTTCCATTATCTTACTTAACTAATTTAATATTTAACCATTAGCTTCGTGGTATTTAAAATCAAAATTCTTATAATAATAATAACAATAATAAAGAAAGGATTAAATAGGAGTGTGGAAAGTTTTTTTTTTAGATAACTAATTTTTGTCATTTTATTCAAAAGCAAAGAAAGAGATTCCATTACGTGTTTTTTGAACTTTACATTGTGCACAAAATTTGATGACGTTCTGATGAAAATATTGTGCAATTTACTTGTGAAAGTCTTAAGCGATTTAAGACGGAGACAGACATCACCCTATACGTAGATACCGCACTTTATGTCAGCATACACATGGAGAAGAATTGCTTAATTGCTTAATTGTCTTGGTTTTGTTGGTGTGGTTTACGTGCGGACACAGAGAGCGGAGCAATTCTCAGTGATTCGGCCATCATACGGTGTCTTGGAATCAAAATGTTTGTAATGAAGATATCAGCCAAATTGGAATGCTCGAAGTTCAATAAAACTCCGAGAATAAGACGATTCGGCCTGAATTTATTTGGCCATCTTCAGTTATTGGAAATTATTATTATATCCTCCCTGCGCTCAAGATAAGAGTTCATCTCTGATCTTGGGCGCAGGAACGATATAATTTTGCATGAAGCAAATAAAATTTATTATTGACAAATCCTGATTCAATCAAATGTGCGTTTTGCGAAATGTATATAATTCCCCTTACTGAAGGTGGCCAAATAAATTCAGGTCGAATCGTCTTATTCTGAGAGTTTTATTGATCTCGAGTATTCTAATTTGGCTGATATCTCCATCCCTCCATTATAATCATATCACAGCCACAACTTCAAGCAATTATCAACATATTTGTGAATTTGTCTAACTTATGAATATTAAAGTGTTGCTTTATGAGAAAGACAGTTTCGTTTCTATATAATTATTGACTAATCGATTATGTAGGCTAATCGCTCTCTTTTTCAATAATCAATAGCTGGTTAGGGAACTGATTAATATTGCTTTCTCTTACCCATGTATATATGTATTGATAATATATATAAAAAGAAAGTATTGGATTCATGTCAAAAATTCGATGTCGAGATTTTGATGGATTAGACGTTTTGAGGTCCCCTGAATCCAAAAAGTGGTTTTCGAACATGGTCTGTCTGTCTGTCTGTGTGTCTGTGAACAAAATATCTCAAGAACGAAAAGAGCTAGGAGGTTGAAATTTTATATTTAAGTTAACTACTCCGCTGAGACGTGACACCAAGCTTTTGAACAAAACCGCCTAAAGATTACTTGTACTTTACTAATGCACTTTTTCAGTTTTTTCGATTTTCTCAAAATTCGCTCAAACGATTTTGATTAAAATTCAAAAATCAATTTTTTAGATGCTCTTTAAAATGTATATTCTCATTTTGTGCTTGAAATCTTATGAAGACAACTTTACTCTTGTACTTCATAGGAAAGTTGCCATGGTAACAAAATATAAATATTTTCCCATGTTTATACATTTTATATCTTTAATTCTAATATATCGGCGAAAACTAAATAGATCTCGACACAAAAAAATCTGGAGTGACAAGTACCTTCGGTAATCGAAAGTTGTGTCATAGGAAAAGAGTCAATACTTATTTATCTTTAATTTTAGAATTTTACTTAAATTTAAAGGTTTTAAATTAGTTTTTATTAAATTAAATGAACAGCAATAAGTTTTTATATTTAACATTTTATAACACTCACGGAATCACAGGAGTACATAAGTTCGTTCCCCTCATTTTTCTATTTGCATGTTTGAAATTCCTAAAGCAATTTAAAATTCGGTATTTTTACTTTTTTCAAAAACATTTGGTGGAGTAATCACCCGTTCATTAAAGATAGCTTCTTCCCAAGTCTTGTTTGGACTTCGGACAAGAGCATCACTTGTCACATTTCTTTCTACATGCCTATTTTAGCTCTTATTAATTTTTAATTTTTAGATCAATAATTTAATGGTGGATAAGAATTACCAACTGAAGAAGTGATAATAGATTTATGAGCTATTTTAATTTGTTTGTAGCGTCTCATTTTCAAAAGCTCCTTTATTGCTCCAGCCCATCTGTCTATCTATGTTGTCTTAGAGCACCTTTCTCTCACATGACCACACATAATATTATTATTTAATTATGATGATAATACATACTAGTACTTTTATTAGTAATAAGGAAACATAAATCGTCGTCGTATTATTTCGTGGCCCATTGCAAGACCTGACGCCTGATAAAAATAAACCAGAGAGATGAAATGCAGCGTTGGCTCAGGTTCATTTTATGCATCTAGGAGGGGGGGGAGCTAAATAATTTGCCCAGCCTCCCAAAGACACTAATGACTGTTCTAAGTGATGAATTATTTCACCTTTATTGCTATAACATAAGTATAAATTCATAGTGCCAATAGAATTATACTGTAATGATGTAAATACTTTGGTTGTAATGCAGATTAAATTTATTTTAATTAAAAATTCACAACATTTAGAAAATAAATTATAAATGACTGTATAAAATGATGAATGAATATATTTATTAACCATCGAAGAAAGAAGAAGAAGCAAATAATCATTTGATGGATAGTAAAAAGAGCTTTTCTCAAACTGGCTATGACAAACTTTTGTAATTTGTTCGAACGTCAAAGAAAAGCAATCTTTTGATAAAAATTCTCAGCTTCATTTAAATGTTAAATAAATTTAACATCTTTTGAGATAAAGCATACACGTTGACTAAAGTAAAAGTAAATTCAGAGGGGACAAGATTTTTTTTTTTTTTTTTTTAGGGGGAAAATCCCTTAAAGGATTAAAAAAACTACACTTTCTACAAGAAATACATAAATAAAAATAATATTCTAAAATAAACATCTTTTTACTTTCTCTTACCTATGTATATATGTAATATATATATAGAGAGAAAGTATTGGATTCATGTCAAAAATTCGATGTCGAGATTTTGATGGATCTTCACGTTTTGAGGTCCCCTGAATCCAAAAAGTGGTTTTCGCGACATGGTCTGTCTGTCTGTGTGTCTGTGTGTCTGTGTGTCTGTCTGTCTGTGTGTCTGTGAACAAAATATCTCAAGAACGAAAAGAGCTAGGAGGTTGAAATTTTATATTTAAGTTAGGCACCCCCCATGGGACGTGACACGAAGCTTTTGAACAAAATCGACCAAAAAGTACTAGTACTTTACTGATTCACTTTTTCAGTTTTTTTCGATTTTCTCAAAATTTGCTCCAACGATTTTTTTTAAATTCAAAAATCAATTATTTTTTAGATTCTCTATAAAATGTATATTCTCATTTTGTGATTGAAATCTTCTGAAGAGCACTTTACTCTTGTACTCCATAGAAAAGATAGGAGAAATGGTTGCCATGGTATCAAAATATAAATATTTTCCCATACTTATAAATTTTACATCTTGAATTCAATTGTACCCTACTGTAGGAAACTAAATACATGTCGACACAAAAAATCTGGTGTGACAAGCACAGTGCACAACTTTCGATTACCGAAGGTAAGAGAAAGTTGTGTGCTGTGCGCCAGTCACACCAGATTTTTTATAAACATTTTAAAAAAGTATTTTATATATTAATTATATACTAGTCGCAAAGCCCGCCTAAGCCCAGCCGGGGGCAATTTGACGCGAAATCATAATAATAATATTTATTATTTATAAAACAAAGTGAAATTTGTTATTCGTTCATAATTTTAGGTTATCAAGAAGAAGTAAAATGCTTTTGCTATAGAAATTTATACTAAAATATTTATTTATTTTTGATAAAAATAAAAGTATTGTAGATCACTATTAAGCGTAAGCTAGATAGAATAATCCAATACTCGCCAAAATAAGAAAATTCTCTTATTATTGAGGCAGTACTGTACAAGCCTGATGGTTTTAAAAATAATGAATGAGTTGGGAACTTTTTGATAAAAATTTATCAACCCTAAATATGACTTTAATTGAGTGACATTATAGGGATAAGGGCCTCGCTAATTGCCTTAATTTTATTCTGGGGAGACTTATTCCATCGCCATCAATTAAAAATTCTAAATATTCAAATTCATCTTGTAAAAACTTACTCTTTGATTTATTAATTAATTTAACATGAAATATGAAATTTAATTAATTTTCTTCTTTTAAAATATAATGAATGATTTTGAAAGAATTAAGGATACCAGTTAAAAAATATTTTTTTAATTTAATATATGAAAAAAAAAAAATTGAAATAAAATATAGAATAACTTAAAGGGGTTCAGGAGCGATGTCTAAACGTACTTTAAAAAAAACTAGACTATTATAAGGAATTTTTCAATGCGGTTTTTTTTTAAATGAATTAAATTCATAAGAGATTATTGGAACATCGCGCTATAATTTTTTTAACGACTTATTAAAAAATTATCGTAATTAATTTTTTTGTTATCAAGCTAATACAAAAAACAATCTGTCCCAATAATCTTTAATTTTTTTAAAATATAAAAATGCATTTATTGTTATTATTAATCACATATTAATTAAGAAATTTTAAAAATAAGCTTAGATGATTTATTTAAAAAGCAACTGTCAAATTAGTTCAGCATTCTTGCAATAGATGGCAGGCTAGTCTAACAGACAATCGCCAAATGGCCTATATTTATATATTTTTATACTTTTATAAAAGATACATAATATATCATAACATTTATAAAGTATTTATTGTTAAAAGATCAATGAAAATTAACCAAAGGCATTAAATATTATTAACTACCATTCTGACATCTCTTGGCAAATTTTTGAATAACTTGATATTTGGGCATACTTTTTATGACACACAACGCCATCTTAGTGGGAAAAACATGCGTAACCACTTCGCTCCCGAGGCCCCTTAATGTAAAGTGAATAAAATTATTAGGATCTATAATTTAAATTAAAAAATTATTCTCTTGTCAAGTGTAGTAGGGGTATCAATAAAAAGTAGCCAAAATCTTTCTTTTGCTCTGTATTAAAGGAACTATAATAAAAATAGATAAATAATTGGGATAGTTGATAAAACAAAAAGAGAATCGTACAATCTATAGAGACTAAATTGATTAGAACTGCAAACAAATTTCTTCTTTTGAAAAAATAAAGACGAGATGTCAACGTTAACCTTGGGAAAAATTATGACAGTATAATCAAAAAATTGACAATGATTATAAATTATACTTAAATTAAAATAGGATTAGGTTAATGAAAAATAGATAAATAAAAGAAGAATATATATGCAAATATTATAAAAGAGCTTTGTTGTAAATGCCTTACATTGATTCAATAAATGTTAGTAATGTAAATCCTGGGGAAAGTTTGACTGCATTCAAATTTGTTGATGTTTCTAATTATTGTTACATTACATGCATTAATCTTTGAACTCGGTTGTGTTGTAGGTTCTGTTTTAATAGCCCTGGTCTTTTCGACAAACTGTAATAATATTTTCAATTTAACTACTTCAAAAACATTCAATTCCATTTTATAGAAAGCGTGGGGTAAATGATCAGCGAAATTTAATTAAATTTGTTAAAATTTATTTTATCATGTCATTTTTTTTAAGCTACTTCAAGATACCAAAAATATTTTTTATAATGAATACATTTAATAAATATAAGAAAAAACTATTATTGAAAAATAATGTTTTGTGGGATTTTCTACTAAAACTTTATAATAATTGAAAAAGAATGATAATATTGACTGTGACTGGTACGGATATTTATAATTAGCCCATCAACAAAAAAAACTTACAAACTTGTCAAGTCCGAATCGAGATTATTGAATATTCATATATTCTTCAAATTTATAATCTCGAATATTATTTATTTATAATTCATTGGTCTTCAGAAGGGTGTAACAGGAAGTTTAACATTTTAATTAATCTTCTTGTAACAAAATATTTAAAAGCAAATGTAAAAAAAGGTGGAGTAACCAGGTAATTGTAATCTTTTGTTGCAGCTATCTTCCTTATAAATTCATATAAAATAAAGTCTTGCTAATCCGGCCTAAATGGGACTGGTCCTATGCCGGATTACCAGAATCATATAAAATTTATAAATTATACTATATAATACATACATATTTATCTCTTGAAAAAATCTGTAATGATATTTTGTTTTTTAAATTACCCCATTTTTTGCTGATATATCCCTTTTCAACGCTCCGGATTAGCCGGTATGCTGGAGTAACGAAGTCCGGATTAACAAGACCTCTATATTTAAAGCTACAGATAAGTTACTAATTTTTTTTTAATTTTGTCTGTACAGGTGGCCTGGCTCCGAGTTGACACTCAGACCATTTTGACAATCGCCACCCACGTGATCACTAAAAGTCACCGAATAGGAGTGACCAATAGTGATCACCGGACTTGGTATCTTCACATTCGGGATGTCAAAGAGTCCGACCGTGGTTGGTACATGTGTCAGATCAACACCGACCCGATGAAGAGCCAAGTCGGATACCTTGAGGTGGTAGGTCAGTAACATACCATTACTATTATACTATTATTACCTCTCGCAATAGAATTGGAAAATACACACCGTAAGCGCATTTCTTTCACTCTCTTCCTAGAGGGGAAATGCCCTATTGACTGATATTTATTTATTTATAATTGCTTAAAGTTGTGGCTAAGATAGTGAAGTAATAGAGATATCAGCCAAAGAGGTTCAATAAAACTCCCAGAATAAGACCTGAATTTTTTCGGCCATCTTCAGTTTTTGGAAATTATACATATATTGCAAAGCGCACCATATGATTGTACCAGGATTTGTCAATAATAAAATTTATTTGCTTCATACAAAATTATATCATTCCTGCCCCCCCCCCCCCCATTTCCAATTCTCCACATTCATCTCTGATCTTGGGCGCAGGAACGATATAATTTTGTATGAAGCAAATAAATTTTATTATTGACAAATCCTGGTTCAATCATATGTGAGTTTTGCAATATATGCATAATTTCCAATAACTGAAGATGACCAAATTAATTCAAGCCGAAACGTCTTATTCTGGGAGTTTATTGAACCTCGGGCATATATCTTTATATGAGTTATTTGTTTATTTAACTTAATTAATTAATTATCAAAATAAATAGAAATTTGAACTTTTTGTTAATAAAATTATATTTGTTTAATGATTAATGAAAGTTCTTTTACAAACGAAACTGTCTAACAGTGATCTGTCCTTCCTGGTCGTAATCAGAATAGAATATAGACTTTGATAGACAGATTTAATTATTACATCGTGACCTCCAAATACTAATATTAACTTCACTTGTTCTCATTTACAATAAAGTGATTGATAATTATCATTCATATTTTTTTTCTTCAAATGCTTTTAAAATTAATAATAATATAGTATATCAATAATAAAAAAAGGTGAGTAAATAAAAAAGAGCTCACACGTCAAGTAGCCATTAAAGAACTTCAAAAGAGTTTCTATCAAACATGAATCTTATAATTAGTTAATTTCTAAGTTATATTTAATGAATGAGACGTTCATTTTCTTTCCGATATAAAACAAGCTGTCTTCCTAATGGGTGCAAGAAAGAAAACTATTAAATGTCAATTTGTCTTAAACTAAACTACTATTATAAAAGAGAAGATTTCACTTTAATATCTCAAAATCGAAGCGCTAATTAAATTGAAATTAACGTTCAATTAAATTTAAAAATTTCAATTAAAATTGTTATCGTGTACCTTAAAACAGAAATTGCACGCTATTTATCAGCATGTCTTGTTTATTGTGTTTTTAATTGAAAACAATTCTTATTT
This sequence comes from Euborellia annulipes, assembly GCA_023213315.1. Classification (NCBI taxonomy): domain Eukaryota; kingdom Metazoa; phylum Arthropoda; class Insecta; order Dermaptera; family Anisolabididae; genus Euborellia; species Euborellia annulipes. The sequence goes on along the minus strand of JAKCPI010011712.1, from coordinate 109,938 downwards.
AATTTATGGATATATATTTTTTTAGCATTAAGTGAATCGAACTCGTTGAAAGGTCGATAGTCTCTCTCTCATCCATCTTTTTTTTTTTCTTTATTTTCTTATAGCACGAATTAGAACAAAATTATTTATTCATTAGATAATGCAAATTAAAAGGATGCAAGGATTTTAATGCCAACAAATCATTTTTATACTGCACCTGATTATATCCTAGCTTTATTTTTGTTTTAAGAGGGTGGAAAGAATTTTTTTTTTTTTTTTGTTATAATAAATAATTTTTTAAAACAATTTCTAAAAAGATATTATAAAAATAAATGAAAGTATAAACACTCTTATTAAATCAAATAAAAAATTTATCAATAAATTATACAACTATTAACATATTTTAATGAAAATTTTAATTTTTTTTTTTAGCAATGCATTTTTTTAGAAACAATTTACTTTTACTTTCTCTATACCCTATATGTTAATATATATAGAGAGAGAAAGTATTGGACTCATGTCAAAAATTCGATGTCGAGACTTTGATGGATATACACGTTTTGATGTTCCCAAAAAGTACTAGTTCTTTACGGATGTACTTTTTCAGATTTTTTTTTCGATTTTCTCAAAATTCGCTCTAACGATTTTTATTAAAATTCAAAAATCAATTATTTTTTTGATTGTCTTTAAAAAGGATACCAGTGAAATTTTACGTGAAAATTGTTTGAAGTACACTTTACTGATTTGGAAGCATTCGTAGCTCAGCGCCACTTATGAATCACGTGGTCAAGTTTGGAACTTAGGTGCTAAACATATCACAAAAAATCTGGTGTGAAAAGCACAGTACACATCTTTCTCTTACCCTTCGATGCGTCCATCACACCAGATTTTTTTTAATTCTCTGGATGCGGATAAAAAGAAAATATGATGAAAAAACGAAAAGTAAATATAGGAAAAAAAATGCAACTCAGCTTGAATGATTCATTAGAGCTCAGAGAGTTCAGGGATTCATTGAGTCTGGTTATGTTTTTGAAATTCGATTTTAAATGATAAATTTTAAAATTTGTTGAGGACTTTCTGTACTGTAGCTCAGCTTTGGCTACACAGGTGTATCTTGATTTTCCACATCAGCCCTTTTTAAGAGAAAATAAAAATCGAAATCATAGATATAAATGTCAAATAAAAATATCTTTTTATAATCTCATCCCAGAATTTGAATAATTTTGATATTTTAATATGACATAAAACTCATTAAAAAATAAAAATAATAAAAGCAGTTGGTTCTAATATTGACAATTTTACTGGCATATTGGAGTTAATCAAAACAAATTAGGAGTTAACAAATAAATTTTAACTAGAAACATTTTAAATTAAGAATACCTTATTCTTAGTGGAGGAAATCCAAACACTTCCCTTCCTAATAAGTCCAGACAGTTCGCTGGCGTGGCGTAGAAACCCTGAACTGGTCCTAGGGTTGATTCAAACCGGGCAGCATTTAATTAGAAATTTCCTTTAAAAATGAAAAAAATATTATTTATCAAATAAAAATAAATTATTTTAAAAAATAATTGAATGACAGACCTCCATAAAACAAAGCAAGCTCTCTGTTTGGCTAAATAAGGCATGATCCTATTAACATCTCTTTAGCTGTTACCCCCCCCCCCATTACTACTACTTACTACTTTATTTATTTATGTTTATCCCCATAAACACTGGCGTAATATAGGTGGTGTGGATATTGTGTCTTTTTATTAGTCTCTTCGACATCTCAGGGACTTTCATTTTTCAGTTTATTTTTATAAATATAAATATACAATTCATAATGTATTAATTTTATAGAAAATTAAAAAAAAAAATTCGTGATTTATTTGGTTAAGTTGTTTTTTTTTTTTTTTTTTTTTTCGCGATCGGGTCTCACCCGGTGCGGACCGCACTCGCCTATCTAAGCCACTGCCTTCAAATAGATCCATAAATGAAATAATTATTTAAGCAGTCTGACCAATTTTCTAACCTTTTCCTATCGTGAATGTTGCCTTTCCGTTTTTGAATAGAAGTTTCACTTTTATAGTATGTAGTTTATTAACTGTATATTTATATTAGATAGATTAAATAAGATATTTCTAAATAAAAACATTAAAATCAATTAAGTACTTTTTTCAAGTAAATAGAATTATTTGATAAAATTGAAAGAAAATTGGAAATTCTAATTTATGAGTTCATTTCTAAATTTTAATAAAAGTCTCGTAACTTTTGGAAAAATAATTAAATATGCAAAAGTAATAAGTCAAATATCATTAATTATTTAAACTTTTCTGAAGGTCCAAAAGTGAACGAAAACTCAGAAATTTTAATTAAAAACAAATATGTAAATTATTATATACTAAACATAACAAAACTAACCACAACAGCTTAAGAGAAGCCCCTTCAGAATTTTATAATCATTTTTCTATTCCACATCTCTAAAAATTGCATCTTGGCAAACTCACAGCTACAAAACAATCAGCTATGTCAAATACTAGAATATTTTTGAGTTGAATATTAATATAATATTATTAATTTCATACTTAAATTAGCTTTTAATTAAAAGTTAACATAATGTTATGGATGTGACGTTATTGTTGTGACACATTGGTTTAAATATGAAATTTCAATTATTATTTCCTCTAAAAATCTGAAAATATAATAAAATAAAAGAAGAAATAAATGGCGTTTTAAAATTCTTTTGTTTCATTATTATGACACAGGTAATTATTTATTAAACAAAAGCAAATCCCGCAATTGATTTAAAACAACATTATTATTGTTTTTGAAAATATTTATCCGAGGGCCTTCTTAGGGTTTTGAGTCACAAAATATTTGGAGATCTTTTCAAAATCTATTTCATAAATGAAAATTAAAGCAGGTATATTTCTCCTATTGTTTTAGAAAGGAGTGAAACAGTTTTAGCTTCTTTATAATTATTAATATAGTTTATTAAGAAGGGATTTAAAGCTGCAAACTTGCCCAGAAGGCTCGAGGTCTCTCCAGAAAGCTCACCGACCCAAGAAAAATTAAGTCAATATGGGGGCTTCTAGGCCGCCCGGAGGATGGCTGGTCCCATGCCCCCCCCCCAGCCAAATTCCCCAGTTACGCCCATGCTCATATATTGAATATGCAGCATTTTAATTATAATCAACTTTTTTTTATAATTAGTATGAAAAAGAGAGCATATTTAAAAAATTATCTCTAGTAAAGTTCATTAAATATCTCACTTTTTTTTTAATTAGATTTTTTATGTCCTCCCTTGAATAAATGAATCGACTTAATGAGTTCTTAACAAATTCACAAGTGTTTTGATATCTGAAATTTTGTGTATGAATGGTTGTTTCCATTGATGTCCATAAAGGACTGTGAATGGACTGGGAATCTGGTAACAAATTAAAAGCGGCCCGGCTCTTAGCCTTTAAACCGCAAACGTTGCCCTTATGCCTTTGCGCCCTTCTAGTTTCTTTACGTTGTATATCAGATCAGATAGAATGACGAGGCCAGACCACTTTCGAAACCTTCTCTTCTTCAAGCTCTTCCTGATGGCCTAAAAGTTGTTATTCATTGGCAAAAGCTTTAATCACCAAATGTTTAGGATACTGTAAACACACTTCAAATACTGGTAGATACATCATTAACACATGAAAATAAAGAAAAAAGAAGTTAACCTTTTTTTACAAAGTCCTTTTTTCAATTTTTGTCCAAAGTTTCTTGAAATAAAAAAAAATGGAAACTTTTATCGGCCGTATCTCAATTAATATTAATTCTGGGAATTAGTTTTATCAACCAAACTTTAGCAAATTTTATGTTCTACAAGTTTGCAATTTATTATGGCACACAAAATATGCTTAGTTTATGAGATATAAGCGAAAAACAGAAAAAAGTACACAATTTTTGATGTTTTTGCACCTTTCCCCCTTCCTCCCTCGCCCCAAGCAAGCACGGGGTCCTTGAGATCGAAAACTTAAGATACACATCCTAGAGTAGGCTACCCCCAAATAAATAAAATAAAAAAATAAATAAAATTTCTACAAGCAAATGGTGGCTCAACAAATTATTATTATATAAATATTTTCTATATGTCCGGTGTTCATTTTATTTTGTCCAACCCCTGGTATGATAAAAAAGAAAAAAATCCCTAGCTGCGCCTCTCTTTATCTTATACCAATATTATTCAACACAACTATACAATTTTTGAAATATCTGATATACCAAAAAATGGCTAGTCGCTCGGCCTGACCTTTAATGAATTCTTTTAGTCTTTTTGGCCTTATAGTTGCCAACGACTCAGACACATTTATTTATATCAAAATTCATCTCACTGTCTGGGATTCGAACCCACCACCTTGTGAATCTCACAATCATCAAGGGTTAGTTAAAAATAAAGAAATGATCTCATCGGGAAGGGTCCTAATTGGATTCGCCACTATTTAAAAAAATGAAAAAGTTCTTACTAAATTATATATGTAGATAGATGAATATCCTTTTGACTTTGAAGTCGCTTTCAAAAAAAAAATGTAATTAAACATATAAATCTTATTAATCCTAATCTATATGAAATACCTTTTGATTGAAGAGCTTTGATGTTTTAATGCTGATTTCGATTATGAAGATTTCATTTGAAAAGGCTAACTAGATTGCTTAATTCAATTTATTTAAAATAAAAATTTATCCTTTATAAGACGATAATAAAGAAGAAATAAAAAAAAGCGTTCGGCATACTTTGACAAGTATTTTTTTACTTTTTTTTGTGAAACTGCAAATGGTCAATAGCAAAGGACTCGAGCTATAATCTGTCAAAAACCACTGCTTCTCTCACTTTTGTTGTTTAATAGAAGGTTGATTTATGTATATATATATATATATATTTTAATTAACTTAAAAAGATTATTAAGTATACAAGAAATAATTAACTCGTTCGATAATTTCTTGTTTGAGCTAAAATGTTTAAAAATATTAGATCTCAAAAAAATCACGTCTACTATTTTTTATTTTTATTTTTATTTTTTTCAAAGGAGGTTTTGATTTAGAAAATAAAAAATTTAAGATAGTATTAAATAAGCCAAAAGCCAGGGAACTACGGGGTCGGTGCTAAATCTCCGTTAAAAGAAAATGCGATGATCGCGCGACCTGAGGAAAAGAGAAAAAAAAAAAAATCGACTGAAATAAAAAAAGATTAAAAGAAATGACAGTCTTTGCAGGGGTAATATGGTCGTCACTCACCACAAGTTGATCTTGTCATTAGTGTATAGCAGCGTTTCTTAACCCTTTGGGTCAAGCTTATATGCAATTAAATTAATTAGCCAAAAAAACAACAAATAAAAACATAATCATATGATTAAAAGATGAGGGAAAACCTAGTGGATATTATAGAGAAGGATGTAGTTAAATAAAAATCTGGAGTTGATAATAGGCTAATTTATTCGGATGTTCTCCTCTTCGTTTCGAAGTTCTAACGACTCCTTCTTCAGGACCTTATAGTAAACAAAAGTAAAAACCACATATCATAGATACCATCGTTATTATTATAATATAAATTATTTAAGGATATTTTCGTGGGGGTAGGTCTACTCACCATGCGGGGTTAAGAAATAAATTTGCCCTCAATTTTGTCATAATAGGTCTGTTCATTTCGCTTGCTATTGCAGTATAATTTACACATTGTGTTCGTTTCAATTTTGCACGCTGGCAAAACTTGCACTTTTTGACCAAGATAGAGTGCACTTTTTACCATGACAAGTGAAACGAACAAACCTTATAAATTGTTGATCAATTTCTCCAGTGCCCATATACTTAAAGGTAATGAGGCACTGCACCCAAAATGAAATCATTCTTTGTCTGGTTCCATTACCTTAAGGTATATGTGCATTAGAGAAATTGATCAAAAATTTATTATGACAAAATTGAGGGCAAATTTAAATCTTAACCCCGTATGGGGAAAAGGCCTACATCACAAAAATATTCTTAAATAATTTATATTAGGCCTATATCAATAATACGTATAAGGTCCTGAAGAAGAAGTCGTTAGAACTTGGAAACTTAGAGGAGATCCGAATAAATTGGTTCTCCAGATTTTTATTTATCTACATCCTTCTCAATCATTTGATTAACTTAACTAGATGTGAAAAGACTCCAAAGTCATAGTCAACTAGCTTATCCGAGATATAACTAGTTAATTAGATGTGAAGCAATCAGCTTTTAGTTTGATACCTGAGTTTGTTGGATTTTGTAGTTATAATAGGTTATTAATTCCATTTTTTGTTAAATATCTTATAATTTCGAGAAGCACTTGCAAAAAGCTCACGAAGTATATATTATTAAGTTGTCCACGTGAGGGGTAAATATCTGAATCACAATGTTAAATTGATGACTTCAATGTCAGCAAATCTTGCAGTCCCTAAGTGCTCATATACATACTGGTAATTTGCAACCCCTGCCTTCATCTTGTAGCCCTACTAATAACATGCAAATATATGGAAGACGTTCTATTACTTGCCACCAAGATAAGAATTCGCCCATGACACTAGTTACCAATTTACGCGACGTGATCCTCGTTTCCAACCAATCATTATACTAAGCACTTAATTTAATCTGAAACAAAACACCGACAGCGAGACCAAATTAGCATTAATCATTGAAAAATTGAATTCCAAATTGAATTTCTTGTCAAAATATTTATTTTTCATATTCTCCGCTATCGCGCAACATTACATAGGAGCCACTAACGATCGCTCTTATCAAACGAAAATATTTAATTTTTTGCCATTTAATAACTGTAAAAAAATAAACAAATGAGACTGACTGATATCTGATTATAGCAAGTGCATAAAAAAATGGACATTAACGTATAAACCGAATTTCTTTCTATTCTATTATCTCTAATTCGATAAATGATTGATGAAGGAGAAATCTCAGAGTTTATTTTTTGAAAGACTTAAAGGAATGGTGGAAAGAAATAAATAAAAATATTTATTTTTAATAAATGCATAATAAATTTATATTTTCGAGCTTTTTAGAGGATTATATCGTTGATAGGTTTAAAAAAGAAATATATATTAGAACACAACAAAGAAATATATATAAAAAAAAGAATGCCTATTTTCATTTAAAAATCATTTTTAAATGAAAAAAAATTTTCAAAAAGGATGATAGAAGAATAAGTACATCATTATCATTATAAGTTGTGAAGTTAAAGCTGATTAAAACCTTAACGAGCTGACTAATTGGACTAAAATTCCCAAATCGTCTCCCTCTTTTTTTATGTAAAAAAAAAAAATACATAAAAAGACCTGCGCTGATCTTACAAATCAATTAGACCAAATAGATCTCTGGACAAACAAAAAATCATTCGACCTGGTTGAATTTGTTATCATTAGAGATTCCTCGCAAATTTAATTGATTTGTTGTTGAGAGAATTATCTACGCTGACACCTTATAGAACTATTGTGCTCCAGGTACAGTGAGCGCCACAATTTAGTCCCCGCCTGGTAGTTATAGCCTTAAGTATATGGTGTATAATGAAATAATCTTAATGACCGAAAAGATAAAACGTAAAATCTGGTACAGATGATTTTATTTTACCTTTTCAAATTTAAAATTATTTCACCATTTACATATTCTATACCATATACTTATTGCTAAAACTTAATTGTGGCGCTCACTGTACAGGGCGCCAGGAAAGGATCATTCTTGGAATGGTTCATGCCCATCCCTTAGGCCCTAGGTGTAAGTGGAGGGGAATATATTTCCATTTTTTAAAATTTTTTTTTCGATTCTCTGACGAGTTTATCGATTCATTAATCTTATTATTGGAACAAAAGATATTTTTTTTAGCGTGCAAAGAAAGCTGAAAAAAGCTATTCTTGTAAATTTAGAAAATCTTAAACTCCAAATTTGCGTAGTGAGGCTACGTGGCTTATCGAATAAGATTGGACTTAGTAATTTAGGGTAAAAGACTCGAGTTCGAATCCGACATGCCGCAAAAACTCGACCAAATCGAACGTCTCTACTGGAGAATTGGGAATATTTAAATTGATAGCAGCAGCTTCCCTCTTTGAGTACCTGATGTCAGTAGGTTTTTTCAAATAAAAGATTTTATATTCTTTTCATAAAAATTAAAGAAAGAAATTATCTTAAAATAGGCCCTGAAGATGAGTTTGTAGTCTAAACTTTTACATTGTACAATTCAGTTGGCTGCAAAAACTAAAATAAAAAATAAAAGAATATAAAATCTTTTATTTGAAAAAAACCTACCGGTTTCTGGTACTCGACGAAGGATCTGCTGTTGTCAATTTAATTTAATTTAATGGTATATATTCCCATTGCTCCAGTAGCGACGCTCGACTTGGTTGAGTTTTTGCGACATGTCGGGTTCTAACTCGAGTCACTTTTACCTCGAATTACTAAGTCCAAGCTTATTCGATAAGCTTACTACGCAAATTTGGAGTTTAAGATTTTCTAAATTTACACGAATAGCTTTTTTCAGCTTTTTTTGCAAGCTAAAAAAAATACCTTTTTTCCCAATAAATAGATTAATGAATCCATTATATCTTTATCTAAATGAGAAGAGAGTTTCAAAAACATTGTATATCAAATACGAGTATATTCATCTATAGTATATAAACTTAAATTCCAGGCTATTTATTATTTACGTACAGGGCAACAAACAATTAATATATAATTTAATTAATTCTTGTTAAACAAAAATCCATTTCATCTATTATTTATATTATATTCAAAACAATAAACAATAGCTAATTAAATTTTATTGTCAATAATAACGGCATAAAAGAATAACAAAATCAATATATATTTCATTCTAAACAAAATTTCCAAATATATAAATCAATTCTTTTTTACTTTTTTTTTCTTTTTTTTTTAATAATGAAGCAATTGTCACAAGAATCACCTTGCTTTCATAATAAAAGGTGATTTGTATCAGATATCACTTTTAAAATAGCTTATCAATTAAATATTCATTTATTTTCTTTTGATATTAAAGAACCTTTCTTAATTCAAACAATGAATTCGTCAAGCGTACGTTGAAAGAATATTGGAAATTGATTAAAAGTCATTTTCTAGGTCAGAAGTCAAACAAGGTTAAATAAAAAAAAAAATAAATAATAAATAAAACAACAGCAGGTGAATTTCTTTTGATATTGTAGGCAGGTCAACAATCGCAATCAGTCAGAATATAGAGGCCTTCCAGAGTGTTTCCCAATATTCAATAAATAATACTTATAGGATCTGAATACGATATCGAAGGCAATCTATATTCGTTTAGACGGAATTCCGTATTGTTCCGGCATGCTGAGTGGGCGAGGGCACTATTTTCCGTAATGGATGACCCTGTTCCACGTCAGAAAAGATCCTTTTCGTTCGTTATATGAACATCAGCTTGTTCAACTTTAAACACACATTTGCTTTTGAATAGATATTACATTATTCCTTTTTTTTTTTTTATAGCGTGTACAATTTATCAAATAAATTACGGAATTAATTCACTAGAATTTAGGCCGATTGTTTCCCTGACAAAAGCTGCTTCAATTGAATAAAGAACAGATGGTTGCATTTTTTATTGAGTATATAAAATTAAAATTTTTTATTATTTGCTTGTAAAAGTGTTGAAAAATAATTAAATAATAATAAAACTCTTCTTAAAAAAAAATCACAATAATAATCAATTGGCTATAGGATTAGAAGAGGTGAGATTAAAAACATCTGCTTTTTCAGGGAAATAAAAAGCTTATTTCGGACTTCTTGCTCTATGATATCCTATCTCTACCCTTTTATTCACAATACAATTTAATAGAGAGACAAGTGGCTGTTCAACGATTAGAATATTAGTCAGGAAGAGAGGATGTCAGCCAAAAGGCGAGCCTCTATCAAATAAAAATCTCAATCCAGAAGACGTTTCGGTTTTAATTAAATAAAACCATCATCAGTTACCTTACCTTGAAATTGCCAATATTCTCATGAGAACAGATGATGGCTTTATTTAATTAAAATCGAAACGTCTTCTGGATTGAGATTTCTATTGGATAGAGGCTCTCCTTTTGGCTGACATCCTCTCTTCCTGATTATTATTCACAATAAAATGTAATAAAAAAAAAAACCAAAAACCCAACAATTAGGGGGTTTTTTTCCCTTCCCAATTTTTAAAAAATCCCCACCCTTTTTTAAGCCCCCCCCCCCAACCTATTTTTTCTAGGGGAACCAGGGAAAAATTTCCAAAAAAGGGGGGGGGGGGGGAATTCGGTTTTTTTTCCCCATTCTTTCCAAAATGTAATAATTTATTTTGACTCAACTAAATTTCCAGTCACAAAGACGTTCCAAATAGATCAGGTTTGAAAATTATCAATGGGTCAGAATTCTTAAATATTCTAAGTAAATTGGATTTCAATATCTTATAATTTAACCACGATTTTGAAGAAGGAAATTAAACACAAAAAGGGGGTACGAGTCCTGTACTATTTGACAAAATACATCTTTGAGTGTCCACGTGAATTTATCCCTTAAAAATTCAAAATTTTAATCTCATATTTAGATTTTTAATACATAATAGAGGATACTAAATGAATATAAAATTTCATAAGAATTGGAAAATTTTTTTTAAATGTATAAAAAGTTCCTAAGGGGGATCCCCTTTTGAATCGAAATTAACATGCAAACCCCATCGAGATTTAACATGGCTCAATGGAAAATGAATCTGAAATACTACATCAGTAAAGTCTACTTAAAACAATTTTCACAAAAAAAATTTACTAATATACTTTTTAAAGAGCATCTAAAAAATAGTTGATTTATAAATTTTAATCAAATTTTGAGAATATCGAAAAATACTGAAAAAGTACAAGTACCTTTTGGCCGATTTTGTTTAAAAGCCTATTTTCACGCCTTAGAAGGCTGCTTAACTTAAATATAAAATTTCAACCTTGCAGCTCATTTCCTTCATGCTTAAAGTACACAGACCAATATGCGGGACTCACTTTTTTGAACTCAGACGATCTCAAAACATGTATTTCCACCAAAATCGAATTTTTGACATGATCGCAATACTTTCTCTCTATAAATTACATATATAGGTAAGATAAAGTAATAAAGCAAATCTTACCTAAATTATATTTATATCAAAGAGATCGATTCTTTAATTCTTGAAGTTTTTTTTTTTAATATTTATATTATATATCAAAGTCCGGGAAGGTGCTATGAAGTTGAAAGATGTGCGACGCGGGCAGTCTGATATTATTAGTTTTAATGAAGAAAAGCATCGATTGCAAGAAATAAATTTAAAGTTGTTTAAATTAATGTAAAATAATATCTTGTTCTTTGGTTGAATATCCATTTAAAAAAATATATATTTTCTAGCAGAAGGTTAGGGTGGTGTGGAGGCATATGCTCCCTTTGCCCCCCCCCCCCCCTTCTTCTGGCCTGCCTTGTAGGTAGCATATGACCTTCGAAACGTTGACAAATAAATGTTCATTCTATTCAATTAAAATTCAGTCGTTATTTATTTATTTTTATTTAAATAAAAAATAATATAATTAAAAATTGTTTTTCAACAAATGCTTGTCAAAACGTTTCTACTATGACAAAATATAATATTTAATAATTTTTTTTTTTTTTTAGATTATAAAACAAAAGTACGGTATATGAATTGGTGGAGGAGACGAAGGGTAGGCTGGTTTGCAATTTTAATAATGCAAACGAACAAGGTCCTAACTGAGGCCTGCTGGTGGGGGTAGGGAGGGGGGGGTCATTTAATAAATGGATGAATTGATTTGTAATTGTATTTTTGGCAAATGTTGTTGATGGGCTGTGTTTTGGTCCAGTGCCACCGGACATCCTGGACTACCCGACGAGCACGGATATGATCGTCAGGGAGGGCACTAACGTCACCCTGCGCTGCGCAGCCACCGGTTCACCACCACCAACTATTATGTGGAGACGCGAGGGAGGACAGCCGATCCCACTTGGCAACGGCCACGAGAGTACGTGTTATTTTATTACCTCCTAAATAATTCCTAAGAACTATCTCAGGTGTCCGCGTCCGCTCTATGAAAAATATTATAATCAAAATATTTCATTTTCTACCCAGGGAAAAGAGAGAGCAAGTCATGTATAATAATTCTACAATAAAAAATAAATTTTTTAAATTTACTCTTGTGAGCTGTCATTTTAAATCTGCTCGATTAATTTGTTAGCGTTCTTCGCTCTTCTGTCAATAATATTACATAAATTTGCCTCAGTACTGCACTGTATCTAGCGAATTTGAGTTTTTTTTTTTTTTATTTTTTGTAAATATACTTTGTAAATATAAAAAAAAAAAAAAATTAAATAAAAATCATCTATTTGGCCGTTGCCGCGATCCCTGCATAGATAGATCTATATATAAATTTCAAAAATAATTTTTTTTTCTCATCCTTATTGACTTCGCTTACACTGTTAAGTAATTTTAAAACAAAACTAAAAATATTATTCTACATAGTTGAGAGTCCTGACTGATTTATACTGAAGTTCAACAAACACATTTACTTTTATTTTTATACTTTATTTGAGAAAAAATTTTATTCTGAATGAAAATAAAAGGGAATCAAATAGGAGGAGCCGAAAAAAATCATTTTTTTATTTCGAAGTTGTAATAGCACAGAAAAGTTGCGAATTATATAGCCAAAAAAATGAAAAAAATTATCAAAATCGGTTGACATCTTCCGGCCGCGCATAGGCCCTAAAGTTTGACTAAATAAGAAAAAAACTTAATTTTAATTTTTGAATCACCCCATAATAAAACACAATGTTCTTATGTTTGAATATACATGATACTTATGTTTGAAGATACATGAAAAAAATACTGTAATTATTACGTTAAAAAAAAGTATATCAAAGATACAAAAAAATCGTAAAATGTACCGTTTTCATTATTTTGCAAACTTTAGGGCCTATGCGCGACCAGAAGATGTCAACCGATTTTGATAATTATTTTTTCCTCTAAAAGGGGAATTAAATTCAAGTATGATACACAATGAAACAAAAAAGTTTCAATGATTTTTTTATTTAACATTAACACTTTATACGTATTTCGTCACCATATGTGTCATCATCGGAAGTGAATTACATACTGAAATACGTATAAAGTGTTATGGTAAATAAAAAAAATCATTGAAACAAAAAACCTTGTGTATCATACTTGAATTTAATTCCCATATTAAAGCATAATGTTTCAACTAGAGCCAACGGTTACCAGTTTAAAATTAATTTTTTTTCTTTTTTTTTTGTCTATATAATTCTCAACTTTTCGGCACTATTTTAAAGTAAAAAAATGATTTTTTTCGGCAACCCTAGTCTCTAACTGTTACAACATATATGTTAGTAGATAATTTGTACATTTGGCTAACAATCTTTTTCCTATTTATTAAAATTATTGTCTTTTCGCAATGCCAAATCTGATAAGATTTAAACTTTCGACCGTTGGTTCTCGTTGAAACATTTTGTAAATTAAAATTAAATATACAAATTAAACACTAGGTTATTTGTTTCAAAGGTTTTATTAATTAAAATCTGACCTCCGCATTAAATCTTTCTAAAATATTTTTTTAATTTTAAATTTTAAAAGTATGAACAGCATGGCAATATTTATCTAATTTTTTTATTTCAATCGCCGAGGTTTCGAATGCAAATCGCGATCCTACTCAGGACAATTGATAGTCAGTATAATACAGATGGGTGTATTTTTTTTAATAATATAAAATCACACTTAAAGAATGTGTAATATTATTTAAATTCTTAGATCAAAGACAACAAATAGGATCGACTTTTTATTTAAATATTTTAATTAGAAATATGGGCATTAAAAAAAAACTAAATAATTTACTTACAATTTGCCAATTACATATGTAAGTAGAGATCAGAGCTACGTAGGAGAATGACTGTAAGATGTTCTCACGTTTGATTTTAACATTAAACTAAAATAAAAGAAATCTAGTGAGAGATTTGAAAAAAAAAAGTAAAAAAAAAAAAAAAAAATTTTAATGATTATCTCATTATTAAAGAAAAACATGAATTTTTCTTTCTTATCTAAAGACATATTAACAAAATATCTTTCTTTTATTAGAAAAAAATCTATTTTAATAAACAAATCTTGTTATCTCTATTTATACTTCCTATAAGTAATGATTTGGGCCTTGGATCCGCCAGGATGATCTGGAGCATGGAAAGACAGCATAATCATGTTTATAAATTAAATCAGGTCATTAAAAATAATTTATACTTCTTACATTAATTTTTTTTGAATTTTGTTTATTTTATAATCAACTAGCCGCAAGATTCGCCCTCGGCGGGCAAGTTTGGGACTCACGGGCATGTTTCTTACACGGCCATCGTTGAAATTCCCGGAGCGTAAACCATTAACTCGTGGCCAACCCCTAATTTCGATCCCTCGATTCTTCTTTAGCTCAAAAACAAAATGATATCTCTACCCGTATAAAAGTTATTTTAAAATTAAAAAAAAAAAAAAAAAAAAACTCCAAAATGATAATTTAGTGCAATTGAAGAATCCTGAATTTCGTAAAAATTCCCCCCCCCCCCCCCGGGTCTTAGAGTCAAAAGCACTAAATAGCTTTTTTTGGAACGAAGTTCTTAAACGCGGCTTACGCAGGGTGAATTGGGAGAAAATGTAACGTAACAAAAACGCGTTCCTAACAAAAATGCGTTCCCAGCGCCCGAACGACAGCGGAGGAAGGCGATATTAGCCGAAGTCTTGGCGAGGCCACGCCCAACTTTTCCTTCTCTCTATTTCCTTCTATCTACTGTAGGTGGGAAATTGTTCTACGATGGCGAGCAAGAGGTTCCAGGGGGCGCAGCACCCTGGCTTTTCGTCTATTTAAATAATATTCATTTTAAATTATATTTTGTTGAAGCAAAGTCGTGAGGAACTTCGTTCCTGCCGGGGGTCTTACGACCCCACACGTTTTTTTTTTTTTAATTTCTTTAAGTTCTTTTTCGGCATCGAAGGCCATTAAGACTCAGTTTCTCTTGATTTCAATAGGATTGGTAGCCAATTCGATTGAAATAAATTGTCGCATGAGACGGGAACCCGAGACCTTTTGTACAAATGGCTAACCACTTCACCAAGGCCCGAGGGGAATAAATAACTTTATATCCCTTAAAAGATATTTTATTCAAGAAACTTAAATCCAAAAAATCACGTTGAAGCAATATTTAAATCGATATCCAAAAGTCTATTACATCTTTTTTAAAACAAAGCTCTACCTAGTTAGAATAGATTTTTATAAATTTAATTATGAGCTTGAAAACATCCCCTTTGAGGAAACACTTTTGGTCTTTCTAGTCACAACATTATCTTTCAAGATTTTGAAATCTTTTCTAATTTAATAATCTCGATTAAAACAATTCACATGGAGAGGGTAGAACCGTGAGAGAGTCATTAAATAATATTTTAAATTTATTTTTGCTTTTTTTTCATTTGTGTTTTTATGAGAAAAAAATCTGGCTAATTTTTGGCTTGTCATATCTATAATGCATTCCCGGTCCATTTGAAGCTCTCACTTATTTATCAGTCATATGTCCTAAATAAAATTCAACACGGGATTCCAATTACTCCAATTTCATTCATTTATTTATTTTTCGTTTAAGCAGATTAACAAAATAGAAAAGTTTATTTCTCGCAAATGAATATGAATTAGTATGAATTAATAAAGAAAACTTGAATAAAATACTCTAGGTATTCATTTTAATAATTAATTATTGTATATACTTTAAATTCTTCTATTTTGAAATAAACTTTTATTTGTTTGAAAAAACAAACTAAATAAATTATTAAATAAGAAATTATTGATATATAATATCAATAATATATATATATATATCGCGTATGTAAGCTGCGAAGAAAATTCATACAATTTAATATTTATTAATTGAAATAAGCGACAAAAGTTAGGGTGCCGCCGGGAGTCGAACCACGGATCCATCGATTTGTACTCAGTGTGCCCTACCACTGGACCACAGCACGGCATTCGGTTATTTGAATTCATATAGTGGGAGGTCTTCTCTCCCTGAATTACCACTCTCCAGTTCCTACACTCATTGGATACTGTACGGGATAATTAATTAATAATTAATTTTTGTCTAAATGATAATAAGATTATATAATCATATAAACAGTTTCAAAATTCAAGAAATCGCCGCCATTGTCTATTATTGTAAAATTAAGATAATAAGTCTTATAAATATTAACTCCCTCCTCTCCCCCTACTAAATGGTGATCAAAGCGTCATATTAATAATATTCTAGACTAGGTATGTTGATAATAAATTTGGAAAGAAAAAAATGGTGATATCTTGAAATGGGCGTCCTACGCATGCGCATTAAGGAGCTTTGCATTATTGTATTTGTGATATTCTTCAGGACGCATGCGCTGCACGTGTCCTCAAAAAATCTGGTGAGACAGGACAACCTATAAACAAGAGAAAGCTATGTGATGTGAGGTTTGTCTTTTTTGCCAAACTGATCGCCTTTCCGCTCATTTAGTCCTCCATTTTTGCGTCTGCTCGATATGGCATTATAATTATAATAGCATACTATCGCAATTTGTATTGAACTTCAAATGTCATCTATAAATTATTTTAGGGGGCCTTCTCCCCTTGTTATTCGTCCAATTTTTAAATGATCATGAATATTGGAAATAACGATACTGAATTAGTGCCAGTTGGTAACACCTGTCAAGTACAATTTTAATGAGGATCTCGCTTTGAAATACGAGCTCAGAATAATTCTATTCAAGTCGATAATTTTACTAAGTTCACTGAAACAAAAGCTCAGGCAAAATTGTTCCTGACTTGGTACTTTTTCAATTCTCACTCAGTAAATAAATTGAAGATTTTTTTTTTCTTTATGAAAATGTTAAACTCAATAAGAATTGAATAAAAGACGAACGAATGGTAAGAAATATTAAAACAAAGCTGGAATCTTTTGAAAACAACGTCTGCTTTGTTAGTTTGGATGAGTAAAAAAAATAAGAAAGAAAAATAGTAATGCAGGAATTAGAAATAATAGTTAACCGAAGTCATACTTTCAAAAACTATAGATAATAAAAAAGGATATTTTAAGAGCCACGTTATCCTCTCTGCTTGTTCATAAATGCAGATTTTTATTTATATATTTAGAATACAGAATAGTAAATTTCAAATATTATTTTAAAAATATATTTCCCATTCTAATTCAAATATTTCAAATTCAAATATTATTGATTTCTACTTTTATTTTATTTAAGTATAGTTAAATAACAATTAGGATGATGTAAATAGAAGCTATTTGTGCTGTTGCAAATTTTAATAGCTACTAAATAATTTATAATGATTTAACAATAAAGTTTATTTAATAATCAAGAAAAGATGACGCATCATTATTAATTTATTTGTTTACGTTAAAATTTATTATTTACATTTGTTTAAAGTCATACAAGTGCATTGCGAACAACCAGGGAGGGGGGGGGGGATGTAAGGATCCAACCCCCCCCCCCCGCGAAATCTCAAAAAGAGTTTTAATTAAAATATGAATTATTGTAAATATTTTTCTTCTAAGATTTATTTTAATCAATTTTATATAATAATTTTTTCATTATTTATTTATTCAATTTTTTTTTTAATAAAAAAATAATTCGTTTACTTTTACTGTAAACATCGCGGGGTTTAATCAATTTTATGAGATTTAGAATGAAATATACTTTATTATTAATGTAAACTCTTAATTCCCTTGTTATATATGCAATCAAAATTTTATATCAACTCACTATAAATAATTAAAAAAAGTTATTATCTTTTCAAAAAAAAAAAAAAAAAAACTCGTTTAATCAAATTATTTAAAAAATTCTTTGAAGAATATTGATTCTGCTAATATTACAAAATAATTTCTAATTTATTTTTTATAAATGCATTTAAAATTTAAAAATTTTTACAAATAGCAGTAAATGAGGCATAGATTGGGTGGGCGTGGGTCCCGGGTTCGCTTCCCGTCCCAAGTGAGAAATTTATTCCAATTGGTAGCCATTCATTTTAAATAAATAGGGTTGAGTCTAAATGGCCTTAGATGCCGAAAAAGACCTTAAAAAAAGAAAAAATATGTCTAGTTAGGTACAGTGAGGGAGAATATTAAGTCCCACCCATGAGTTTTCTACTTGTTATTATTTCATTGTTTAAAAAAAAATATATATTTTTAATGGAAACTTTCATGATTCAAACCTAGAAAATTTCAAATAAAGATTTTCATTTTCTTTTAAAAAAATAATGAAATAATCACAATTAGAAAACTCATGGCTGGGACTTAATATTGACCCTCACTGTACAGTATATAATAAGTATCGCCATTGTTGTTTGTGTTTGTGTGCATACTATACTCACTTTAAGAAGAAATTTTTTAAAATTCCGATCCTAAAGGGCTTCTCCCATTATTTTTTAATTTATTTATTCTGTGAAAATTTGAAATTTCTTTTTCTCAAATCAGGGCCGGATTTAAGAATATGCCGCCTCTAGAATAAAGTCCATTTGCTATATTCTAAAATTCGAAAGAAAAATATTATTAACGTCTACTTCATTCTTACTTTTGAATATTGAATTTTTTTTTGTTTTGTTTTTTTTTTTTTTTAAATTTTGAATTTGTAAATTTCCAAACTGCCGGCTCTGGAAATTTGTTGCCGCTCTGGGCTGCAGCCTACTTAGCCAATCTGTCTAAAATAATGACATTGCGATTTGCTTTCTTTTTGCACTTTAAAATTACTAAAATATATATCTCAAAACGAGTTCAATTTCAAAATTACCATCCCAAGTCATTTACCATTTATATTTTAATTACAAGTCTAAATATAATTTCTACACACTTTGGGAAGTTCAGGGAAATATCACCTGAAGACACATGCCCGCCAAAGTCGGGCTTTTGCGACTCAGTATATATTTTTAAAAAGCCAGCAATATTAAAAAATGACTATGCATAGAAATTTTTGATAAAAGTAAAATTTGTGTGTGTGTTGTGTGTGAGCAGTGTCGAGCATCGAGGGGCCGGTGTTCAACATCACTCGGGTGAATCGTCTCCATATGGGTGCATACCTGTGCATCGCCAGTAACGGAGTTCCACCCACCGTCAGCAAACGCATCATGCTCACCGTCCATTGTGAGTTATTCTTTTAAATATCCATTTTAAATTATGTCAAATTCAAGAAATCAAAATATTAAGCTCTAGTGAAAACTTTCAAAATTATATTGTTGTTTATTTAAAAGAGATTAACTAGACATGACATTTTTTTAATCTTTTTTTGGATCATTGATTTCCCGATCCTCTTGATTGATAAAAGAAATTTTAAAAAAATTATTAGGGGACAAGATCTTTTTAACTTCGCTTTTGATTTATAATATTGAATATATAATAATAATAAGCTAGGTGATAAAAAATATTTTTTTTTTGCAGTTCCTCCTATGATTTGGATTCAAAATCAACTGGTTGGTGCTCACGAGGGACAAAGAATGACTTTGGAGTGTAATTCAGAGGCTTTTCCGAAATCTATAAATTATTGGACTAAGGATAAAGGAGATATTATAGCCCAAGGTAGGTCGCCAAATTTAATAACTCATGTATAATTATATATAATATGGATTTATTCATACATATAAAATAATATCTATAGATAAATATAGATATATCAGACATCTATTTAAAATAGAAAGTAAAAAATTCCATTCAAACGCCAGCGAATCCCTTCCAGTCAATTTTCAGGATAATAAAATTTTAACTACTTTTTCGATCTAACAATTTATTCATGGCTTATAAAATTTTTAACAAATTTTAGAATAAAATAATTTTCGATTCTTTTGTTAATATCAATTACATTATATAAGTAAATAATTAATGTTAGCAAATTATATTAATTTGAAGAATTTTGCAAAAAATATTTATTTTTAAACATTAATAACCATCTCTGAGTTTTCGAGATTGCAAATTTGTCTTTAGAATATTTAAAATTTATGCCCTTCATCCTATGGAAGATGCTAAAATGAAAAATAGAGTTAATTAAATAATTGATTATTATTAACCTAAGAGGGGGTTGTATAATAAACTTATATATAATGATGGTTAAATAACCGATGCGCAAAAGTATATAATATACTAAAGAGTAAATAAATAAATAATTAAATTATTATTACAGTATATTTCAATTTTCTTTCTTCACTGTGTACGGAAATTTTTTTACCCGCGTGATTTTAAAAAATAATTGCGATCTTAATTAAATTTGTGATATTACTCCATATATGAGAAATTATAATTTCAAGTGGCGTAATTTGATTTAATTTGCTTGAGAAGCATGAGATGCTCTGCTACTTTATATTATTGATTTATTAAATTAGCTATTTGAGGCTTAATTGGATTTTTTATAAACATGGTATTTTGGAGGATTATTGGTCTTGTTTCTTAAAGAAATTCATTTAATTCTCTACACCTGTTACCATTAGTATAAATATATCAAATTTCATTTCTAAAATTTTTTTAATTATCATTTCTCTAGAGCGCGCCCTAAACAAAAAAAAATGCAATTTAGAGAAGAGTTAATTAAATATTTCTTTTAAGAATGAAAGTTATTTAATCTTGAAAGATGGTAACAGGTGTATTCAAGAGTATAATTGGGAGCTATAGCAAATATTAACTTCAAAATATCAAGTGGATAAAAAATTCTAAAAGGAAAAAATTAATTTGTAATTTTAAGACGTCTCTGCCTAACAAACAGAATTAATTATTTCAAATTAGAATAATTTTCCATTTTTAGTGCTTATATTTTAAATACTTAAATACTTTGATTTATCTTTTGGAGTGTAAAATTTAATTGAACTCACGTGTTAGCAGCTATTTGAGTCACAAGTGACTCTCAAGGGAGCAAATAAGAATCAAATGGAAGTTCTTAATTTGTTTTCTCATTAAATTCTTTATTCTCTCTGCCCCCTAAATTTTTTCTTTATATTTTTACAATTGAGGAATCTAATTTATAAAATTTCTTTTATTTACAAGGTGGGAAATATGAGCCTACTTTGATGGACAACGCCTACAAGGTTCACATGAAACTCACCATCAAATCTGTAGGTCCAAATGACTTCGGATCGTATAAATGCGTCTCGAAAAATTCCTTGGGCGATACGGATGGCAGCATCAAACTCTATCGTGAGTAAAATACAGAGTTAGTAAATACCAATTCATAAAAAAAATATAGAATCAAACTTATAATATAAAATTTTTTTATTTTAATAATGATTTTTTTTTTAAATTAGTTCAAAGCATACGTGTCTACTAAGTTAACTTAAGAATTAGTGTTGTGTTGGAATTTGAGGTAATTGTACCTTATAGCAGATTTCGGAGAGTGGACCACTTTCAAAAGATATATCTTTAGGTGGGCAGCATGGCCCGGAAAAAAATAAATAAATACATTTATTACGATCTGCTTAGAGGCACCAGTCCTCGGTGGCTAGATCCAACAAACAACAATACAAATTCAAATACAATAACAACAAATAAAACGAAACAAAAGAAAAAAAAATAGAAAATTCAAAATTTTTTGAAAAAACTTTTTAGGTAAAGTAATACTTCGAGGTGACGTATTTTCTCCAAAAGTTGATAGAAATCTACAATTTTAGTGCAGGAGTATATACAGAATTTAATCGATCTGGCTGCTAGCGTTTTTAAGCAATCGTGTTCACACACACACACACAGATAAAATGCCGAAAATGTTTTTTTTTTGACTCAGGGAGGTCTAAAACGTGGAGAATCATCAAAATCTCGAAATCGAATTTTTTGACGATTACAATATTTTCCCTTTATATACTATACGAGAAAGTAAAAAGAAAAAAAAAATCGGACTAAGTAGCTTAACCCAGGGCCAGATACTTGACCATGGATGAAGAATCCGGCCCTTAATATAATTCGTTATTCTCTGGCATCTAACAAACAGCCCGAGTCAAAATTTTGTCCTTGTCAAAACCTCCTGTCGTAAATTTAAGCCCTGATCTCAGCCTGGTATTCTATTGTGTTTCTCGACCTTCTCTGGGCCTGAATACGCACGAAGCAGGCCGAAAGCAGTCTAAATTTTATACCCTGGACTCGTCCTCCCGTTGCCCTTCTGAGCCTCCCTCATCCTTGCCTAAACCTGCCCTTTTGTCATATCTATTCTATTGTTATTATGATTGATTTATAGATAGGGAAGCAAATGAATTGGAATAAAAATGCAAATTGGAAAAGGTAAGAATGACGTTTAGGTGCCTGGACCTCATAATATTTATAAATTATTAAATACGAGTTATCGATAAAGTCTTAAATGACCTGAGTTGCCCAAAAGACTGTGTGGATATGTGTGTAAGTGTGAGTGTAAATGGGAAAAAATAATACAAATGATTTTTCTCAATATGCAAATGAAAATTTTTTAAACACATTTGACATACACAAGAGCGGACACTAGGGTGGGAGGGGGTTTAAAAGGCTCATTGTCTGTCTGTGGTAGTGCGAAAACAGGACAATATTTTTTTTAACAGTATGAGATCATAGCAAAAGTGACGGCAGGAGGCCGAAACAAGGATTCGGCGAGAATGGCCAGGTTGAAGACCGGACAAATTTATCAATGCGAGCCTAAAAATACAGGTTAAAATTTATTGCTCCAGGATAAAAGCAGGACAGAATTTACGACTTCAGGGCAAAGCAAGGACAATTTTTTGACTCGGGAGGGCTTGCTTTCAAATAAAATTTCAATTATTATATTTCTCTTTTACAATTACCACAATAATTCTCTGGAATTCAAGAATTTTATAATTTTATCTAAATAATGTCGTTTTTCATTTTAATTTACAAATTAGAGAGGGACATAGATGGGAAGTGAAAAGTCGGAAAGAAATCTGAACTAAATTCAATACAGTGAGTTAAGAGAATTTCGGATATTTTTTTGGGGATTAGTAAATAGATCAAAGAACGTTCTCATTGAAAAGAGAAGGTGCTTAAGATTTGATAAAAAAATTCCAATAAAAGGGTGGATATAGAAATGTTGAGATGGTTTTTATCTCATCGCCAAAACATTTTCAGAGACGAAATTTAGACTCTGATCAGAGGACTAAATTTTTCTTACAATTGATTCCCTCTATAAGACATAATTAATCCAAGCATGAATTTTCGGATTGAATATTTCTTGAAAAAATATCCCGGGGTGGACAATTTGGAATTTTTTAATATTTCGTGAATAATTTTTAAAAGAATTTTAGGTTTTTCCACTGAAAATATTGTGAAATCATATATCGAGAGAGAATTTTAGTAAGGCAAAATCCAAGGGATCCAGGAGGCGAATCCCCTGGTTAAGCGGGTATGCGGCTAGTATTTTTATATAAAATACTGCTGCTAGCCTGTATTTTTTAAATTATAATAATTGTAATTTTCAATTTCGGAATCAAGTTCTTTTAGGCGGCTTACAGTAGGGTGAATTGGCAGAATTCATCAAGTAAGGTAACGTAGCAAAAAAGCGTTACAGAGCTCGAACACCGGCGGAGGAAGGCGAGACTAGCAGAAGCCTTTGCGAGGCCACGCCTACCTCCCACCGGCTCTAGAGAATTCTCTTTCTCTCTATCTCTTTCTATATTATTTAAAAAAAGAAAATAATTATTTGTTTAAAAAATAAATAATTCTTTCCTTTTTTAAATAATATTCATATTAAATTATATTCAGAGTTGAAGAAAAGGCGTGAAGAACGTCGTTCCTGGCGGCGCCACGCGTTTGCTTTTTTTTAAATTATTTTTATTATTTAAAACGTGTCTATATTTATTAAAAAGTAAAAATTGAGGAGGCGAAGAAAAAATTTTTTTCTGTGAGGATTAAAGGTCGAAACCATTGAATTAGAGTGAATTATAGAATTTTATCTTTTTTTTTACCTTTTGGAGAGAGATATTATTTTAAAAAGATACTTATCTAAAAACGATTGGAATAGAATGAGAGTTTTAAGTTATTAATTCCTTCAGGATTTGTCCTTGGGATTCGTTCTAGTACAGTAAGCCCTTTTGGCCCTCGACTTTGTTAATGGCGTCGCTGTGAAATATGTGCCAAGATTAATCGTGATAAAAGAATCATTTACCCCAAAGCTGATAACATCAAATCTGTTAACTGCTGCTCAGGAAAAAAGATTAATTAGTCGACTTGAGAATTTCGACGTCCAAATAAACGACTTCGTTTTAAATTCAGCCGACAATCGATGATTTATAAATTGATGATGGCTTAAATAAAGTTCTCGCTTTAACATCCTAGAAATTAGTTGCTCTTTTATTAATAATTAAATAAAGGTTCGTCTTTTATTTTTTAACACAAGAATATTTTTATTCTTGTTGAAATATAATTTAAATTTTTTTCCCCTCTACAAAAACAATATCATAAATATTTTATTTTTGTTATTTATTTCAAAGTTTTATCCTAATAAAGTTATTGTTAAATTTTTTGTATTTTTATTTATTGCAAAATTTTATTTTTACAACCAAATTGATAAATTATAGTTTATTTTTGTTATTGGAAAATTTTATTTTTACAGCCGTATTGTTAAATGTTTTATTGTTTATTTTTGTTATTTATTTTATTTATTGTTTTATCTTGTTATGCTGTCGTGCTTTGTCTCTTGAAAAGTTATTCCGGGTTCTGTTTTTGTTACATTTAAAAGAAAAAATCATGGAATTGTACTAGATGTCTGTATTGGGGTAATGATAATAATAAAGTAAATAAATTTTAAATGTCCGATGCAAATTATTATTATAATAAATTGAAAAAAATATTAAATGAAGAGCACAGGGAATATTTTCTTATTTTTGAAACGTTATGATTTAGACTATACTTCTGTAGGAAGCAGGAACCACCTCAGTCAGCATAATGCAAAGAAGGTTGCTTTGAGTAATCATAACTTGTCACCCTGGACTATTATTATTCCTTCCCTTGGCTTGCAGGGGATGCACCCGTGCCAATAGAGAAGGGCTGGGCCTCTCTCTCCCTCCTTAAATGGTCAATTTACACCATTTACAAGGGATCGGTCTAAGCTACTCCCTCCTTCCATGTCGGAATCAATTTATTATCTGGTCATTTGCTCAAATTAATTGTTAGTTAGGTTAGATAAAGTCAAACTATAGTGACGTACGTAAAATTTATTATCTTTTTAAACATATGCTTTTATGTTATTTATTTTTTAAGTACAGGCAAAAGAATTATTTTCAGATGTTCTTACTTAAAAAGCTCTTTTGACGGTCGCTTTATCATTTAAGAAACAAGAACACTCGAGGACAGGTTTTCTATCGAAAACATTTGGCCATAGGTGGGAGGTGGGGGATCAGAGCGAAAATGCGCGCATTCCATATTTTGGTGACTTGTTACTTGCCACATTTATCATGAGGACAGATCTTTTCACTAAGATTTTGATAATAATTTGTCATCTGACATTCAATGTTTCAACAGGGCAAGAGCCAAAGGTTGACTCGCGTATCTCTTAGGAAGAACTTACTTTTATTTTTAAGTGGAAGGCTTTGATGAAAAAAAAGTAAAAAGTCGATCGGTCTAACCTGGCCGATCATTTATTAAAAAATAATAGTATAGGTAAAAATATTTTTTTGTTTAAAATTTAATTAATTATAATTAATTTTAATTAATATTTAAATTTTCATTATTATTATTAAAATCAAGTTAACATTATTTGATTAATTTTAATTACTTTGCTTTATTTATTTTATATTACGCCTACCTTAAATAGCAAGAGCTGAACTTTCGAAAAAAAAAAAATTTGTTTAACAAATTTGTAAGAAATGTTGTATATCATAACTTCTAGTTTCAGGCCTATTTTTTTTGTTTACTTTCTCTTGGTCTTTATGGCTGTTTCTATCACCGATAGGGTGCATTACTAGAGCGAATTGTTAGATATAAAAAATAACGTCTTTCTACCACTTGCGGATTGATTTAATAATATATGAGAATGAGAAATAGTTCAGGACGGCCCGGCGCGTAGCCTTACACTTAGAGAGAGATGCAAGAGAATATAACTGTTAAAAATGTTCGTAAAAAACTGTTAAAATGCCATAACATTTCTATCTTATTTTAAGTTTTTGTTTTTCCTTCCAACATAGGCCTATAAAAAACAATAACAAAAACTAATCTACAAATTTTGATTATTGTAATTTTTATTGTTTTTTCTTTTTTTCAAGCAATTCCACACACCTCGACAACAGTAAGAACATTCACCAGCACTGAGACTAGCAATTTCATAGGTATGTGTTAAAAATACATCTAATCACTGTAATTGCACACCCAGAGAAGAGTTATAATCAGTGAAGGCGCTAAGGGGGGTTAGGGGGAGCAAACGCTCCCCAACAATGGCATCTTCCCCTCTGGATGCCACCAAATTTTTTTGTTTCTCTATTGATATAGCCTACGTATATTGTCTGCCCCCCCCCTGTTGGTAAGTTTGTCTCACTCCTGCCCCCCCCCCCCTTACTGAGAATAAGCTGGCGCCGTCACTACTTTTAATCTTAAATATTTTTTATAAGCAACTAGTTTTTTGAGGAACAAAAACTACAATTAATTAATATTGTTAAGATTAATAATAGAGCACTAATTTAAGATATTTTTTCTTTTTTTTTTATTTAACTGGGAAAAAAGAAAAATTAATTAATTAAAAAATAACAAATATATTTTGTTTCATTTTGTATTATCTAAATTGACTTCTTAATTTCGAAACACAAATGGAAATCGTTAGAAATATTTCTTGAAAGAGAGGGAAGAGAGAATTTCTCTCCTTCAGTCCGAGGTGACAGCTTTTCCTTAAAGGTCATAGAATGAAAGTGAGGGAGGGTCCCACCCCCTCCCACCCCCTAGAGTGTAAATCCCTCGACTGGGTAAAAATCACTGCTCCATCGACAATTTTCATTTCTGAAAAAAAAAACGATTTAAAAATTTTGACATTTTATTGGAATTTGTTCTTCCAAAAAACTTTTTTTATTTTTTTATATCCCACCTCCTAAAAATTTTTATCTATTAAATACGTGCGCAAATAACCCCTGCAGTTGAAGTGCTCTAAAATAATAAAATAATATTAAATACGTCCTCTTCAAATGATATGAAGCTCACTTTATTCTAGTACTATTAAATATAATTTAGATAAACTTTAAGATCATACCTGACAAAATATGAAAGAGATTATCTAAATATTGGATCTTTTATAGGGAAAAATATTAAAAAATCAAATATGGCGATGTGAATAGATTTTTTTTTATATAATTCATTTTCCAAAATTGAATGGAAAAAGTTAATATGGAAATATCTTTAATTGTTTTAAAGATATTAATTTTTTATAAAAGGTTTCATATAGTTATAATCCGGTCTAAGCTCCCCCTTTGTTATCTCTTAGAGAGAGAGATAAAACAACGAGAAAGGAAAAAGGGTGTGCGAGAGATAAAAAATACTGAAAAAGAAAGATAAAGTGAGAAGGCAACAGTGAGAGAGAAGTTCGCAGGAAGATTCTCTGAATTCCCTTTCAAGTTTCCATGAATCTAATCCAATGTTTGTCAACCTTTTTTGCCATGCCCCAGCTTCTGAAATTTTCTATACTACTACCCCTTCCCTAACATATATTCATAAATTTTATTCAAAATTCTAAAGAAACTTGAATGATAGATTTTAGAAATGTTTGAATTGCCCCCCCCCCCCTCCCCCTCTCTGCTATAGGGTGTGGAACCCATGTTGGGAAACACTGGTTTAACAATTATTATTTGTTCCCGATTAAGGTTGTCATTTATTCCACTGTGAATCGTGTGTTCATGCTTGATAAGGAGAAATGCAATCGGCATTGAACTTTTTCCTTGATTAACTTTAACTTTTTAATATTTTGAATAAAAAAAGTAAATGTGAATATGACGTTTTAGTGGTTGAGACTGAAATACAAGTTGAACAAAATTCTTGAGTATTGAAATACCATATTGCAATAATCGCGAAGCTACTTCAGTAGAATTTTAAAATTCTGAAATTTATTGATGAATCCATTTCATTTACTATTATTTATTTGATTAATTTATTTTTTTTTTTGCCGCAAAGAAAAATGGGTGCGCCAATAGTTTTTAATTTGTATCATTTCCAGATGGGAAATCCATTCCACGGTCCAGGGATCAGGAAGGACTTTCTCCCGAGTTGGGGGCCAACGAGATCCTTAACCTGGCGGAGAGAATCAGCAAGGAACGAGGTTGGTTTCATCTTTCATTTAAATTCAAATTACTAAGATTTCATTAAAAAAAAAAAAAAAAAATAGAATTGAAACTGGCTTTATATACAGAGAGTTTCTTTGTGGTCTAAGATAATGCATCTTAATGTGACGCCGTCATTGCGGGCGAATAAAAGAGGGTTGTTATAATCCAATAAAGTTTATACAAAAAAAAAACTCGCAACCTCAAGAATGAACTTGTCAATGGGCAAGAAAGAACTTGTGTCAATTAGTTTAGTAACATTCTAAAAACCTCGTTGGCTATGTTTGTTCAAAGTCCCACATGATTTCTGTTGATTGAACCTTTATATTATAACGTAGAGCGGTATCGTATTTTTATTAGAAAGGATTTTAATTAATTATTGATCAGCTCAAATTAAAATCAATAAAAATATTAATTTTTGTCAAACTATTATTAATTTTTGTTTAGAAACAGTGTAAGAAATATTAATTTGATATAGAAGTGATTACTTGGCATCAATAAGGAAAAAATAAAAGCTCATGTCAATAGAAATGAAATTTTTTTAAACTAATTTCTTACATCTTAATTTCAGTAATTGAATTTAAAACAACGTTCCTGAAACTTTGCAGTTATCCATTTCATGAGTATTCCATTCGAAATAACCATTTGTTCCGAGCTTATGTGCAATGTACATTGTGCATATTTTGGCTCTTTTTGAAGAACTTCCATGCACAATGCATGTTTTGCCAATTTTTTTAACCAAAACAACCTTATTTTTCATGCATATTAACATTTTTTTAAAGAAAAAACATGTTTTGAATATTTTTGTGTAGTTTTTTATAGTTTATGTAACAAAAATTAATTTTAGTTTATGTAACAAAAATTAAAAATTATTTTTAATAATTTCAAACTTCGCACAAGTGGTCGAGTCATTTGAACCTTTCGAAGATAAATACTTAGAATCAGCCCATGGAGATGTGGGTGTTATTAAATCGAAACTCAAAACAACGCTTAGTTAACCGAAAAAAAATCTCGAACTACCTAAAACATTTGAAAAATTTTTCAAATGTCATTTTGAGTTTAATTGCTTTCATGAGGTCCCAATCCCTCATTGAGGACAAGTAACCACTTTTATATAAAAAATTAATTTTCTCCTTAAAAATAAATGAAAAGTATGGCAAATAATACTTGTTTATTTGAGATAACTCATTGCGAAATGTGTTGACGTTTCGACTCCTTTTCCCTTTCTTTGCACTAAATAAGAAGCCCTGTTGAAAGAGGCGAATTGACTCCAAAACGTCAAGAGGAGTTATCAAGCTGTCCCATTCAAAAATAAAATTTTCTAATTATCCAAAATTTAATATTTCGTAATTCCTTTAAAGGAGAGGGAGAACACGGTTCTTTAATTTCTAAAAAAAAAAAAAAATATAAATAAACACTCAGTAAAAAAATCTTTGAAAAATATCATAGATTATTAAATAAAAGCCCCTTGGGGAGGAAAGAATTAAGGAATTAAATTTTGAAAATCCCAACGGTGGTGGAGGTAATAAATAAAATACTATTAATAAAATAACTGAATATTTTAAGCGAAAAACAATGAAAAAAAAAATGACATGATAGCAAAATAAGATTCATCTGTCGAGTAAAAAGTTAGAATCGCAATATGGTAAATAACGAAGCAAGAAGCAAGGTGGCAAGGGGAGGGGGAGGGGGAGGGGGGGAGGGGGAGGGGTGTGAAATCGATTTTCTCCACTCAGTTAAACATTTTATATATTTACTAAAAGAGAAAGTCATAAAAGTCACTGAAATCTCTATCTGGAAAATCTTAAATTCTTTTTCTTTTTTTCTATTTAAGGAAATTAATTTTCTTCTTTAAAATAACTAATTTGATTTTTATAAAAGATATATCTAAATAATTTTTTTTTTCGGAAAAAATTATTTAAATACTTGTTTTTTTGGTTTATTGAATGGTTTTGGGATAATTTTTTTTTTTAATGAAACCTTTTTGAAACATAATTAAGAAATAAGGTGGACTCTATTTAAAGAACAATCTCAAATTAAACGCACGCAAGCTTTGCTCAACTCTCTCTCTCCCTCTCTCTCTCTCTCTCTCTCGCGCTCTCTCGCTCTCTCTTTCCATCCTTTTACAAAGCCTTCTTCTGTCTCATTAATTTTCCAACCTAAAATTTTTTATTTATTTTTTCTGATGGAATTTTAATCAAAAAATTAAAAATTAAACAGTTTTTATCATAAAAATTCATTGATAAAATAAATTAAACTGGTTTTTAAATTCTATGTTTCATAATAAGCGAGATTTAATTACTAATTTAATTATATTTTTTTTAAATATACAATTTTGTTCCTTATTAACATTTTCATTCTTGAATAAGTATATCAAGATCTTCCTTGGAAACTTGGATCCAATACCCAATAAAGGGGTCTTGGCAGGACCAGCCCCCCACCCTCCTTGGGAATCAGTTTCCGGCCAAGGGGCAAATTTTTATTTGAGGAGGTATGTTGAAATATTTAGAACCTAAAACTATTCTTTCATTCAAAATTAAATTAAATTAACTAATTAAAAATATTTAATTTAATTTTAATAATATAATTTCTCTTTTTAAAGAACTTTAAATGGTCTAAATGGCCTCCGATGCCGAAAGAAAACCTTAAAACAAATTTAAAAAAATTGATAGATATTTAAAAATTATAGCCAAGAATTAATGGAAGTCTTGATATGCAGGGAGTGAAATCTCTTGCCTAGCTGTGTGGCCCGCAGAAGGGCGCAGCTAGTCTGGCATATTTATTATCTCTACGAGTATATATATAAAGAGAGAGTATGTATGTTCATTAGTTAGTTTGATTGAAAATGGTAAAAATTTCCTTTAGGGTTAGCTGAAATATTCAAGAATAACAAAGACTATAATTTTGATAATCCTTTTGCGGAGTTTCAAAATCCTAAATTTATCAGTGAAAATATACTATTGATAGAGAAAATTAATGTTTAATTAATTAATTATTTATTTATTTGTCTACTAAAAATTACAGGCTACACCCAATTATCTTTTGAGACAATACAATACACATACGATGCACATGCACATGCATACAGTATATACAATTCGTATCTTTAATATTACACATTTTTATATTAACAATCAAAAAGAAAAAATAAATAAATAAATAAATAAAAGAGAAATCAAAACAAAAAAAGATAATTAATAATAATAATGGCACAGTCCTGATTATTTAAATTCTTTTTTCAAAAAAAAAAATATATATATACCAATTTTATCGAGGTTTATCTGTGTCCTCACCATACCTCTTTTTTTTTTTTTTTTTGAAAAAAAAAAAAAAAGAAATATTAGACACAGTTGAGAAATTAATTTTCAAATAAATTAAAAGAATATAAAAATTTAATTTCAGGCTAATTTTTTTAAAGGTCAAAAAAGACAATTTAGGTTATTTAGAATTTAGATCCCATCCCTATTTATTAATATTCAAATCCATCGGAGCAGAATTTTTTGAAGGGGCCGAATGGTGAAGTGCCTCCTATTTACACAAATTAAGGAAAATCTTGATATACTTTTTCGAAATGAAGATATTGGAGCCCTGGGAAAATTAGCATGAAATATTTCAGAAATATTTTTTGTATAAAAATTTGAATATGCTCTTTGAAGGCTGAACATGGCAGGGTAGATCCCAGCCGAAACGTTCCGAATAAGGAGTGCTTAATTATTAAATAGAGGGCTCAATTATTGGCTGCATCCTCTTAAGAGATATTTTCTAGAAAAGAATAATTATCTAACTCTAAAGGCATTACAAATAAATATTCTCCCCCAAAACGAACCCTAATAATTAAAATGCATTTTTATTTTTAAATTAAACAAGTCTAATACAAATAAGTCTTTGCGTCAAATGGGCTTGTTAGCAATAACAAATGCATATATAATGGTGGAGATCAGAGAAAGAGAATGGTTTTAATTAATTTCGTTGAATTTATATAAATAAACACTTTTATTTAAAAAAAAATTTTGTTTATCTTTCCCTTACGATCAAGGGCTTTGATTTTTACTTTCTCTTATTTATTTAAAGAAAAAAATACATATGTACTCTGGATATTTGTTTGTGAAGTGACAAAAATTTTTTTTTTCTTTGGTATTTAGAGTATTATTCTTTTGCAAATATTTATTTATAAAATTCCTTATTATATTTTAACTAGTTTACTTTTTCAATTTTTTTTTTAACAAAGGTAGGGACCGCTGGGTGGTGGAGAAAAGGTTTTTTTGATTTTAGAAAGACTTGGTTCGTTAGGTTTTATCATTGTTTCTACTGAAAAATATTAATTAAGTGAAATTAGTAGTATAATATTTGAAAAAATATTGGATATCCGAAAAAAAAAGAAATTTATTTTTTTAGGATTGAAATTTTATTTTACAGCAGCATGGTTTTTTTTTTTTGTTTATTATGATAGAATGGTTTGCTTGCCATAATTAAGACTTATCATTGTTGAATATATTTCTTTCGTTCAGAAGCTCATGGATATCGAGTTGCCGGAGCAAAGGATACGATTCTTAAACATGATTTTATCAGTTTTTTCAGCTCAAAATCCATTTTTATTAACTTTCAAAAGCCAAAAAAAATATTTTATTATATTGTTTCCTATGTTTCATGGTACATTTGAAATTAATCTCTTGATACTTCTATTCAGTTCTTTCTAATTAATAATAAAATTATTAACTGACAAAATTTTGAGTGAATTCGAAAAAAAAAAATCTTTCGATTATTCATTACTGATTAAAAAATGCTACCTGACAAATAACACTTAATTTATATTTAAATTAAAAAATGTTTTCTAAATATAATAAAAAAATATTAAAATTCATCAGTGTAGTTTTAAAAGATAAAAACTTTTTGTGAAAAATAAAATGAGCGTGTGTGCGTGTGATGCGGAATGTTATTATATGAAGAGGGAATATCTTTCTTTCTATGTATCCTTATATACGTGTGTGTATGTATGTATATATATATATATATACATTTAAGAGTTAATAGATACCAAGTCTCTGTAATGTCTCGAGCGACATTATATTATGCGGTCTCAAAGGCGTGGTTAAGCAGCGTCATTTTCATTCCTAAATTTGTGTTTAAAGTTACCAGTTGCAAATTTGAATAATTATTTCAACTATTTGTGAGAAAAATTTATTCATAAAATATAATTAACTGGAAATTTATTTATATCACTGACACGTGAGCTTTAATAAAATGAGCAGAATTATTATAGTACAAATATCATATTATATTTGACGACTGATTCTGAAGAGAGATAAAAAATATCTGGTGTGACTCCTCGCACAGCGGTCTCTTACCTTTGAAAGTTTTGTTCTGTGCTTGTCACGCCACATTTTCGTGTCGATATATATTTAGTTTCCTAAAGAACATAAATAAATCATTTTTTTTTTTATATAATGGAACTAAAGGAGAAAAGCTTTTTTTTAAGGTAGCACTTCTGGTATTTTGGTTGCCTAAGCTCAAGGGTCCGCTCTCGAGACATCAGGTACTTGTGGCGCTGACTGTACCTAATTTAAATATAAAATTTTAACCTCGTAGCTCATTTTATTTTGAACACACACAAACAGACTACTTTTTTGGACTCACGGGGAGTTAAAACGTGTATTTCCCTCATCAAATTTTTAACATGAATGCAAAACTCTCTGTCAATGTATTTAGGTAAGAGAGAGTAAAAATTGCGTAAACATCTTGATTTTTTTCTGTGCTTTATTATTTTGATGAAATAGGCAAGAAACGACCTAGTAAAGTTGACTCAGAAGATCAGCTAGAACGATAAATTTGTCAAACTTCAACTTTACACGATAAGTGTTTCCAGAGATATAAGCAAAATAAAAAGCTACACACACCGCACACAAAGATGTATATACTAGTGCAGGAAAGTAAAAAAATAATAAAATTAAATCATTACTTGAATAGAAACTTTCTTTGCCTTTATAGTACTAAATACAAAATAGATTCTCTTATATCCTTTTAATCATATAATTAGTTTCTTTCTAAGGTAAAAGAAAGAATGAATTCTATTTTAATCCTCTTTCAAACCAATCAATTTTCGTCCCCTGCCCCTCGACTCTGTCCCGATTTTCCATAAGTTGTCTTAAGTCCCTACAAGAGAACATTTCTCAGAATCCTAAGTAGGAAGCCTTGTCATTTTCTCAACTTATTCGATCCCATTTTAGAATATAAAATCTATTATTCACTTAGATATAGATAAAGCAGATGCAAATTTTCCCATCTCTATAAGATAAATTTTCTGATTTATGATTTGAACCGGCAAAGGATATTAAAATGATCTAATAAACGATTCAAAATAAATAAATTAAGAGATCATTTTACCTTAAAAAAAAAATAGATAAATAATCCCTAACACCTGAAAAATAATAAAAATTAATTTTTTATTAATTACAAATTTCAACATTTTTTCAATTTTTATAGAAAAATTTTATTTTTGTATTTATTTATTTTTCTTCTACGGACTATTTTGTCCATTATACAAACAAATACAAATTTTGCGTGTGTTTACAGTGTAATCTTAACTTGAATACCAGGGTGTAAAATTTCAACTTGCTAGCTCTTTTCGTTCTTGAGATATTTTGTTCACACAGACAGACCATGTCGCGAAAACCACTTTTTGGATTCAGGGGAGCTCAAAACGTCATAACCATCAAAATCTCGACACGAATTTTTGACATGATCTCAATACTTTCTCTCTATATATTAACATATATAAATAAAAGAAAGTAAAAAGGCAATTTTTTTATTTTGAGATTGAAAATACAAATTCTTTGATGTATTTGCAGTAAGTAGTTGATTACATCAGTTGTTATTTAAAAATCTCACCTTTATTTTTTTCCGGAGTGTACAGTATAAGGCTATATTCTTTAAATTGTAGATTCTACAAGATCAAATTCTCTTTTCACGTACACATAAATTTGATTTGGTGAATTTATTTATGATTAATTTTTCAGAGTTTCTCTCTCTCTCTCTTCTCTTTACCTGGTATCTTTTAAATTAGATAGGAGAGGAGAGAATTCCTCTCTTAAGGTATATTTGGAAATATAATATTTTTTTTATAATGTATTATCTTCACTTTATCACTAGAACATTAAATAGTTTATTGGCAATGAAGAAGTTAACACGTTTTTATTAAAGGCAATTCCTATTCTCTATGAAATTCCATTTCCTATAAATAATGATAAAATTAATTTTCATTTTTTATAGTTGCTACGAGAAGGTTGGTTGTCTAATCTTATTTTGTTTATGTCTCATTTCCCAGATTCCTATCTTATTTTTTAGGAAATTAAGAA
Organism: Euborellia annulipes; assembly: GCA_023213315.1. Lineage (NCBI taxonomy): Eukaryota > Metazoa > Arthropoda > Insecta > Dermaptera > Anisolabididae > Euborellia > Euborellia annulipes. Next base: position 74,305 of record JAKCPI010011712.1, on the reverse strand, counting down.
AAATATATTCCAACCCCTGCTTAATGATGTCTTAAAATTGATTATAATAACTTTTTATATTTAATATTCATTAATAAATATAAATTGAATAATAAATTATACAAATTACAAATTAACATAGTGAGAATTTTGTTTATGAAGGCCTATAATATTTGCATAGGCTGAGAGTGTACAAGTATATTACAGTCACAAAGTTTACAAGATGATTAAGACAACACGCCAAAACAAAAATGCGTCCTGAATAGCCAACATGAGAACAAAAAGAATTAAAAGAAAAAAATTTATGAATAATGGTGATAACGTCTATAAACATCTTCCATTGCGAAAAGGGTCTAATGATGAAAAAAATAAATAAATATTCAACGATTTTAACTTTCCTCTTATGTTCTTTAAATGGTCGTTAAAAAATATTTAAAACCATCTATAATTTAAAATGTAAACATGGTAACTTTTTAAAAATCTATAGACCCGTGTATATTTAATTTTTCTTTCAAACGAGTTCTGTTTTTACTTTCTCTTACGCTATATATGAAATATATGTAGAGAGAAATTATTGCGATCATGTCAAAAATGTGATGTCGAGAGTTTGATGGATATACATGTTTTGAGGTCCCCTGAGCCGACAAAAGTGAGTCCCGAAATTGGACTCTGTGTGTGTGGACATTTTTAAGAATGAAAGAAATGAGCTAGAAATTTTATATTTAAATTAGACACCCTCTCAAGTCGTGAAAATAAGCTTTTAATCAAAATCGACAAGAAAGTACTAGTACTTTACTGATGTATAATACTTTTTCAGTTTTTTTTTCGATTTTCCCAAAATTCTCTGTTACGATTTTGTTTAAAATTCATAAATCAATTATTTTTTGTATGCTCTTTAAAATGTATGTTCTCATTTTGTTCTTGAAACCTTTTGAAGCACACTTTACTTTTGTACTTCATTGAAAAAAGGTAGGAAAAATGGTTGCCATGGTAACAGAATATAAATCTTTTTCATTTTAAATTAAAATTCATACAAACCAACTCTTTTTCAAATGCTTTTTAAAAAGTAATCAGTAAAATTTTTCGTAAAAATTATTTTAAGTACACTTTACTGATGTATTTCAGATTTTTCAAATTCTTTCCGGCTCTTACTTCCATAGCGCCAATTTTAAATTCCTATGGTGATTTGCATGTTAATTTCGATTCAAAAGGAGCCTTACTTTGGAGCTTTTTAAACATTTAAAAAAATTTTTCCAATTTTTATGAAATTTTGTATTTATTTAGGATTCTCTATTGTATATAAAATATCTAAATATGAAATTAAAATTTTGAAAAAACTTAGTATAAATTTTACTTTCTCACACTAGAATGAATGAATGGCGATCGAGATAAATTTAACCCCTCAATTTTTAAAAAATCTTTCAGGCCATAAGGATTCTAGAAAATCCAAAAAATTTTAATATTCATCTCCGAATGTGTGTAAAGCTTTTAATACATATCAACATTTTTGTATCTATATATATACTGGATTATTTAAGGGGGTATGAAAATCTCAGTGCCATCCCCAATGAGTAGGATATTTTATTTACCTAGTATTTATTTATTTACCGTATCTTTACACATCAAGAAAACAAATAAGTAAAAATAGAAGAAAAAAAAACAACAAAAATGATATAAATAAAAATATACAAAAATAAATCTCTCTCTTCAGTCATTAGTGTCAGGTCTGACACTTTTAGGGTAATACTACTGAGGTGGGTTCCCGTTTCCTTCATCAGGAGGAGGAATCTTAAACGGGGTTGGATAATTTTTTGCCAGGAGGTGGATATGAACTTGAGTTAAAAAAAAATCTGGAATTAAAAAATCTGGTGTGACTGGCGCAGAGCACACAACTTTCTCTTACCCTTCGGTAAGAGAAAGTTGCGCACTGTGCTGGTCACACCAGATTTTTTGTGTCGAGATATATTTAGTTTCCGATAGCACCTTAGTTTCAAACTTGCATTTTAAATGTTGACTGCTTCAAATAAACTATGGTTATTTTTCAAAATTTTAATCTCATATTTGGACATTTTATACACAATATAGAATCGTAAATAAATACAAAATTTCATAAGAATTGGAAAAAAAATTTTAAATGCCTAAAAAGTTCTAAAGGGGACCCCCTTTTGAATCGAAATTAACATACAAATCCCTATAGGAAATTAACATTGTTCCTATGCGAAGATAAGGTGGAAAGGGAATTTAAAAAGAGTAGAGAGAGACGATAATGTTTGCAAGTGAGAGAGAGACATATATGTTTTCTTTGAAACAATTAAAGACACAAATAAATTTTAAAAAAATGGGAATTTAAATAATAATTGATTTTTAATCTAATAAAAAGAAAAAGATTTAAATTCCGTTACCATGGCAACCATTTCTATCTTTCCTATGAAGAACAAGAGTAAAGTGGTCTTCAGAAGATTTCAACGGCAAAATGAGAATATACATTTTAAAGAGCATCTAAAAAATAGTTCATTTATGAATTTTAAAAAAAATCCTTGGAGGGAATTTTGAGAAAATCGAAAAAAACTGAAAAAGTACATCAGTAAAGTACTAGTACTTTTTGGCCGATTTTGTTCAAAAGCTTATTTTGAGATTCTTCAAAGGTACCTAAGTTAAATATAAAATTTCAATCCGCTAGCTCAACTCCTTCATGCTAAAAATCTGTCCACACACACACACACACACACACAGACGCACACACACACACACACACTACACACACACAGACCAATTTGCGGGACCCACTTTTTTGGACTCAGGGGACCTCAAAACATGTATATCCATCAAAATCTCGACATCGAATTTTTGACATGATCGCAATACTTTCTCTCTCTATATATTTCATATATAGGGTACGAGAAAGTAAAAAAGGAAATCTCACTTATAAAAATAATAATATTATATTTCTATCAAAGAGAATTTTTAATCCTTGGAGTTTTTTATTTTTTAAATATCTATATTGGCAAGTCCAGGAAGGTGTCCTGACTTAGAAACATGCCAAGGACGCCGCAGAGTGCGAAGTCCCCGACGCAGTCGGGCTTAGCGCCTAGTAATAATAATAAAAGTAGAAATCTCGGTTAAAAAATTCAAATTCATTGAAAATCACCTGCGCTTCATTTAACCCTCACCCTTTAAGAAGTTTGCGCCCTCATCGCCCTCATCTACTTGCATATTCAATTAGAGCATTATGGTGTTAATTTGCTACGGTGGCTTTTTTAAATGATCTCATGAATAATGCTTAAGAAAGAGAAATAAAAAAAAAACACTTTTATTTCTATTTTAAAATTTTTTAATTAAAATTTATTGATATATACGTACTGGTATATTTTTAATATATACCGTCTCAGTAATTGTATATTTGGTATTAGTGTAATTGGCGTTAAGTAACCAGTAGAGTGGAATTGCTATTATCTCGAGATCGATTATTTTATTAAAAACTAAAATTGAAAAATTTGAATGTTTATTTATTTAAATTAGGTTAGTTGCTGGGTATATGAGATTGGAGTCAGGAGGAATAAAACCATCGAGTGAGTCGAACACCTTTACACTTTAATCGAGACAACCTAAACGGCAACCATAACAGCCGCCATCTTGATTGGCACTGAAGAGGTTATATTGGCTAAAGACATTGTTAATACAATAGATCTAATAACCAAATTAGAGTGTATATGTTCTATGGACAGAGAGTGACTCTTACTCTTTATTTAGCTATTAGATCTATTGTATTAACTATGTCTTTAGCCAATATAACCTCTGGAGGATCAATGTGTTGATTGCGGCTATTATGGTCAAATAAATAAATGGTGTCTGAAAGTCAAGGAAGGATTTGGGAATGGTTGAAATAAAACTTAATAACAAAATCATAGCAAGTAAAACAATATACAGTAATTTATAGGTGTAAAGGTTTTTCTCCATTTCCAAGGAGAAAGAAGCTAATATTATTTCAATTATATATTTATTGAGGCACCAGGGCCGACGTTTCAGCCACATATGGGGTCATCCGCAGGTCCAAGCCATTGCCAACACATTGATCCTTCAGAGGTTATATTGGCTAAAGACATTCTTATCACAATAGATCTAATAATTAATTAAGAGTGAGAGTCACTCTCTATCCAAAAGAACATATACACTCTAATTTTCTTATTAAATCTATTGTATTAACAGTCTTTGGCCAATATAACCTCTCGAGGATCATTATATTGACAATGGCTTGACCCTGAGGATAGTCCTCTATGTGGCCGAAACGCCGGCCCTGGCACATAAATGAATATAATTGAAATATTTAATAATATTAGCTGCTTAATCATTGGAAATGCAGAAACCTACATATCATCAGCTATACATCTCCGCCAAATAAATATACTTTATAATATTCTCGACAGAATGTAAGTACATGTTGTTTATATCTTATATCATAACTATTTTCTTTTGATTTTTAATTCTTGATCTGGTTCATGTCCTGTTATCACTTTTTGATAAAAGTTCGAAGTAAATTACCTGCTAGAAGGGGTGACGGGGAAAAAAAAAAAAAAAATTTCATTCCCTTCGATACGTACACGTAGTATGAGTATATTTTGTAATTATCAGGGTTTTATTTTACAGCTTGGTATTATACGGCAACAAAGAATATGGCGTGAATGCGAATAAAAGGTAAGAGCATAATATTGATCTGTTATGTTGAATAGGAGGAAACAGCGGTTCCTCCGGCGACATGGACGATTCGCAATCGTCAAGTGAAAATGAAGGCTCAGAGGAAGGTAGCAGTGGACCATCAGGAGCAGACGACTCACGTAGGTGCGCAGTGCTACCACTACTTCTAGTAGTACTATCCGGGTTCACCAGAAGACATGGGTAGATCAGATCCTCATATTTTTAGCAATGGTGGACAATGCCAAAATCAAACAAGGGGAAGAGAGACTGAGATTTCCAATTGCATATATTCATCGAACTTTACTCCGTCCGCTATTAGCCATCAAATCCCCTGACTCCTCCTCCTTAAAAAAATGTAACTTATTATTTGATAAGCGGATGGAGTAGATATTTATTTTTTAATAACGATTTATTCAGAGGCGTCGGAGTAGTAGAAATATAACCAAATAATTAATTTGGAAGGGACAAGGAAACTTTTTTTATAAAATTTCGATTTTCTTTTAAATAGAAAACTTATTTATTTATCTTAAATTAAAAAATTCAATTGATATATATTAAGTTATATGCTTTCAACTTTAAAAAGTTAGTGCGAAACTACTTAGTTAATTTTTTATGGAATCAAAAAATGAGACGTTTGCAGGCAAATTTTCTTTTATTTAGATTGTCGCTGACGTTTCGGCCCCGAGGTCTAGGCCATCTTCCGTCTCGGCTGGATAACCAAATGTGTGGATATTTTTAAAAACAGCGACAACATTGTAAGCAGACCACAAGCTGAATGTTGTCGCTGTTTTTAAAAATATTTGGTTATTGCCAGCTGGCTCTGAAGAAGGTTCAGACCTGGGGCCGGAACGTTAGCCGTAAGGGCGAGAATCCCTAAATAAAAGAAAATTTGACTGAAAACATCTTGTTATTTTTCTTACTCCATCACCATTAAGCCTTCAGCCATACTTTTTTTATTTATATTAAATTGAGAATTTAAATATATTAGAATAAAATATTATAGAATAAAACAAATATACCATAGATTTATCTAAAATTATTTCTTCCTCAAATGGGACAATTAATTGAGACTCCTTTTTTTTTTTTTTTTTTTTAGAAAAAAAGTAGTACAAAGATATTTTATATTTTTTTTAATTTTTATTCCTTTGAGTCAATCTAATCCCCCCCCCCACAAAAATAATAATTGCTTCAATTTAAGCTTTCAAAATTTTCAGATTATTTGGCATATTCAGTATTGTTTACTCTCTTTTTTGTTCTCGAATAAATTCGTATAAATATCAAAGCAGTATGTTTTGCACGATTTATAGTTGAATGTTCTCTTTACTGATGACTTTAAGGGCAAGCAAGGGATCCCCTTCCGATTTATGAGGGAGGCAATCTGTTTCCTTCCCTCTCCCTTAAAGAGAGGGGATCTTTCATCTCCGACGCCACTGAATTCAATACGCTTTTAATATACATATTTTTCAAAAAACCAGATAATGCAAATTACTTTTCGATGATAAAATTCAAATAATCGAATTATCTTTTATTTTTTGCATTCAACCTCCTTTTTAGTGCGCTGGACCTTTTTATTTTAAAACTTGAATAGAAAAATTCATTTCTTTGCCTTGTATATAAAAAAAAAAAGTAAAAAACAAATTGAAAATTATAATCTATTTTGTAATTTTTGAATATAAATTGTCAACTCATGTATGTTTCACAATCATCTAAAATTAATTTTTCGTCTTTTCATAAAATCCCTCAGGGAGCAATCAAGTGAAAGAAATGAAAAATGAATAAAAAATTTTTTAATATTAATTATAGAATTTTTTAATAGGTTGACACAATTTAAGCAGACTGAGCTTTTTGTAATTTAATTAATATTATTATTTTCTGCTTTTCTTAAGTATTCTAGTCCAATAATTTTTCACTTGATATAAATGTATATACATAAATATAAGAAATTGTGTTAAATGTTGAAAATATCATAAAAAAGGCATTACCTTATTTGTTGGGTCCAATTAACTCGTTTTCTATTTTTCAGGGTTAAATTAAAAATAAATAGAAATTATTATTTAGAGGCCTACATAAAAATAAATTAAATGTATATATAAAATAAATACAATATATGAATTTAGACGGAAATTACAAATTGTAGAACAAATTTCTGTTTGAAATGAATATTATATATAAATTGTGACCAAGCTATAGTGATGAAGATAATAGGGAGGATTATTCTGATATCAGACAGAGTAAATTTATAGACATATAATATATATAATAATTTAATTTCAAAAGCCTTTTTTTTTACAAAATTATTTGTAAAATAAATTTTTGGAGCATCATTGAAGAATATTTTCATGTTAACAGAACCAGTTTATTTTCTCTAGCATAAATATAATTAAAAATTCATATTTGAAGAGAGTTTTCTTATTTGGGCACATATGGCAACGGAAAATTATGAAAAGGCCAAAAGAGAAAGGAAAAAAAAGCGAGAAAATTAGAAAAAAGTGAGGAGTTCTACACACAATTCACTGGGAAAAAAAGAGATGAAAAAGAAGTTAAATGATAAATTAGAAAAAGAGAAAGAAGAAAAAAATATTAGAAGCCTCTTACAAACTAAGAAAAGCCTAATTTTTTACCATATTTTTGAATAAGAGGCAGACAAAATTCCAAGAAGAAAATAAAATATTGGAAATTTTATTCCGAAAATGCCAAAATGGTTAACATATAAAGATTAAAATGGAAAAAAAGAAGCTAGAAATAAATTTAAAAAATATTGTAGCCACTCTAAAGAAATCCAAAAAAAAAAAAAAAAAAACCTGAAGAAATTTAATTTAAATTTAATTTCTGATTTAATTGTTATTGTTATATTTTTATTATTAAAAATAATTTAAAATTTTTCTATTCCTCTCTAATATCTTTAATTTATTTTCTCAGAAAATCCTTTCGAAGTAATATTTAGAACTTTTAAAGTTCCAAATACTCAGAAGTTCTCTTCAGGTGAGTATCTTGATGTAAACCACAAGATTCCAGAGCTAAGACCACTATTAAGTTTTCTCTTTTTTATAATTGTGCTTCAAATCCATCCCTACCAATCCTTAAAAAAAAAGGTGAGAGCGGACCGAAAAGTAAATAGAACCAATACTTTCTCTCTCTATATATTTCATATATAGAGGTAAGAGAAAGTAAAAATTAATGATATTTTAATGGACGTTTTGGGACTTAATTCAGGACAGACACTTAAATTAAATTTAATGCGGGCTGAATTTAACAGTTTCTAGTTGAAGAAAAGGGATGGGGGTTGATTTCCTGGAAAATAGGGATATGATGATGTAGACTGGATAAAGGGTTATTTATTTTTTTTCATGAAACTTTTATTGATATTAGGGAGCATGTTAGAGGGTTGGTGATATATTTTTTTTTCTTTCCTCTGTTAGATGATTTTTGAAACTTGTTATTTCTTTGAGTTGTTGTTTTAACTAGAGATATTCTACAGAGATTTTATTAAATTTAAATTTTTGTGATTTTTTAATTGAAATTTGGACATGAAATTGACAATTAATAAAACCAGAATCAAAGCGAAAGTAGAAGTTTAAATAGATTACAGAAAAAAAAAAACTTTATCGCTCGAGAGAATCGCAGCTGGGAATGAAGTTCGCTGGAAAGCCCCATTTTTGCCCAATAATTTTGAAAAATGAATATAAATTATTTATTTCATAAAAATATTTTTTATTTTTTGGATCAAACTCATATTTAAAAAAAAATGTTTTTAAATGATGTTTGAAAAAAAAAAAAAAAATTAGGTTTTTAGTGCTATGTCAGATACTAGGATAACCATTCCGATATAAATATAAATAAATATTTATATTTATATGCTTATATATATATATTTCAAATCAATCACTATTGGAAAATATGTTCATGAATCATATAAATATATTTTATCATGGATTATGTAAAAAAAAAAAATAGTTATATCTTTATTTTTGAATGTAAAAAAAAAAAAAATTATATTAATTCGCTAATGAAATATATTAAAATATAAGTCGCTAAGGATGTAAAACATCTTAAAATGAGAGATTAAAGAAAAAAAATTACAAATATATTCAGTCAGTCATGTATTGTATGTTTAGTGTTGTTTTTGGGCGCTTATATAGGTTTGGTCACTGTATTTAGGGATCGGTCTCTCCATTTTAGAAGAAACTAGCTTTTCAAATAAAAATTAAAAAAAAAAAAGAAAAAAAATCTAAAAAATGAACAAAGTCAATTATGCATCCATTTAAGAGTCCATTTTACAACAAGATATTGATTTTGTTCTGAGAAGAGATGACTGACTTATAAAATATATCGAAAATTATATACTTATAAATATATATCAAAATATCTTCCAAATGAAAAGTAAAATTGATTTGTATTTTCTTATTTTTAATTCTATTTTTTTTTTTTTTTTATACATTAGTGTAGCCAGTTTGTGAAGGTTCAGTGACGGGAAGGTTTAGGGATACCTCAAAACTCCTAGAGGAGTATTTTACAAAGGGGGGATGTAGGAGCCGCTGCTCTGCTCAGCTACAGGGATGTCGAAACTATTTCTATTTATTCAAATATTAGGGGTCTTCAGGAGGTAAAGCTGGTGGCATGTTTTTGCCAAGAGATGGCGTTAAGAGTCTTGAGGAGTGAGCCAAAAATACAACTCTCAAGAAAATTTGCCAACAGATGGCAGGATATATTTAATATCATGCATTTGTTGATTTTTGTTGATCTTTTAATAATGAATAGTTTATAAATTATATATTATATCATTTATAATAGCATGCAAATAAATTTATATAAAATTAGGCTTATAGGTGATCTGATAATGGCGATTGATTTTCTAGCCTGCCACTTTTCTCAAGTGCTGAATGAACTATATATTCTTTTTTTTTAAATATTTAAATTTATTTATTATACTTTGCCACCATTTTATTTAATTATTCTAAGTTGAATATTAATGAATTTTACATTTTTAAATTAAAAAAAAAAATTGCGATTATTATTGTATAGATAGAATAGAAATTTTTCTGCATTTTTTATTAATATAAAAAAATAATTTTCATTATTTTTGAATTAATCATAATTTAAAAAAAGTTTTCTATAAAATAAAATGCTCACGGATTTAATTTTTATAAAAAAAAAAACTGCATAAAAAATACTTTAAAATGTCTCAGTATTTTCGGACCAAAAATTCAATGTGGCCTCCTGAAACGCCTTAAACAGATAGACCAATAATTTGATTTTGGGAACCATGGAAAATTTTGAGGGAATCAAAAAATTTGGGTTTTCAATTATAAAGTAATTAATCTTTTGTAAAAAGATTAATAAAATCATTTCTAATACATAGGATCACAGGTTTACTATAGTAATCTTTGTGTTATATTGTTCTCAACTCTAATTTGAGAGAATAATTTTCAAACAGTCGAATATATTGATTTGGTGAGACAATCAACCTCCCACATAAAGTTATAAACACAAAAGAAAATTAACAGTATACATTATTCCTTGTTTCAATAGCAACTAAATATCAGTATTTACTTTATACATGGAGCTTATATAAATAATATTTTTCGATTTGGAAGAATTTCGACTTTTTTTACTTTCTCTTGCCCTATATATAGAGAGAAAGTATTTATTTCGCAACCTCCTGGCTTAGGGTTATCTAAAAAAAAATCTGGATAAAGACCCCCTAAACATCCTGGCTACACCATTGTTTGTTTTTTATTTATAAACAATAATATTATTATTTTATTTTTATAAAACTAATTTTTTTTTTCAATATATCATTAATTATATTAATCGATATATTGAATATTTGTAATACGATATATCAATGTATAATTAAATTTTGCCATCTCTAATTATTAACAGAATGCGATAACAAATTCCTGGTGGTTGATGGCATGATTTTTTTTTATTTTTTTTATTTTAGAGTTAGAGATGTAATTAAATTTTGATTCTAAATAAAGAAGCCATTAAATGGATCCGATCCATTTAAATCCATTCCTTTGTCCATAACTGCTCCTCTTATGTATTATATATATCTAGATCCTTCTCCTGGCATTTATAGCGTTTGTGGGCAAATCCATTTTCCCCCTAAGGTCGTTTTAAATTACTATTTTAGGATCATAATCTTTAACATTTGTGGCAATTAAAGTCAAAATAACAATTTTGCTCAAATTATTCTTGAAATGAACTATAAGCCAACTTGAAACGGATATTTAGATTAATTAACTTTAGAATAAAATAAAATGAAATTATATAGAGAAAAAAAAAAGAAATATCCAATGTATATACTATAGTGTGTATATAGAGAAAAAGAAACTAAATGATAATTGGAGGGAATTTTCTAAAGTAGATTTACACATTCTTGTATATTTTTGTTCTGTCATGGAAAATAATCCACTTTGTGCTTCCAAAAAACGAAGAAAAATTTCTCAGCAGATAAGACGAAAAACAATTACTAGCTTATACTTTTTTTTTTTTTTGATCGTTTCTTGTTATCCTTTGCAGAAGTTAATAGAAAATTCATATGTTAAGGGAAACAAAATTATTTGTAAGACGATTGTTAGTAACAATAGATTGTAAATAAATTCTATATTATAAGAAAATGTTATGAATATATATTGATAACAGCTTAAGAAGAAAAATAAATTAAAGCCCCTAATAAACAGTATTCATATCAAACGCGCTTTGTTATAAAAAAAAAGACTGACACTCAACATGTGAAATTATGTAATTTATGTCTAATTTATGAGTGTAAATGTAATCTGATTCAAGTGAGTTTTACAAAATCAAGAATCTCAACTAAGAAATTTATAATTGATTTTTTTTTTGTTAAATTCTGATTATTTATTTAATTTACATCCAAGATAAAATATATTGTTCTATCTAATACAAATAAATATTTCATAAAATATAACTGTATTCTTTATACTCAACAAATTTATTAACGTAATGAGTTTGTTGACTAATTAAGCACTAGATATAATTGGTTGAATACATATATAATTAAAAATGTCTACTTTTAATTGTAAATAATGTTGTAAACATTATTCTTTATTATTAATTTATCTTTAAACCCAATTTCAGAGTATGAATTATCTAAATTTTTGAGAGGCCTACATTGGACGGCTAAAATTGTTTACTGTGAGTATAAATTTCTTTTAAAAATAAGATAATATAATTAATAAAATGGCGATTATTTGAAAGAATATTTAATTTTTAATAACCTAGAAAAAAGAGCATAAATATACCTTTTGGAAGGGCGAGAATAGACTAGTTTCTAAGTTTCTAAATAACACCTGAAAATTTTTAGAAACACGGAGGTTTTTTTTTTAATATATAAAATTCTTTTAAAGCTTTCAGTATTTTAGAAACTGGTCGCCGTGGCTGTGCTTCAGGGACGCAGCGAACTTCAACTTCTCTTCACTGCGTTAGATATACCAATAATTTGACTTAGGACGCCATGAATAAATTCTGGTATATATTAAAGTCCCCAGGAACAAAAAAAAAAAATTGGGTTTTTCAAAGTTTTGAAGCATTTAGTGATTTTGTATAAATAATTGAAACAATAAAAATTTAAATAAAAAAAATCTCAAGAAATGGATAAAATTTTTGAAGAGTTGGAATTAAAACAGATGTTCTGTTAGGCATGGTAAACAACATACTAACACAATCACTAACTGTGCGTCGGCGGGGGGGGGGGGGGTGATCAATCTTTCATCTTCTTTTGCGTCACACAAATAAAAATGAGACTGAAGAAAGTTGACCCGAAACTTCTCTATTTCTCTTAAACAATAAAGATTTTATCCTTTGTCTGCTCCTTATATTTTTATTTACTTTTTTTTAGAATATAGATATACTTCTATTCTAAGTTTCAGCGATATTTTCAAAATGAAACAAAAGAGCCTTTAAACCCTCCCTTCGTCTTAGCACCCCCTCCAACCAGGGTGATTTTGAATGTTTACTATACAAGTCGACTATCTATTTCAAGTATATTAAATAATAGTAATTTCTATTCTTTTAAAAATTTGATATTAATTAAATATTCTTTGAATAACTAATTCTCTCATCTAAAAGTCTGGACCAGAGAGAATAGCTTAGTACATTTTTTTTATTTAAATTAAGAAACGGAAATTAATATTAACTAATCACAAAAATCACAAAAAAAAAAAACTACCTTTTTCAGTAAAGAAAAAAAAATTTTTTAAAAAGCTATAAAATATAAAATGATTTTATAAAAATCGAACAATAGACTTTTTGTTCCTAGAATGATATTAGAGTATTATCCTTTTTTCCATTATACGCTTATTATTTATTCTGGTTTTCTATACATTTTTAATTGAAAGAATTTGTGGCAATGTTAATTATCAGCATAAATAATTTATTCATTAATTGGTTTTTCTTTTCTTTAGAATTTCACTTATTAATAATCAATTTTCCTTCGGGGCTAAAAAAGATTTGAAGGAATTCTCTGCTTGACATATTTTTATTTATTTAACCGCCGATACCTTGCAATTCTACATGAGTAGTTTAAGTTAAGCAAAAAAGCTTTGCTTATATCAGGAAATTTTTTTTGACAATAATTCAATCCTTAATCGAGATATTTCGTAAGTATTTTTTTACTCTCTTTGGTTAATAAAATTTTTCGATTCTATTTTCATTATGCTTGGTCCAGAAATCTAGACACTAGACCTCATAATTGTGAGGAAAGGCGGACAGAAATAAGCCTTTATATATATAAATATAGGAACTGGGGGGGCAAGGAACATTGCCCCCCCCTGGCTTCCTATAGGAGGGGGCAGAGGGGGGCACTATGTTTTCTTTTATTTCATTTATTTTTAAATATGATACATTTTTACTTTTTAAAAATAAAATCTTTTAAATTAAAAAAAGAGAAAGTAAAAACTAAAAGAGTAAGAAATTAATTGATTTCCAAAATATTTTATATAACCCGCTTCTAATTTCTAAAAACGTTTTATATTGAATTAAAATAAGAAAATTAAAAATATTTATTTCCTTCCAAATAGTATAAAACAAATCTACTATATAGTCTAAAAAAAATTTTGATAAAATCACTAGCAAATTTTTTAAAATTTTAATTTTATTAAAATTGTATTTTATTTAACATTTTTAAAGCTTTAGGTAGATTTGTTTTTGTTTTATACTATTTGAACCTATTAAATTATTTTAATTTTCTAAAAAAAAATTTTTTGCCCCCCCCCCCCCTGATTCAAATTCGTTCCGGCGCCCCTGTTTTCCAATAACAATGAGAAGTGGCTGTAGAATTTAAATTGGATATAGTATCCAAGCAATTAAATAAAAGACTTTTATTTAATTATTAATCGTTGACGTTTCGGTCGCAAATCGATCTGATGAAGGTCGTGATTTGCGACCGAAACGTCAACGATTAATAATTAAATAAAAGTCTTTTATTTAATTCCTTGGACGCTATATCCAAAATAAAGATTCAAGTTTGAGTTTAAAAATTTCAATTTTTTCTAAATTTAGTATGAGAAGGGGCCACAAATTATACATGTAGTTTCCCTTTTGTAGTTGTAGACAATATATTTAGCTAGTAGACGCTTGGAAACGAAAGGGCATGTTATTTATAACACCATTTGAAATACATTTTGTGATAATTTTTTTTTCTTTTTTAATTTTAATCGTTTTCGAAAAGGAAATGCCCCCCCCCTCCCACCCCTGCCTACTCAGGCTCTTGAATTAAAATGTTAACGAATCCCTTTATAATTTGTTCACCTCCATTCCATTTATAGTCGATTATAAATATATTTCTATATCTTTATAGTCTTCTTTAATTCAGAGTGTGAGTTGAGAAATTTACCTTCATATCTTAAAGGACTCTACAGTTGCTTTATAAATAATAATGGCTTTTATATCGATTTATACATCGCATGCATTTTAATTTTATTGTAAGATAATAAAAGAACTTTTCTATTTAATCTAATGAAAAACTTATATAAATGTATTTAATTTCTTTTGATGAAAATACACCCTTTCCTTCAAGTTTAATTTGGTATTAATTAATGTTATTAATTTTTTTGGACAATATTAATTAGAGGAACATCATGCTATCATATAATCTGTCATCAACTTGCTCTAATAATATGAGCTATGCTAAGTTTTCTAATTAACTTGAAGAGTCAGGTCCAACACGGACCCTCAAAAACGTGTATTACAAGAAAGGCAAAAGCAAAATCATTAATATTATTTTTTTTCTTCATGATAAATTTCTGACTATAATTTTAACCATTAAAAAAAGTGTTTAAAGCAAATTATAACTTTGTATAATAGGAGAAGTCACAAAATTTTTCATTTGTCTTGCACAGCGGTGTCTAACTTTGACTACCGTACCCCTTTATGATTAATTTTAAGGAATTTTATTTTACTTTTTATTTCCTAGTGCATCTTCCAGCTTCGATTTTTTTTTAATTACCTACCAATCAGACAAATCAATTGATCAGTGAGATATTAAATCATTAATAATAAACAAATATTAATAAAATTTGTGGCCTCAAATTATTCTCAATAATAAAAATTTTATTAAAATTAATTTTTTACACGTTATAAGCAATACATTTTTAAAAATCTCGACATCGAATTTTTGACATGATCACAATACTTTCTATATATATTTCAGATATAGAGTAAGAGAAAGTAAAAAATAGAAAATTTCTAATTATTATTTTTCATATAGTCTACGCCTGTAAGTAGACAACCACTTGTTTATTTTCAGACGAGATATGAGGAGACTGGAGCAATTAATTTATTATGACATGCGTAAAGCATCGGTGGAACAATACCGAGGTAAAAGTGTTTCTTTTTTAGATGCATCGCTACTTAAGAAGACTTTTTGCTTTAGATAGCCCATCAAAATGAGGCGATTTTTGTCAAGTAAACAAACTTTTGCAGTCTATCCACATTTTTACTATAGATTTGGAAATACAGAACTCAAACATATAATCTTTTATTTGTGTTTTTTTTTTTTTTTTTTATAAATTTTAAGGGACAGAGATTTACTTAAAATATTCGCCATTTTTATTATATTAAATTCGAAGACTAAATAAATTTTGAATTAGCGTTTTGCTATTATTTTTATTGAAATTTTTTTCAAATTTTAAATAAATATTTCTTTTTAATAAAAAATCAAATAAACATGAATAGTTAGTTTGTAATTTACTATTTTTGGTTAGGAACTGTTTACAGATTGCAGTAAAGTCGCTTCGTTTATTTTTTAAATTAAGAATATTAATGAATACGTTTTAAACTTATAATTTTCCAACAAAATTTGTTTGAAATCATCCCAATATGACGTAGTTTGTATTTTTTACAGTTGGTCCACAATTTGTCTTTTGGTTATGTGCAGATAGAGGAATGGGCGTAACCAGACATCTTGTTAGGGGGAGAGGGGGGGGGGCAGTCCCTCGTTATGGCGAGAGGGGGGTTGCAATTAATATATACATAAATTATTAAAGATAAAAAAATTAAATTAATGTATTGGATTGAAGCTTTAAAAAAAAATTCCCATGGGAAAAATATATATTTGTTTTTGTTTTTTTTTAATTTTTAGGACAAGCCAGGGGGCAATGCCCCCCCGCCTCTCGCTGGCTACGCCCATGGATAGAGGTAACATTAACAGCACTCATACATGATTGAAAAACATGATGGAAATTAAAATTTCTTTCTTCTACAAACTCTTAAGTAATTCAAGACATTTATCTCTCTTCACCTTTCATCAAGATTTTATCCCATCAAATTTCTGTCCCTTTGAACATCTCAAAGGAGAGGGTTCTGTAGCTAAAAGAGTTCCAATAAAGAAGTTTCCGGACTTCTCAAAAGAAGTTATTAACAATTATATGACAAAATGGGTTAATTTTTTTTAATTTTTCTTTTTAATTAAAAGTAATAAGGGCAAGATTCGGGTTCGAGTTCAATATGCAAGTGAAATTTGTAATAAATTAATTAATTACTTATTGATAAAAAGTTTAAAATAAAATAAATCAAAAGAATAGGCTTAAGTTTAAATTGAGATCAAATCCACTTTTAAAATCTTTTGTTTCAATCTTTTAATTGTTATTTTTTATAAAACATTTCAAATTTTTGTAAATGATAATATTAATAATAAATGTTTATCTAGGAGCAATTCAAGCGAAGAATAAAATGTATAAAGTTTCTTTTTATATTTTGTAAAATTTTTAAAATAATTAAACACTTCTATAGAATATATTCAAAACTGTGGACGAGATCAAAGGAAACTCACCTTTTAACTTTCTTGGCCAACATTCGCAGAGAGGTTAAAAAAGTCCTTTGAATAAAAATATACTAAAGATTTAAAAAAATATATATATAAAAATAAAATTAAAAGAAGTTTTAAACAAGCGAAAAAAAATTTAAATGGTTAATAAATGATTAATCAGTTCATTGAATATATTTAATATTTTCTATATACATTTATTGGTTATAAATTCAATAGCACATAAAACAAAACATCTCAACCCAGATTTAGATTCATTTCTACAATTTGTTATATTTGATATTATAGATTATTCTTTTTTTTATTTAGAATCCAGGGTTTCACATGTAATATTTATATATCAATTTTTTTTTTTTTTTATTTATACATAATTTCCCCATATGTTTCTTTCGCATATTTTAGTCGATTAGTTTGAAATAAATTTTAATTTTTACCAGATGTTTTCATATTATTTTTGTTTAAAAAAACCTTCTATTTAATAAAGAAATATTTTGAATACCGGTATATAAACTTTTGTGTATTTTTGTGGTTTTTGAGTTATATGAAAAAAAGTTTGACTGCCAGTTATTTATTTAAATATTTGTTTTTTTGGTTGATGTATATATCTAAAATTTCGAACTTTATTGGGTCCTGAAGATGCTCTCTAGGGAGACCAAAACGTCCTCTCAATTGAATATTTAAAGAAATAACTTTCGCTGTTTAATTTCTAAATATTTAACTTTTATCAGATTGAAGGTTTAATGAATATTAAATTAAACTATTATATTTTTTATATAAATAAATATTCTGTCAAAATAGATAAATTCAGGGCCGTATGCAAAAAAATATATTTTATTGAAAAATATTTCGTTTCTGTTTCTTTACCAGGTAAGCTCGATCAATAGTTATTTTTTTAATTTTATTTCTTAATTAATTCTATTATTAAAAAAAAAAAAAAAATGTTGAGAAATTACTTTTGTAAAAAAAAAAAATAAATAAATAAACAAAGTCAAATTATTTAAAGCGTTGACGACATATCGATCCATATCAATAAAAGCCAGAAATGAACTTAACATGTTATATCGTGAAATTTAAGAATAAAAGATAAAAAAAATATTATTCTTTTGTTTGTTAATGATTAATTTAACATTGATAAGCATCCAGTAGTTAAAGATTGGTCGGTCCTTTAGATTTAATAAATAAAGATTTAATTAAATTATCGTCTAATTGTAGATAAATAAATAACACGAGGTTAAGTTTCAAGAGGTGAGCATTTCGACATTAATACGTCATCTTCAGCGCTATGATCAGGGCCGCACCAAGGAAAACAAAAAAAAAAAAACGAAAAAAATATAGAATTTTTTTACTGTATACTTTAATAGAAAACATTTTTATTTTTAAATAATTTATTTTTTTGTTATACAAAACTGCACACAACTTTTTCTTACCTTCGGCAATTGAAAGTTGTGCTCTCTGCTTGTCACACGAGTTTTTTTGTGTCAACATATACTTAGTTTCCGGCAATATATTAGATATCAAATTATAAAATTTAAATACATACATTATATTTTGTTACCATGGCTTCTACTTTTCCTATGAAGTACAAAAGTAAAGTGTGCTTCAAACAATTTTGTCTACAAAATAAGAATATTCATTTTAAAGAGCTTCTAAAATATAATTGATTTTTAAACAAAATAATTAAAGCCAATTGTGAGAAAAATAAAAAAAAATTGAAAAAATGCATCAGTAAAGTACTAGTACTATTTGGTCGATTGGAATGTAATTCCTGCCAATGCTTGGGACATGTCAACTTAGCTAAAGTATAAAATTTGAGTATCGAGAGTACTTTCCTTATTATGTTATTTAATTTAATCAACAATTTTTGATATTTCAGTTGAAATTCATTCAAATGATTGTGAAAATGACGTCAAATTCAAGCTAAAGGGAATCGCCTCCTTTTAATGGCGATTTCAAGAAAAGCAATAAAACAGCCATTTAAAAGCAATAAAATCTCTTTCAGAGAAATTTACATAAACATTGTTTTGATATTTTAACTGGAATCGATCTTCTTGAAATTTAAGATTTTTTCACAATAAAATAAATTAATTTCAAGTGAAATATCAAAAATGTGGGTTAATGGGAATTACTCAAAAACGAAAAAACTCTCGATACTCAAATTTTATACTTAAGCCAAGTACCTATGTCGCAAGTATTTCAAGAAATTTAAATCACTTCAGCCAAAGAATACTAGTACTTTACTAATGTATTTTTTCAGTTTTTTTTTTTTTCTTTTGGATTTCTCAAAATTCGCTCTAATGATTTTGATTAAAATTCAAAATCAATTATTTTTTAGATACTATTTAAAAAGTATATCAATAAAACTTTAAGTGAAAATAGTTTAAGTGCACTTTATGCTGCGATTCAACCCAGGAGGGACGGGGGGAAGGGGGTTGATCCTCCAGGAAGCTCTTGCGATCATTACTCTGAGGAAGGGGGCATATATCGCACTGATCTTCCGGTGTACCTTTTGATCGACGTTACGAGCCTAAGATGACGTAGACTTGAAAAAAAAAAGAAAAAATACTCATACTTAAAAAAATGCATGATACTTACTGGTATCGATACTTTTCTTCCGATACTTTACTATCGATACAATACCAAGCACAAGTATCGATACTTTATTTTCGATACCACATCCCTAGTTACCCTTTAAAACTATACAGATAGTTAAAATACTCTACTGAAATTTTCAAGTTTCAGTACAATCAGAGCTGAATAAGTGGTGCAAAACACGAATAAAAGTTTAGAAAAATCGAATTTTTTAACTTTGGACACCCCTAAAAAAATTTACCCCCACCTCCCCTCCTAAAATTTATTTTCCACTTGAATTTTTTTATTTCATATTTTTATATTATTAATAACACTCTGGGCTCCCTTCAAACACGAATATATGGTACATTTATCTGGACAACTTACTTTAATTGAATAATCTTCCAAAAATTTTCAGTTAAATGCCTATGATCCGAAAAAAAAGTTTCACTTGCATCGTGGTTTCATAAAACTATACGATGATTTTTATTATTATTTTTTTTTTTATATTAATGTCGAAATATGTACAAGCTAAAATAAATTTAACCTCGAGTAATTTATTTATTTATAATTAGATGATAATTTAATTAGAAATATTCTTAAATAAAATAAGAGTTTTTTTATAGGGCTATCTGAGTTATAAAATAGATAAACCCTCTTTAATGTGTTAAAAGTCATTAATTAACATGTAATTAGTGTCATTGCATCGTAAATATTGAATAATTGAAAATGCTAATTGATTACACAAATTAGCTAATATATTAATATATGACTCAAAAAGACTTGCAAATGAAGTTTCTCAATTTCAAAATACTCAAGTACTTTCCCTTTATATGAATTTTCAAGAAAAAGTAGTGAATTGAGGTAAACTTAAAAAATGGCGGCTAAATAAAGCCTTTTACCAGTGAAACTCTATTTTCAAAATGATAGTGATAAATATAATTAATAATAACGACAAAATAAAGCAGACAATTTTATCTAAAATTTGAAGCCAGCAATATTTTTGAAATTTATTTAGATGACATCAATCGAAAGAGGAGAAAAATAAATTTTGTAAGACACCCACAAATAGAGATGGAAATAGATCAAATAATCAAAAATTAAATTTACTTCCCGTACACATAAAAATACCTAATTTATTTTTTATAAATAAACTTCAAAATGTTTTGTATAAGACATGAATGATCAAAGGACCTGCGAGCCCTTCCTGTTTTTTTTTTCCTTTGAAAATATAATTGCATTTTTATTAAAATTTGCTCATTTTAAGTTATTATTTTAAATGGGAAATATTACCAGCGTTTCCCAACCAGGGTTCCGCGGGACCCTGGCGTTTAAGGGTTTCGCAAGAAATAGTGAAAGATTACCATACAAATTTATTATTTTTTCTAAATCAAAAAACAATTAATAATTTAATATTTTATATAAATAATTGTTTTTGTTCATTTAAAAAAAAAAAATCCAAATGATAATATGATCTGAACTTGGATACAAGGGCGGATACAAGGGAGGGGGGTAAAGGGGTAATTACCCCCTGAGATTTGAAAAAATACTTTTTTTCGAAAAAAAAAATGTATTTTTAATGTAAAATTTTAAAAATTAATAATTAAAAATTTGATTTGTATTTATATTCTGGCAAACAAGTACAGAATGCGCCTTTAAATTACCGAAAGTAAGAAAAAAAATGTGTGCTGTGCGACCAGTCACTCCAGATTACCCCCCCGAGAAACACCTCTGTATCCGCCACTGCTTGGATATAAAAATTTGAAAACATTAAACATAATGAGAAAAAAAAATGAGAATTTTCAACTCCCCAGGATGCCCGTGACCCCTGGTTCAGAGAGAGCTCGTGCCTAGGGTCCAGGGTTAGCGTCCCGTCCCAAGCGAGAAAAATTTATTTCATTTGAATTGACTACCAATCATATGAAATTAATAAGGAGGTCTAAATGGCCTTAGATGCCGAAAAAGACCTTAAATATATTAAAAAAAACAAAACAAAAAAAACTCCCCAGTTCTGGTAAATAATGAGAGAAATCTTGATTTCACAAAAAATATTTGTATATAGGCCTATATATTCTATAAATCGGCATACTGTAGGCCTATATATACATTTTTTTAGACTGCAATTAGGACCTAATAAAATTCCAATCTTTATATAACTTAGCCTTAAATTTCAAGAGAACAACGAGCGCCCGTTTTCACTTTTAACAATTCTAACAAAATAAAAATTTTTAATTGATATTTTTATAATAAATCTCTGGATATTCTGAAATTAGAACGGAAGTAGGATAATCCGATGATAAATTTCAAGGTCACTATAATCCAAAGAAATAGAAATGGGGATAATTTACAGGCCAATTTATTGATTATACAATCAACTACTACACGTTCTCCCCCCCGCCCCCCTCCCCCCTCCCGGAGCTAACCGACTTCCTTCTTCATGAGAAGTGAGGTTCCACAATATAATATAAAATTACTAATAATTTTAGTCAATATAAATGTACCATCACCCACAAATGATTTGCCGTAAAATTTATTAAATTTACTGGTTAATTGGAAGTTCTGAAATTATTTTTTAGGACCGAATAATAAATCCCTATTTATTTTATTAGTATCCCCTTTTTGCTAACGTACAGTGCCGATCATGAAGCAAACGCTTTTTTTTTATTTCATTTAAATCCGAATTTATGATTGAAAGTTATTCTTATAAAATCAAGGAAACTTAAGGTAAGTTAAGCCAACTTGCCTGCTCTAAATTCTGTCCATAACACGCCGAAGACGAAACGAACAAACCAACGGCGTTTCCTTTGATGTACCAAACTGTTGATGGAACTTGTTCGTTTGTGTTGAATTGTGTGCTCATCTACCGGTACGTCCGTCTACAACATGTGTTTTATATATGTTCGCATATGTTTTTATTATATATCCTTTTTCGTGTCAGTCTTTAGAAGTTGAAGTAAATTTTGTTGCCATGGCTTTTTATTTTTATAAAGAGTATAATAATTAATATTGTAACTTTAATAAATTAAAGTAAACAAAATCATGCTTCTTTTGTACATTTTTCCTCTCACACACAATCTCATTCTCTTTTAGTCTTTCTCTTTTGCCTTCTTATAACATAACAAATACGGCCCTGAATTATATGTTAAATATTTTATAATTAGAAAATTAAACAGCGAAAACAGCGGAGATAAATAAATATTTTTGGATCATTTGATTTCAGATATTTTGCACTGTGAAAAGACAATGAATGTTTGAAATTGAAAACATCCTGGTATAAGAAATTAATTACATACTCTATCAACGCAATGAATAAATCAATTTAATTTAATTTCTAATTTTTTTTTAAGTAGAACTTCTTTACGCAGGGTTGTAATTTCAAGTTCAATTTATTTACCTTATTCTTAAAATAAATGTGATTTTTGAGTAGAAGTTTCACTTCTTTAGTATCTAGTATGAATACATGTTTTTTTTTTTTTTTTTGTCTTTGGAATTTTTTAAAGAGATTTTAAATTTTTTTTTTAAATTATCAATAAGATGGCTCTACTAGAGAACATTTAAAAAAAGGATCTGATAAAATATCTAGAAACTACAGTATATAATTGAGCTTCGAGTTTTGAATAAAATAAATTTTTTTTTTATTAAATAGCACATGGGCGTATCCAGGGGGCATCTGCCTCCCCCCCTTCCAAACTTGAAATAAAAATAAAAAACAAAAAATATAAAAAACAAACTTAAAAATTCACGCCATCTGTGAGAAGATAAAAACCACGAGGGGCGCCATCCCCTATCTCCAGTGAAGTTTTGGCATTTAATAAAATAATAAAATGGATATTAAAAAAGTTGCCCCCCCTCCTTTAGTTTTGAGCTGGATACGCCCATGCCCGTTGAAATAAATAAGGTTGTGGTCTAAGTAGTCTCCGATGCCGAAAAAGAACCTTATAAATCAGAGTTTTATTTCCGTTTGATTATTTTAAAACATCGGGTACCTGCGTAATAAAGGGATAGAAAAAATAGAAAAGAGAATCATGATGTCAATTTGATTAGGATTGTTTATAATGTTCATTTGCAAATAATTTAATATTTTGTTACTTTAAATCTCCGATAAAAGCAAAAAAAAAAAAAAACTAAAATCTTCTCAATGTGCTTCCCGCCCTGAAGTTCATATCAAATTTTGAAAGGCCAATCATTTATTAAAATACATTAGCAATCCTTAACTTACCAATATAATTTATATACATGTATTATATATATATATATATAGCCTACTATAAAGCTTTTCTTATTTATTCATTAAATATGATCAAACTATTTAAATGCTGTACATCAGTCTGTATAGCCTAAGCTATTGTCAGGGACAAAGAAATCCTTATTTTATAATGGATTTCTAAGCGTTGTAGTTACTAAATATAATACTATAATAATTATTCTACGTATACATCCGGACATTCTAGGAATAAAATACCATATGTATTTTGATATGTACATCTATTTTTTTTTTTTTTTTTTTAATTAAATGAATTTTTATTTTATAATGATATGCAATGGAAATATTTCGATCAATAGCTCGATGAGTTCTTAAATATATGTTTATATATCTAAGGCATTTTAGTCTCTTTTTTTCTAAAAATTCATTATTTATTCCCTGAGTGAACTTATAATCACAACATAATACAAACAAGCATTTCTCTATTTATATATTTATAATATATACAATGATTTGTATTTGGCCCTTGTAAATATTTCGTTTTTTTTTTTTTTCTCTCTTCTTTAGTGAAAGTACTGTCAAATGACTAACACTGTGGCGAGGGTGATTCATTTTTCCCTCAATATTTATTTTTGTAATATAGGAAATGCGTGAGCCGAGCAATTAGTGCAGAAGGAAAGGAGTGGATTCGGAACTTTGGAGGGGACGAGATTGCCCAGGAGGGCGCGTTTTAACGCTCAAGCGGGAAGCCACCAATCAAACGACCACACAGATTTTGTGTCTCCTTTGAGGTAAAAAAGAGAGAAGTTCACATTTATCCCCAACTGCTAATCAGAGCTATAAAGATCAAGACGAATATGAAACTGCTTCGGCAGATTGATGAAGTAGCGTTGTTTGTATCTTCCACGTCAGCGTTTCTTTCCCGACTCCCTTTCCGTACTTCCATATCTGGAAAAAACATTATATGACCACTTATAATTAGGGTGTGGAGATTTCATAAAAACTAGAGCTTTTTTCCACAACTCTTGAAGCTTTAATCCGTTTAATTGAAATAATTAAAAGAATTAAAGCTTTTGAAATTATGTGAAAAAATTAGCCAGTTACATAATTGTGTATGTGTGAAAGAAAAAAAGTTTGTAAATTCTCAAATAGGTGTGTTTTGTGTTTAAGCTAAAACATTTGATTGTTTAAAAAAAAACTTCTCCAAAGCTGTAACTATGTGATACGTATTTTGTATTGAAATAAAAAAAATATGTAACGTAATTTTCACACAACAGAGGAATGGAATTATCTAGACATGTGAAAAATCTATAAAGTAATTCAATCTACTTTTTCTACTTTGCAATTAAAAAAAAAAAAAAACTATTGCGATTTAAAACGGGGAATTAGCACAACAAAAATTAAATAAATAAAGACGCTTCTCCATCTATTTTGATTAGAACCCGAATGATTTCGTGTATAATTGGTGAGTTTTTCATTCTTCGAAGCAGTGATTATGATCTCCCCAATGGAAAAGAAAGATGATTTGTGTAAAACAATCTACGGATGAATTTGAGTTTTCTCTCATTTATCTCAATAATCGTACCTCGCTGTTTAGATATTTGTTGAGGGTCGGCTGAGATTAGAATTTCATTATTCGTATGTCCTGAGCCCGTTAGCGATTTTCCCAGCTTCCCTAAAAATAAAATAATTAAAATTAGTGCAATTACCGATAATTGTTTTATAATTTATTTCTTTCGAAAGGAATGCCAATAGAAATAGAAATTGATTAATTCTATTTGAATGAATGACAAATAATTTTGATTCCGTTAAAAAAAAAAAAAGTTAAAGACGTTAGAAAACGGATGTAATGATTCAGATCATTATCCAAAAAGATACCTAGTTGATCACGCGTTTTGCATCCGAACTCGATTTAAAATCATTAGGCTCCATGGGTGACCAAGATGAATGGTGCTCTTTCGCTTAATTTCCAGTTGGCCATTTATATCTTTTAACCAGGTTGGGAAAATCAAAGTCGATATAAATCATAGAGTAAGACTAAAAGACTATTGACAGTGGATGGAATTATTTTAAATGGCATAAAGAAAAGAGATGATATAAAGCTTAGTAAGTCGTTTTAATTGTTCAAAGAGAATTTTTGTATATTAAAAAGGCACTTAAAATGAAAAAATAATACTGTATATGATTTGTTAATAGCACTACTCGGCATGAAAAAAGCCCCGAGATAATTCCTTCAGATTCTGTCCATTAAATTGCAAAAAAAAAAACATTACAAAATGATCGATTTTTTTCGCAATTTTTTCACTGATCTTCTACATATTCCAGCTAACAGACCTCCCGGTTCCTTAAACATCCTTTGGGAAAAAAAATAAATAAATATAGGCCTATAGGATAAAGCGTTAGCGATTCGGTAGCCCTGGCAAGAAGATGTAAGATTCCCAGCTCCACGCTGCACATTCGGTCGAATTCGCAAATATATGCTTTTTTTTGGGGCGGATCTTTATAAATTTAAAGTTATATATACACATTATTTTATGTTCTTCAATATTTGCGAATTTGACCAACTGTGCAGCGTGGAGCTGGGAATCTTACATCTTCCTGCGAGGGCTACGCAATCGTTCTCACCTCGCCCCTTTTATCCTATAAATTTTATTTTTGTTGAGGTATATTTAAGAAAGGTTGAGGGAGGTCTGTTAGCTGGAATATGTAGAAAAACAGTGAAAAAACTTCAAAAAAAAAAAAAAAAAATCGATCATTTTTAATGATTTTTTTTTGCAATTTAAGGGACAAAATCCTCCCACACATCCCCCCTCCCCTTGGATCCAAAGGTTAGTGTTTTTGAACTTTTCACCTCTCTAGGCCTTCAGAAGAAATTTTAAGACTAAAATATTCATTTTCAACCCTCCAAATTTAATTCATGGCCTTAAGACTAATGAAAAGGGGTGGAAATAAGTAGGAGCCACCCCCCCCCCCCAAAAAAACAATACGTGGTGGGGTGAAATGGAAGTCATATTTGGATTGAGGAGGTCATTTTACTCAAGAATCTGAAGGAACCGAATTTTCGCCGAGTAGTAGTCTTCTTTATTTAATTATACAAGAGCCGATTTTGGGCTCAATACACTGGCGGCAGCATTCTATGGTACGACAAATGTCTCAATCATCACTTGGAAAAGTAACTTTGATTGGTACTTGACTGCTAGTAATAAATCCATTTTGTAATTCACACTTGTCTTTATTTTATTTCCCATCGAGTGTTGAAAAAAAAAATAGCGCTCTTATTGGTCTTAAAAAAATGTTTTTAATTACATTTTAATTTCACTGTGATTTATTTGTATTAAATGTTATCTGCTTAACTGCGATCTATTAATACAAAATCCCAGACACTTAATTTGTCGTTTTCTTCCGATAAAATTTACATTTAAGTCTCTTTAAGATTTTTGTAATTTATATCTAAATCTCATTTGTGACTGAAGAAATGAAATATTAGAAGGACTATTCAAAAAACAGAAAACATTGTTTTACATATTTTTAGACAATGGAACCCCTTTCAAAAAAATGATGAGAATTAAATTAGTAAAAACTAGATACCGAAAAACAGAATTTTTGAATGGAAAAATAAATCAAGAGATAGTCTCTGACTATTAAAGAAAAATCGGAGCGTCAAAAAATTTTCTACAAACAAATTTATGGATTGAGAAAATTCTTCCTCTTATCTGATATATACCACCCCCTCCCCGTCCCCCACAAACACACACCTACGCATAAAAAATGTCTTAGCTTTTCTAACGAAAGAATATTCTAATTAATTTTGCTAGGGGAGTCTGTTTCATTCAATAGAATAAAAAAAAAATAAAAAAAAGCTTTTAGCCTATAATAGTTGAGTTTAGACTAGCGACTAGCGCATATTAACTTTTTCAAAGTTTGTACAGTTGATTTTTTTTAATAAATATTTTATTACCTGGAAATATTTAAAGAAGCTATACTTACCTGGGATAAAAAAATAGAAGACATTTTATAAAATATTTGAACAATGGCATACATGTATTTAAATCTATTTCTAGCAAGTCAATAAAAATATTTCGGATTTCAAATATAGATCAATAGTAAATTAGTTTACTATTTAATAAATAATTAACAAACATTTTTTTTAAGCTTAGTTCACACAGGTAGACAATTTTTGGTGGATTTTGTCACACTCAAAATTCTTAGTCATGGCCGGAGTCATTGCAGTGACAAGGTTTACATTTGGTTGCCTATCCTAACGGCGAAAGCCAAGTTTCAATTAAAATAAAGGGAGGTCAGTGAAAACGGAGGCGCACTTGCAAGTGCCTAGAGAGGGGGGCCCCCCCCCCTCCCCTTAGGACGCAGCTTGAAAAGTTTTTCGGGAGGGAATGGGGTACGGGCGATCACCTCCACTATAAAATATTTTTTATAATTACTGATAGCAATTAAAATTTTAAGATTAAATTTCTCTCTATCTTTTTTTAAGATTCCGGGTCTAAAGGCAGATTTCTCTCTTTGGGGAGACGCAGAATACCAAATCGTTCCATTGACAATCAAATGGAATACATTTTAGAGTTGATTGTCTTCGAAGTATTAATAAATAAAAAAACTTTGATCTTAGATATTAGTGCAATTTTGTCTGCAAGTGTGAATAAAGCTTAAAGAATTTTAATTAAATTTTGAGATCTATGCAGCTGACATTTTCAATGAATAAAAGTAAATTAGATTTTCAAAAAAATTTATGAAAAAAATAAATGCTATAAAAATCTTTTCAAAATAAGTATCGAGTCAATTTTAATTTGAGACATTTGGAACTCGCTCTACAGCTTGAAGATTATAGAATGAAAGCAATAATTGGCCTCAACAATGTTGAAGATGGATCGAGGGCTCGGCTCAGGGGGCAGTTGAAGTTTGACTCGATTATAAATTTTAATATCAATACGAGCACAAAATAATCGAACTATTTTTAACAAGCTCTAAAATGATTGAGTGTTTATCAATTTGCTTTCTTATTTAGTTTACAAGCTTAGAGGGTCTGCAAAAAGTTTTTTTTATAACTATTAATATAAAAAGGCCTACATATCATCTGTATCATTCATAGTATAGTCCGTCGGCCGCGAAAGCGTGGAGGTCCTGGTTCGGTTCCAGGATGCGCGATTTTTGCCCAATCATAAACACAAACTCATCTCGCAAATTTGCTATCGTGAAACGATATATTGACTGCTTATTCTGCAGTCGTTTTCAAGTACTGTGCACTTGCTCCGACTCAAGTGAACTAACCGTTAAGTGCATTTTAAATCGAACTACCTCAGCGCCATCTGCAGTCATTCCCATGAATTTAGGCACAAACATGACTGCAGATGGCGTTGAGGTCGTTCGATTTAAAATGGACTTAACGGTTAGTTCACTTGAGTCGGACCAAGTCTACTTGAAAACGACTGTGGAATAAGCAGTCGAAACTTTGTACAGTATTTAGATTTTTAATAAATAATTAATACAAAATGTGGTCAATAATTAAAAACTCCCATATTAATAATACACAAAAGCTTTAATAAATATCTGTGAGCGTTGTTTGAAAAAATTCCTTCTTTTTCAAACAAAGCTCTACCTAGTTAATATTAATTACTATACCCTCAGGTTCCTATTAAATCATATCCCAAAATGAAATACATATATTGTTAATTTATTTATTATAGACAAGAAAACGGTTCCGGGAATTTGCATACGGTCACATGAAAGTAGGGTAGTTTAAGGGGGAGTCAATCTCAGCTCTCAGAGTGGATTCGTTGAGATTATACTTATTAATGATGCAGATAATATAAGAAAAAAAAATATTTAATATAAAAAAGTTGAACGAACGACTCACGGTAGAGTTTGATGCTTCCGTCGGTGTCGCCAAGAGAATTCTTCGAGACGCACTTGTAGGATCCAAAATCGCTTGGACCTACAGATTTGATGGTCAGTTTCATATGTACTTTGTAGTTATTGTCCATCAGAACCGGTTCGTATTTGCTCCCTGCACACCCCAAAAAACAATCAACTTGCATTCATTAATAATACAATTAATGTTGTTTTAATAATCAAAATTTAATTGCTTTGTCATCCGGGCCGGGATTCCGATGCTAAAATTATTGATCCGGAATCAATTTGCTTATGGACTTATTAATACTTTATGGGCAATTTAAATATTAGTCAATCATATAAATGTCGTCCACAAAGCAGTAAACTCTACAAACATGCTTTGACTGACCTACAAAATTAAACTTATACATATTTAATAAAAGTAAAGCGAGATCCTCTCCTCTTATATTTAAATACTCATCTAAACAAATTTTAACTTCAATCCTCGTTTTAGAGTAAGATTAGAAGTTTGAAATAAATTTGTAGAATTTATAACTCTACTTTTGGTCCTAATGGTTTTTAATATTTTCCTCAAGTTGAAATTATTAAAAAGATAGTAAAATATATTAACTTATTAGGCGATTAGATGAGTGGATAAAGCAGTTAAGCTTATAGTCCTGAGTTAAAAGCAACTCGAGTTCAAATCCACGTCACAGCAAAATATTATCCAACTCTATTTGAGAGGGAGGAAACGGACCACATCTCAGAATTATTCCAATTAAAAATATTCCTAATAGTAGCCATAATGTGTCACACTAATGAGCTGAAGAGAGATTCTCTTCATATGAAATAAATTACAATAATATTGAATAATTGATTTAGACAGTTATTGTTACTCAAAGACAATTTTTTGCTAAAATAAACCACGATTTAAGCCAAAAAATTTCTTTTATTTCTGCTCAAATAGTTGTTTCTATAATTCATGTTTTCAAAAATACAAAAATTTCGATGAGGCCTATGTTTTATTCAAAAAAGCTTTTATCGATTTTACTAAATAAATGCGGTTATTATATTTTATCATTTTTTTTTTTTGTAATTTATATATAAATTATACATTTATTTAATAAGTGGTTTTTAAGTAATTTTTACTTGCTAGGCAAATTTTGTTTAATTTTAAAATCGATTCCACTTTAAATTGATAATAATACTTTCAGAAAGCAAGGTGGAAAATTGAAGTAATTAAAATATTTATATCAAAAATAAGACCTTGAGAGATGTTGGGGGTGGGACTGGAAGGGGAGATAGAGCAAAATTTTAGCTAGAAATAATGGAGCTATTCAGAAAGGGTGAAAGCAGCGATTTTTATTAAATTTCAAATTAAAAAAGAAATTTGAAAGTTTAGCCTTGTAAATTATTTCAAGATATCTTAATAATCATTCATTTTATATGTAATAAATTATAAAAGAATAATTTTTCGAGGAGAGGTCCAGCCTAACTTTTACCCAGGTCCTGTGCTTACGTCAGAAGCATGAATATAGCTCATTTGGCAAAGTTAATTTTCTTTTATTTATACCCTTTCAATAGAAAATATTAAATATTTTATAATATAACTTAAATGATTATTCGAGTTTTAAATTTTAGTCTTTATAATGAAGAGTAAAATTTCATTCATTAAAGCAATATTTACAGACGAATATTATTAAGTCATATTATAATTTAAGACGGTTATTAACATCCACTTTCCTCTCATTTCAAATATAATTTGAGCGAAATTAATATAAAAGCTATTTTTTAACTTTATATAAATTTATATTTTAGCAAATTGATTTTAAATTTTCATTAAAATTTTATTATTATTAGTTTGTTTTTTTTTTTCTTAAAAAAATTATCTTTTAATAAAAATGCAGTATTTTAAGGTTGGCAACTTTAAGCTAAAGGGTTTGTTACTCGAAGAATAATTGCATAAAAGCTTAGAGGACGTTATTTTTGAAAGCATTTGGAAGAAGAAAGAGAGATAAGGGAGTTGGGAATCGCCGTGATCCATTACCTTGGGTGATTATCTCGTCCTTATCCCTAGTCCAGTAGTTGATGGACTTAGGAAATGCTTCTGAATGGCATTCCAGGGTCATGTGTTGCCCCTCACTCACTCCAACCAGCTGGTTCTGGATCCAGATCATGGGTGGAACTGGAACACATATCGACAACATCGACACAAGTCGAAATACACCCTTCGGGGCAGTCCAGTCACCCTTCAGGTCAAAGACAAATTCAATATTGACTAATTACTAGATAACCGAGCCGGAAACAACTTTTGAACTGTTGGATTGAAATGCACTAATGTATACATGTAGTCTTCATGATAAAGCTTGATTTGGGGAATAAATCGAAGTAATGGGAGGTGGGGGAGTAGGGGGGGTGAAAACGAGAGGGGACCGTTAAATTGATCATTCATTTAAGCTTTTGTCGAGTCATGGTTTTTTCGCATCATCCCAAAACAGATTGAAAATGAATCTGATTTTGAATATATTCGAATATCATATTAAATGGAAGGAAATTATTTCAAAAATTTAAAACAATCAATCAAGAATTTAAAAAACCAATAAAAGCCATCTAAATAAACATATGTGTTGTATTAAAAAAAAAAAGGATTTGTTGATATTGAATTGAAAAAAAATATAAATAAAATTTTTTTATCAATTTTCGATTTAAAAAAAATAATAATAATTAATAATTAAAAATATTTTTAATAGAAAAAAAAAAAAACATTTCTAAAGCCAGCAAAATAAAAACGAAAAAATTCAATAAATAGAAAAAAAAGGATTAAAAATTTATGATAAAATTTAACAAAAGCACCCCCTGGTATTAAATTATTATTTTTGAAAGTTTTTTTCAATAATAATATTTAATAGGCTTTCTTGGGAGAGGGGGGAGTAAAAAATTTTCTTTTTGTTTTTTTTTTCTTGTGCTCCATATTTTAAATAAATTAATTAATAATAAAAATAATAAAACAAATTTTACTCAAAAAAATCTTTTAAAAAGATTGCTGTATCTTTTTATATTTTTATGAAATTTATTTTAACAAATAACAAATTTGAATATATTTTACAAATATTTAGCAAATTTCCAATATTTCATTATAAATATAATTATATTTTAGACTATTAGTTAATTAAACATTAATGTAAAAACAAATATATAATTAATATAATTTATTTTTGAATCTTATTGGGGGAAGGGAGGGAAGCAAATCCCCTCCTACCCCCTTAAATGCCAAAAATGCCAACAAACATTTGAGATATCAACGATTAATGTTAGAAATTTATTTAAAACATTAAGAAATTGCTTTAAAATGCATTTTTTACAAATATAAAAATAATTTTTTTTTAATTTACTGAGAAAATAAATAAAGGAAACTTTAAGTAATGTTAATTAACAAGAGAGAGAATAATCTTTTGAGTGGTTATTTCACTCATAAAATAAAATTAGGGTAAATATGTTTAGCACATCGCCTCATTTTTTAAGTCTTTATTTATTTTTTTAATAATAATTAAAATTATTTGAATAATTATATTATATTAGAAAAACAAATGTGAATAATCAGAAAAAGAACTTTAACTGGCTGCTGGCTTTATTTGTTAAAGAGAAAATAACAGAGAAAAAAATAAAAAGTCACCCTTTGAAAGCATTTATTGTAGTTCACTGAGAAATAAATCAGTATAGCTGAAGTATAACTCAAAGAGTAGAGTGCGTTTATGTGTGTATATAAAGGGTCAGAGGTGAATAAAGGGGTATTTAGCCAAGTAGGCGGTTTGCAATGAAGAGTTTATACAGGCTGGAGCAAGAATTACGGGTGGGATTTCAAGAGTTATGATTAGAGAGAGGGAGAGAGAGAGAGAGAGAGAGAGAGAGAGAGAGAGAGAGAGAGAGAGAGAGAGAGAGAGAGCTTTGTGCATGCGAATGGAAGCTGTCTACTTGGACCATCAATCAGTACATGACTGCTTCTCACAATGGACGGTGAGCATGATGCGTTTGCTGACGGTGGGTGGAACTCCGTTACTGGCGATGCACAGGTATGCACCCATATGGAGACGATTCACCCGAGTGATGTTGAACACCGGCCCCTCGATGCTAGTCACTGCTCACACACAACACACACATCCAAGTTAAACACACAACTTGTAAAAAAAAATCAGAACATCTTAGAACGAGTATTTCAGTTGAAATTTCAACAATCAACTTATATATAGAACAATTAGACAAAGAGACAATAAAAAATCAATTGTGGTGAGTTTTATATTATAACTAGTCGCATGGTTTGCTCGTGGGCAAGTTTATAGCCAATTTGGGATATCTCTTGTTGCAATGCAATTGTTAAGATGTTAAGGAAGGATCTTGAGTTCAAGCGGAGGTAACGACTGGGCACAGCAAAAGGGTCTATTTATGACTGTTTAAAGAGTCAGACTATGCGTGCTCTATTGTTTTTTCAACTGGTGAGCTCCTTCCACAGCCCTAGTCGTAAAGTTGGAAAGCTGGCTCTCAGAACACAAAGGACGCTCTAAAATTTCCAAGCCAACTTGAGATTCGTGTTTCCATATTGAAGAAATTTGATTATAATTAATTTTCCAAAATATTTAAGAGATTCAAATTATTACTACGTTACTCCCAGATCCATGTACTATATGTGTACTTAATTTCAAATAGATTCATTGAAAATTGTGGATTTCTATAGAACATATACATATATACATTTTTCCCATTTCATTTATATATATATATATATATATATATATATATATATATATATATATAGATTCGTATATTTAGTATATTTCGGATGCATTAACAGCAATCCTTCATCAGCGGCTGAAAAAAATAATAACAACGTGAGCTATAAAGAGACAATTGAGTTCTTACAATAATATTTGAGTTTTTTTTTATAAAAACATTTTTAATTAATCCCAATCTTACCTCACACTATGAAACCACATTAGATGTTAAAAATTGTTTCAATGTTGATATATTGAATACATATTTTCAACGTGATTCGATCTCTAATGAAGGATTTTATTTTACTCTCTTATTAATTAACATGTTAATTTAAAAAAAAAAATGATTAAACTCACAAAATAGGTCATTAACGGAGGGTCAAATGAAAACATTAGCCAGATTTAAAACATTTTAGTAAGGATTTGGGGGGAAGGTTTTGTGGGGGGGGGATTAATTTTTTCTCCTCCCCCCCCTCTTTTTTATAAATATAAAATATATTTTTTTTTTTTTTTTTTTTTTTTTTTTTTTTTCCCCCCCCCCCCTCCCCCCCGCCCGGGGGCGCCCCCCCCCCCCCCCCCCCAGATCCGGCCCCGGGATTTGGAATTATCTAGAGACAATTTTATTTTTAAAAATATATATATATATATTAAAATTTTATTTGAGACGAAAAAAAACTCAAATATTATTGTAGCAAAGCAAATTAACTCTTTATAACTCACATTGAAAATATGTTTTTCAGCCGCTGATGAAGAATTGATGTTAAAGCATCGAAATATACGAATAATAAAACTCACCCCACAATTGATTTTTATTTACTGCCAAAAATCTTAGCAATAACCTTTTCCTACAATTATATATAGAACGACTACCTCAATTGGCAATTGAACAACTTAAATTTTCAGCCATTATCATTGCAAAGACATTTTTGAGAAGATATTCATTTATTCTCTGTCAGAAGCGTTGAATAAGAAATAAAATAAATACAACTAGAATTTCAATTTTTATAACCGTAGCAAATACAGACATAAATATTTTTATACACTGGTTCAAAGGTGGCGATTTTTTATTTTTCCTGTGGAACAAAAATTTTTAGTCTTCTAATAAAGTAAATGATAAAATAAGATATGACGAATTATTATAGAGTGTTATAAAAAGAAATAAATGCGGAAATAAACTTTTCTAAAGAATAAATTATTTTTTTTATTTTTTTTTTCTACCATATAATAATATGTCTCTACTTTAATGCTACTTATAAACAAATGGCGATAAGTCATTTCTGAGCGCCTCATCTATCAACATGTTAGTATTTACATAAAATTTATATTACAAAAATGTCTTGTATTATTGAAATTTTCATGAGTTGTGTTTGATCTCCTGGATTGGGCAATGATTGTAACTAATTTTAACGATAAAAGCAAGAATTTCAAATAGACGTTTTTGTATATACGTATAGAAATCAGAAGAAAGCCCATATCTCTAACATTTTAATAGAATAAATGATTCTTCTGTGGAATAGTCCTGCAGAAGATTCAATCACCTGCTAGGAAAAATAAACAAAATTAAAAAACTCAGAAGACCCTCAAATTCAAGGGAGTCTAATTCGGCACGATTTGAAACCTCCTTATCTAAAATACTTTTATAAATTTCAAAATCTATACAGCAAAAGTAAAAAGTCAAATAAATATTCAAAGGGTAAATTATTTTTTGAAGAATATCATTCTTTATATATGATTATTTTACTTTAACCTTGTTTATATTTTATTTGAATTAAAATTTATATTGAATATTGAAATCTTCAAATTCGATGATAATTAAAAAGAAATATTTTAATTAGAAGAGAAAACGCTTTCATTATTTAATTTGTGATATGAGTTATGAAAGTTTCGAGTTTGGCTTAACGTCTAATGATGCTATCATAATATTACAATTAGTAAAAATATTAAAATAAACTACAACCTCTCTATCTTGGTAAGAAAAATAAACAAAATGAAAAAACTCTGGAGAGTCAAATTTAAGGGAGTCAAATTTGGCAGAGGGGATTATGTTCTCCACCACTACATCACAAATTCCGAACACCTCTTTTTTTTGTATTAATTATATAAATAATATACAACGTTTCGTCTACTTATTCTGAAGTCGTTTTTAAGTACTGTGCGCTTGGCCCGATTCTAAACTAACCTTTAAGAACACCTACGTGAAGTTAGTAGCATTTTATATGCAATGAAGTTACTAATACTAGTTATAATACAATAATCAAAATTTAATTGATTATTGTACTATATTATTGGAATATATAACATTCTGGGCTCCCTTCAATTACAAAATAATAGTATTTTGTACCATCTTTATTAAATTCAAAAAACTTATTGTAACAATCATGCTTTTTATGTAAACACTTGCTTTGATTATGGTGTCTAACTTCATAAGAATATAGTGTATACTATATGTTGCTAACTTCATTGCATATAAAATTATACTAACTTTACTTAAGCGGGCCTTAGAGGTTAGTTCCCATAAGTCGGAGCAAGTGCACAGTAGTTACTTGAAAATTACTGCAGAATAAGTAGTCGAAACGTTGTACAGTATTTATATTTTTATTAAATAATCAATACAAAATGTGGTCTATAATTAAAAACCCCCATAATAATAATAATACAAACTACAAAAGCTTTAATAAACATATTCGAGTCCCTCCTATAACAAAATCTTGGGAATGTAGATTGATTTAAATAAATTTTATGCTTATGCTTATCTAATGCAAAACAAAAATATATAGCATAAACCATTCAACTTTATAAAATAGAAATTTTACGACAGTTTATTTTCTAACAATACCTGAAATACATAAACATATATTATAAATTTTATTTGTTACTCCTCTAGGGAAAATCTCTCAAGCCTACGAAGTTATTATTATGTCTGATGACCATATTGGATTTAAGCGGAATATCTCTCCGGGTACTAAAATATTATATAAATATAAACATCCCTATCATAAGCAGAGCTCATAAAGATAGTTATATCTTCTAAGCTACAAAAGAGATATAAAATGGAAATCGACGAGTTTACAGTAAATTAAATGAAATCAAGTATGACAAAATGGTTGTGCATTTAAAGCGAGGGTCCTGGAAATTAGTCTTCTCTTTCATGATCTATTTACTTGATAAACACATTCGGGAGAAACACATTTCTTCCCTGCTTTAATTTATCTTTAATCTTAATAAATCTTTACATAATTATAGTTTATATGTTAAATAAATAATTGGCAAATTAAAATATAAGTATGGCAATTTTATGGAAAATTTATTTTATTAAAGAGTTAACAGAATAAATTATATAATATAAAATTCGAA
This sequence comes from Euborellia annulipes, assembly GCA_023213315.1. Taxonomy (NCBI): domain Eukaryota; kingdom Metazoa; phylum Arthropoda; class Insecta; order Dermaptera; family Anisolabididae; genus Euborellia; species Euborellia annulipes. Next base: position 36,609 of record JAKCPI010011712.1, on the reverse strand, counting down.
TATGAAGTCTACCTTGTCAAATTTAATTTTTCCTTCCTATTATGTAATATACTTGGGGCGATTCTCAATATTTTGTGGCTGCTGAACTCTAAAGTCATATTTATTCGGGGCTTCCGTGTTTTGCTAATTGACATGACAATCGAGTGACAATCAATAGTGAAATACATTGAATCGTAGTTCCATTTTTAATAGAAGGTTTGGTACAGAGAAATTATTGAGAATACAAAATTATGAAAATAATTACTAACATAAGACTATGTTGGAAGTTTACTTCTTTTTGAGCTTGATCTTCTAACAAGTATTATAAAAAATTAAAACAATTTTTTATTTTCAGGATTTTTATTAATTATTATTAAACCAAGAGACCATCATCAGACCTGAAACAATAATTTATAACATGAGTTATTACAAGCCAAATATTTTCATCTATTAATAAAAATCCTGAAAATAAAAAATTGTTTTAATTTTTTATAAAACTTGCTAGAAGATCAAGCTCAAAAAGAAGTAAACTTCCAACATAAGTTAGTCAACTGTCTCTTGTAACTTCCTAAATTTTAGATGAAAATAATGTTTTTGGTTTTTCTGAGTTAAAAAAAATACCGTAAAAAAAATATTCTCTATCTCTCTGTCAGAACAAAATATTTCAAAAACGAAAAATATTTTTCAAATTTTTGAATTTGAGATAATCAACGAAAAATTTTTGAATAGAAATGAAAAATAGAGCTGTACAGTGAGCGCCACAATTATGTCCCCACCTGGGAGCTAGAGCCTTAAGTATATGGTATATTATAGTATATGGTATACAGTGAAATAATTCTAACTTTGAAAAACTAAAATAAAATCATCTGTACCATGTTTTATTTTACCTTTTCGGTCATTAAAATTATTTCACTATATACCATATAAAGTACTATACTATATAGGTCTTTAGGACCCAGGCCCTATCAAGGTCTCTAGCTCCCAGGTGGGAGCTTAAGTGTACATTCAACAAATAATATTAATATAATTTTCCTGTTGTCCGTGGGTCATTGCACAGTAGTAGAGTATCCGCCTATTGTGCTAGGGGTCAAGGGTTCGCGTCCCGTCTCATGGGACAAATACTTATTTCAATTTAATTAGCTACCAATAAATTGAAATAAATAGAGACGGGGTCTAAAATTGCCTCCAAAGCCGAAAAAGACATTAAATAAATTTAAAAAAAATGTCCTGTTTAATTTAAATTGAATCTTCTTGGATATTTTCAATAGGCGAGTGTGAGAATTTTCAGCGATTCTTTTTTAGGTCGCTTAAAATAGTATCGTAAATACTGTTTTGAGTGATTAAAGACGAATACAAAAAGAAAAAAAATTCTTAATAAGTGCTTATTAAAAAGATCTGTACCATTCTGTAAAAACAATTCTACTTACCCCCTCCCAAAATAAAATTCCTAGTCACTGAACGAAAGGAAAGGTTTTCATAATGAAAATAAGAGCAAACATTTTTATCTCCGTCATTTTTTCCATACTTATTATTATAATTATATTCGGAAAGTGAAATGAGTAAAGCTAATTAACTTTTATATATATATTCAAAATTCTGAAAATAACTTCAAGAAACAATTTAAAGACAATATATGTTAAATAAAAAAAGACGAAGACAAAAACATAAAAGGTAGATAATTAACTTCATTATTTTCAAAATCAATATGATTCTGTGACGAAAAATGTTTTCCTTATATACTTTTTTTTAATCAACCTTGTACCCTCTTTTGGATGCTTATTTTTTTGGTACTTGGCTGAATGCCAGATGCCGTAAGTTAATTGTTTGTGTATTTAAGGGAATATTCCTTAGCTACAAAGCTGATTAAAATAAAGTCAAGAGGAAAACGATTACTAATCAGGGGAGTGGAGAGCATGGATATAAGCCAATTATAAAGTCGAGACTAAAAAGAGATGTTTCGATTAAAATTTATTGATCTATAACAGACCTAGAATGAAATTTCCAGCTTTACCTTGCCTCTGTCAGATTTTAATATGAGTATAAAACTAAGTGTAAAAAAAATTTTGTCGGTCTAATCCGTATAAAAAAAGGAAAGCGAATAACATCTCTTTTAAAAGAATTGCATTAAAAAAAAAACGAATAAGTTATGAACTCTTGAGATCATTAAAATTATATGCAAATTTTCTATAAATTTTTTTTCTCATCTTATATGCTCACTGAAAAAAAGAGAGAGGAAAATTTTTATTGTTTTAATTTAGTGATATTTGTATAGAACAGGACTTTTTAAACTTTTTTCATTCATAATTGTGATTTTTTTTCGTGACCCCAGTTAAATATAAAATAAAGATATATAAATATTTAGAATTTTTTTAGAAACATACAAAAATATAAAATTAATTTGTAAAATTGTATTTATTATTCACAATGAATTTTTGAAATGTGACCGCAAGATTTCGTCCCCATTTGGGGTCGCGACCCCAAAGAAGCCCTGGTGTAGATGAATGTTTTTGGGTAAATTTTGATTCTTTAATAACCTTTGGTTTGTTTTTTTCGCTAATATATTTAAAAAATAAATACCTTTAGACGGATTTAAGGTTGTTCGGACATTAAAGCACTTTGTTAGATTATAAGTTAATTTTTTAATATGTTATTAATCACTATCAAATACGTATAAAATAAAATTTTGAAGCAGATCTGACGCAGGGTTATCGTGTAAATTATTTTTTAAACAATTGAAATTTAACGAGTAGTCTATGGGGAATATCGACGAAACGCACACATATCGAATTATATAGCCACCTCTGCAATAGATACAAAAACAAAAAACTTACATTTTATCAATTCACTTCCGAGTAATACGTTAAAAATAAAATCAAAAGTTTCTGCCGAACGCTTTTAAAGATATTTTAACAAGAAAGTCAAAAAATTCTCCAAAATGACAGTCGCCAATATTTAAAAATAAGGAAGTCTCGAGAATGAGACCAGTCCGGCAACATCGCATAACATAATATTCATTTTTCGCTGTCAGTTACATTTTTTTTTTTTTAATTTTACGATATTTTTTCTCGCAAATCGTCCATTGTGTTTAAACTGATTTGCATTAAACATTGTAATATATTAAATAAAATAAAATTAAAGGCTTTTAAGATTTAAAATAGATAGCTGATGAATGCAATGTTCCTCTATATTACGTGAAAAACTGCTCGAGTCAAAAGTCATTCATTTATTATTTTTGGTAATTAAATTATTAACTTAATACAATTATAAACTATGATAGGTCACGACTAAATTATAATAAGGAATTTTGGCATTCAAATTTTTAATTTTATTTAAAAAAAAATTTAGATTCTATTATGACTTACGATGTACTATCCGAACAACCTTAAGTGTTTTTTATTTTTTTTTTAAATTTTGGACATCAACGGACTGTTAAGAATGAAAGAGAATTGCCATATAAAAAGAGTTTTACTATCTAAAAAAGCAATTGGACATAGTGCCAACTTTTCTAATATTGGCAAAGTTAGCATTTTCAGAAATATTGTCCATTCTAGAAACGATTTGATTGTGTTTCTTTAAAATGTTTGCTGCTCCATTTGATTGTTTATGTACAAAAGCAGAGAATTCTATATTAAAAGAAATACAAACTTTTTCCACTCAATAAGATAAATTTTTATCCCGAAATATTAATATTCAAGAATTAAAAAATTATCAACATCATCAAACAGATATGCAAGAACACAGAACAACAACAAATGTTTTGAGACCGAAACGTTAAAAAAATTTAAAATAAACCATCATTCCCATTATATCACTTGTATGACAAGTCCACTGAATTTGAGTTAAATACCCTCTAACATATGCTAATTCTGATTGTTGTTTGATAGAAGAGAGAGAAAATTAAGAAATTGTTTTTTTTTTTTTAATTTGAAGAAATATATCAATGATGGATTTTTAAAGAATACTCTATAATTTTTAACGAATGTTGTATTAAATCTCAGAGTGATTAACGAGTGAAGTGCAGGTGTTAAACTCGCACACTAATGGGCTTGGCGAAGAGGGGATTCCGTGACTGCCCCATATAACAGCCTCAACATATTATCCTACAGTGAGGACCCCAAAATTGTATCGTCGATTAGAAAAAAAAAAAAAAAACTTTCAAGCCTTAAAATAAGCTTGTGAAATTATAATATTAGTAATATTACCGAGATAAATGAGAAAATTATTTTATCAATATATAATAAAAGACATTTTTGGATTAATCGTGAGTTAATAATAGTAGTAGTTAAAGAGTATTCTCCAAAAAAAATTATACACAAAATTTAGAAAAATAATTAAATAAAAAATGTTTTTTTTTAGGTAACAACCATATTGTTAAATTTGTATAGTTTATTTTTGTTATTTATTGCAAAATTTTATTTTTACAACCGTATTGTTAAATTGTTTATAGTTTATTTTTGTTATTTATTGCAAAATTTTATTTTTTACAACCGTATTGTTAAATTGTTTATAGTTTATTTTTGTTATTTATTGCAAAATTTTATTTTTACAACCGTATTGTTAAATTGTTTATAGTTTATTTTTGTTATCTATTTTATTTATTGTTGTGTCTTGTTATGCTGTCGTGCTTTGCCTCTTGAAGCTTCTGTTTTTGTTACATTTACAAGAAAATCCCGAGTAAATGGACTAGATGACTGTATGGGGGTAATGATGATAATAATAATAGTAATTAAAAAAAAATTCTGGTCCTCCGACTTTTTGTAAATAAATCTGATCACATTTGTGTATTTTCAAGACTTCAATCAATAAGATGTAATTTTTGAAATCCCACTATATTCTATTAAAAGACTCAAAATGTTTAAACTTCCAATTGAGTCTCTCCCCCTTCACTTATTTATTTTTTTCTATGCTGCCTGTGACAATGGTCATAGATTTTTGAACCTTATGCATCCATTCACAAAAAAAAAAAAAAAAAAAAACTTGATTGATGTTTCATTAAATTGTGATAATAAAGTAAGATTACTGTACGAGTTTTTGAAATAGCATTTATTTCTGGCTGGTCGACTTTTCGTTTTCCATCCAACCTTTTATATTTTGTGCACACATAAATGAATATACCCGTAGTTGCTAAGACTCGTTATTGGAAGCGAATAAATGGCCGAGTACTAATCTCACTAATGTTGGTTGTTTATTTTGAGACCTTTGCCTTTTCGCTCGTAACCTGGCGGCCTTCCAATCTTTGTTTACCATCGCGTCCGTTGATGCAGAGTGGATTTAATCGGCCTCGGTTCATTAGGCTATGAGTAGGCGTGACACAAAGGGCTTAGCCCTTAGCTAAGGGTGGAGGGGATCGGGGCCCAAAGGTGGCTTCCACCCCCCGCTTGCCCCATTACATTCGTTTATTATACAGTAGAGAATAATTACACTCACCCCTCCCCTAATGATTAAATTTCTGACTAACGAATTAACAAATTTCCAAGTTTCAACATAACACCATTTCAAGTCGAGCGCTCAATCGGACATCACCCCCTCCTCGCCTTCTAATACAAAACTATGGTAATAAAAACATTCAGGTTAATAAGTCACATCATTTCTTGCTTTGTAATTGATGCCATAACGAATATCTTTAAAAAAAAACCACTATCCGATGTAGAAACATCATTTAAAGTGATAATAAATATTTTGAGAATTTATTATAATTTTTAAATAGCCTAATATAAATAATATAAGTAATTTTAAACGTTCAATTTTGGATAGTTATTATATAAAAGAAGCATCTGGAAATTGAAGAGGTTTAGAAAGCGATTGCGGGACCCCACAAAAATTGTATATAATTAAAATGTGCTGATCGGCTCAAGCAATATCTTCTCCCCCCGGTGCCTTTTTCTCAGGCTATAACGCTGCTCGAGATTTAGAAATTTAAATGCTATTAATAAGTAAATAAAAAATGTTCTATTCAAATGAGAAAAATATTAAGATAAATTATATTGAACAAAGGCGTAAGCTAGAAAAGATTGTTTAAAAAGATTTAAAATAAAAAAAAAGAACTAAAATAGACGATTCTTTGGATAAATTTTTTATAGAAATTCCTTGGAGGTGGCCCTTCTCAATAATACATCGACAAAGGTCTTTTGTCTGATTTCAGAGCATCCATAAAACCCTATCCCTTTTTATATAAAAGCCGATTAACGAGGAGAAAAGTACCAAGGATAAATATATGCAAATAATGGTATAAATAAATAAATTTATTTAGGTATTCGATTTGCTTTAAGGAACAAACGCTTCTCTAAAAAAAAATAATAGAACATAAAAATAAACAAGAACAAAAATTAGTAGGATCCATCCTCCCCCCCCCCCACAATATATCACCTCACACCCCCCTCACCCCCCTTCTCTCTTCCCCCTCCTTTTCTCCCTTTTCCTCCCCCCCCTCCCCCCTCCCCCCTATATAAAATTTATTTTATAATATGTTCTCATTTATTTAAAATTTATGGCTAAAAAAAATGAAATATAAAAAAATCTATATATTTAACAGAAGATATTCAAAGAAACACTGGGATGTACAAACCCTTGGGTAGATAAGTATAAATTGATCTAAAGAAGTACCCGCATTGGCTCGGGTAACTTGCGTAGCTATCATATACTCACAAAATGTGAGCCCCTCAGCTTTTATACATGGAACCTACGGTATATATTTTTATTAATTTCAGTATAGTAATTTAATTAGAGTGTCAGATTTTTTTAGTTTCTCTCTCTCTCTCTCTATATATATATATAAAAGTATTGGATTCCTGTCGAAATTTACATGGGTATACACGTTTTGAGTCCAAAAAAGTGGTTTTCGTAACATGGTCTGTCTGTGAACAAAATATCTCAAAAACGAAAAGAGCTCATAGATTGAAATTTTAAATTTAAGTTAGGTACACCCATGAGGCGAGACACGAACCATCTGAACAAAATAGGGCAAAAAGTACTAGTACTTTACTGATGCACTTTTTCAGGTTTTTTCGATTTTCTCAAAATTCGATTCAAGAATTTTGATTAAATTTCATAAATCAATAATTTTTTAGATAATCTTTAATATGTATTTTCTCATTTCGCCCTTGAAATCTTTTGAAGCATACTTTATTCTTGTATCTCGTATAGCCTAATAGGTCACATTGCCTTGAGTAATACAAAATTGTCAATTATTATTATTTTTTTTTATTGCAATTTTAAGTTTGGAGCTCAAAGGGCCTGAGCCTCTTGAGGATTAGCCCCCTCCCTGTCAGCTCTAGTGCTTTTTAATACTCTAACAAAAATCTCCAGGTGCGAAAGGTTTCTTCAATTAAAAGATCACCCAAATCGCATAGTTTAGGAAGGAATAATTGTTAAAAAAATACTGTATAAACTATATATAAACAGATTCATTTTTCTTTTTATACATAGTAATATTAAACGTATGCGTTATTTATAAGTGGATTGTTTTAATATCCTCAATTAGATATTCAGATTGATATCATTCTATTCATATTTCGTGACCGACACTTATGCTTTTTAATAAAAAATAATTTTTTTACTATATAGAATATAGAGGAATTTGCTATTTATTTATTCTTTAATAAATTAATTAGCCCCAAATAGGAAAGTTCATCAAAAATAATATAATAACCTAAATGAAAACTTTTTAAGTTGATCAAAGAAAACGGAATTAACAAAGTAAAATTATTATTGTTCTAAAGGGAAAATATCTTTTTCATATAGATATAGGTGTTTGAAAGTAGCAAACTTTTAAATTTAATATCTTTTCCCTGGGCCTAGTTCAATAATCTAATGGGAAATGTTTAATTTTCCGACTTAGAAGCCGCCGAAGAGTAGAGGGTGGGGGTGGAGTGGGGGTGGGGGTGGGGGTGCGTGTCATGCACACAACGACTCTCAGACAACATCTTGCAACATTTTAATTAACCAGAAACTTTTCCGCCGAATTAGAAACATTTAATTGCTAGCTCAAGTAATTTATATTTTATCACTTTGACTAACTTTCGGTTCCATTATTTGATTTGATACCTAGTGGTATTTAATAATGATAAAACTATAATATTTTTTTTTTTATTAACCTGAATCATTCAAACTCAATAAACTGATTTAATCTATATCTATAGGGTGTTTCGGAAATATAATGTACTTCTATTGGATAATAAATCCTCAAAATAAAAAAAGTAAATAATAATTGAAGATTATTTGCTTGAATTTGTGTTCCATTCATGTAATTATATTATAACTAATTTAAATATATAAAATATTTAAAGTTACTAGAAAAGTCAAACATACGGGGATGGAAAATTCACTTTATTTTCATTTTATTTCATTAGAAAAAAAAAAAAAATTATAAAGTGGAGATGTTGGTCAATGAACTAAGTGAGGAGAGCTTATTTCATTTTTGACATTTTTTGACATACTAAAAAAAAGTGTAGGTTGCTCTTAAAATGTAATAGATATACATTAAAATATTTTTAGGAAGAAACAAAAAAGTATATCTGGTTAAACAATTAGAGCATTGAACATCTGGGTTGCCTAACTTACAGGAACAAAACAAACTACCATGGGGAACATAAACATTTGCACACGAACAGGTTTGCAAGACGCCTACTAGTTAGGCAGCCCAATCGACTCACCACTACATATGCAGTGTCTGTGTGAATTTACCTGAGCTAGGGTTCTGAGGGTATTTTATGAAGAAGCCATAAACCATCCCTTTGGAAAATAGATACATTTTAAATAAAAATTTGCGAATTCCTCTCTCTATCTCGCAATGCAAGTAGCCAGATCGGTGAAATTTAGTAAATAATTCTTACCCTAAAATTTTATATCTGTTTCAAATTTTGGAGTAATTACAATACTTCAACCGGAAGTACTTAGTACTTTACGAAGATTATAAAAATTACCTTTTAAAAAATATTTTAATCTGGTTATTAATTTTGAAAGTGGCCTAATTCCATTCTTGGTAAGAAGGGTTTGAAAGTTTTATAAACATATACCATACATTTAAATAGCCGGGCAACAAATTAATAGGCCAGAATCGATAGCAAAGAATTGAAATATATTTTCGCCACTTTGCTACTCAAAAGAGAAGTGCATTTCTTTCTCACTTTCTTTACTAAAAATATTACATTTTTAAAATACTTCTATAATCTTAGGTAAAGTAGGCCTACTTCCGGTTGAAGTATTTACTACAAAATTTGAAACAGATCTCCAATTTTAGGGCAAGAATTATTTATTAAATTTCATCGATCTGGCTTCTTGCATTGCGAGATAGAAAGAAGAATTCGCAAATTTTTACTTTCTCTTATTTTATTTAAATTTTATCTATTGTCTGAACATGCCACATTCTATGTTGTAAGACCTCTCGTTACAAAAATCCGAAATAACAGTTTGTTTTTTTTTTAAGAATATAAATAAGAATATTTTAACGCCCCGAGATATTATTACCTGGTATAAAGGTCTATAGATATCGGAAAAATTTTACTAAAAATTGGGACACAAGTTTCGGTCAAATTGTGAAATAAGTTAATTTTTTCCAAATAAGAAGATAAGATTAATTAAAATGTTGAAATTCTATTAATTTGAGATCAAATTCATTTGATATGAAAAGGCTACGCTATATCGCTATATAGATTGTTCAAAAGGGTTGGTTTATGGTCTATCATAAAAGACCTCAGAACCCTAGTTCAGGTAAATTCACACAGACACTGCATATGTAGTGGTGAGTCGATTGGGCTGCCTAACTAGTAGGCGTCTTTCAAACAGGCTAGGGTGCAAATGTTTATGTTCCCCATGGAAGTTTATAAACCACGGCAATAATAGTAATTATGAAAATTTTCTAAATCTATCTTAAAATGTTATTGAATTACAAGTACTTTGTTATTATTATATTGTCCTTCGAACCTGTGCAAAAAAACGATTATATTTAAATTATAACTGGATATGGCTGATGTGAATGTATTCAAGGGATTTTTGATAATTAGGCAGCCAACACAAAAAAAAATTTTTTTTTTAATTTTCTCTGTCGACGTTTCGAACCCTCATCGCGCTCATCATCAGGACCTACGGTCAACATTATCATCCCTTGGATTATATTTAAAGGCGAAAATACCTGTGCGTAGAACGCCCCCAGCGGACCGCACACTTTCGGTAATCGGTTCATTAGATTTAAAAATAAAAATATTAAAATAAACCATTCATGTAGTTTCAATTTTCTTTTTATAATCTAACTCAGTGGTTCCCAACCGGTGTGCCGCGAGAACGCCTAAGGGGTGGCGCGAGATATTTATGTAAAAAAAGTCGAGAAAAAAAGTTTTGCTAAAAAAAAAGCAAAATGATTTTCACGGAAGTGAAAAAAAATTTTCCTCAGGGCGGAAAAAATAAAAAATTCCGTGGAGGGGTAAAAAATTTTCTGGAAGACGGCAAAAATTTCGTTTTGCTAGGGGAAAAAAAAGGGAGGGTGCCCTTGGTGTGTAATGTTATTCCCGACGCACCTTTGGGGTGCCGTGGGCTTCAATTCAGTTTTTAAATATTTTTATTTATAATCTACTGAATCGATTACCAAAGTGTCCGAAAGTGCGCGACCCGCCGGTGGCGGCCTTCCCGTCTGGAAGTTGTTTTAAATGCAATCGCTCGATATATAAAGTTTTTGAAAATAATATTAGAAAATTTAATCAAAAATAGAAATAAAATTTTTTCTCTATTTGAAATATAACACATAATTAATCTTTTTCTTCATCTACATATTTTCAAAAATTTAAGACCACACTAATAATTAAATAGTTTTTAATTAATCATTTGGTTTATCGCTGTGTCCAATTATACCGAAGCGGTTTTATTTCTTAAACTGTAAATTAATACAAACTTTAAGGCAAATTAAACAATAAATAAAACCTATTAACTAATTCGGAGTTGTTAGAGGGTAGGTCTAAAGTCCTAATTAGGCTGCGCTATTCTATCAGGAGAGATTAACTCTTGAGTTTTGCTTGCACCTCGTTCCCTTTTATCCCCTCTCATCTTCTTATCCTTTTTAACAAGATGCATTTATATTGCATGATCAAGTTTTTCGCTCCATTTATCCTTTATTTAACGCAAAACGTAGTTCTTATCGCAGCTTTTCTCATTCCACCTGAAACTATCATTTCTCTATTACCAATTCAATAAAAACTATTGGTTAATAAACGCCCACCAATGAAAAATACATTTTCTTTTACTATCCACTATACATTTATTAACGTGGATAAATAAAAAAAAATATGAAAGAAAAAGAATATTAAATTTCTGATAACTGAAGATGATCCATTAAATATGAACCGAAACGTCTCACTGTCATCAAATTTATTGAAAAGGTTTTTATTTGGCTGCCTCTGAGATAATTTTCTTTTAAAAAAAATAAAAAAATAAAAAATTCTTAAAGTTTATTACTTTCTATTTTGGTTTTGTTGACAGATAATGACTTATAATTAATTAAAACTAAAGGTAAAAAAAAAATAAATGATCTCGTAAAGGGTTTTATTAGAAGAAATAAAATATATTTATTTTTATTTTTAGCTCTTGTCAATTTTATTATATCATTTTGATACTAAAAAATTTTTCGAAGATTCAAAGTTCAATTTTGACCTCGAATACCTTTTGAACCAGTCAAGTTAGCAAAAAATCATAAGAGACCTTTTTTGAAGAGCGTTAAATTTGCTATAAGAATTATCATTTGTCGACATGATCTGTGCATTAGTTCATGAGGTAAAAAATTCCAAAGTAATAACAGAATTTTTCCTATGTTATTTCCATTAAAAACTTTGGCTATCGGAGGGGGGGGTTAATATTAAAATTAAGAGTTAAAATTTGGCATGCATTTTTTTTATAGATTAGGAACCGATTTAGGACTATCGTGAAAAAAATTCGAACATACCCTAAATAAGAACCACCCTAATATATAATATTTTAGATATGATATATAATCACGTCCAGATCCGTAAATTAATAAATATTAAATTGTATGATTTAACAATCATTATTATTATTTTTTTTTTTTTAATACAAAGGGAACTTTTCGGTGACGGCACACTAACTTCATCAACATTTATTCATATCCTTTCTCCCATCATCCACCTGTTGTTGGTTCTCAAGCCTCTGAAAAACATCCCCATTGATTTTTGGAGCTTCCTCTCGAGGGTTTTGATAAATATGGCCAGCAGAAATTTGAATGATCAAATATGGGATGAGAAAGTTTTTTTTTTTTTAAGATAAATTTCCCTTTTATATTAAATTTATTGAGGGATATATTCAACATAATTCTTTTTAAATTAACTTTTTCGTGATCAAAAAATAAGCATTTATAAATTTTTTAAATAATATAAAAAATATAATAATATAATAGGTTCTTGATAATATTAAGTCTGCTTTAAAAAAATTACACTTGAAAAAATTATAGGTTAGACATTTTATAAACTCATAATGCACATGAATGTGATTATATAATTTGGTGGGATAAAATCAAAGTTACGAATGACATTGTTAATATTTTAAATGTCTTTTCATGTTTTGTAAAAAAATAAAATGATAAAATTCCATTAAAGTAAATATATAATACACACCTATATAAAGTACTTATATTGATGCAATGGGAAATTGAAAAATAATTATACCCACTTAATTTTTTTAATTTTATTCATATACTGTACTTAATAAAGGAGATTAGGACTAAGCCGTTAAATAGGAAAAACTCTTGAGAGGTCATGCAAGCTAAAGAGTAAATTGAATAAAAATTAGAAAAAAAGATTTTTCTTTTTTTCACAGAAAAAAAATGAGTTGTACGAAATAGAATCCTTCCTAGCTGGGCTTCTTAAATTTATTAGTTAATTATAAATAGGAATTGGACACTAGGCAAAATTTCAGACGAATTTTAAAGGACGCTCGCAGTGGCAAAAATTTCGCTCAAAATTTTCTGAAAAATTATTAAGCTAGATTTTTGTGTAAAATATTGAATGATCATGGACCCCTCACACTACAAAAATATTGTACATTTTATTGTCGATTAAACTTTTGGCGATGGAAAGACAAAAATTTTCAAAACTTTTTCAAACCTTTGAACGTTCCACAAAATATTGAATACCTTATTTTTTGTCCCACTCCCACTTGCAATATATTTGCACAAAGACATTTTCAAAATTTTGTGCAGTGATAACACTTGTATAAACCGTCTTGTGATTACGGAAGTACAAAATAAAAAAAATTCTCTCGGGCACGGAAAATTTATACGAATTATCCGGAAATACGAATAATCGGAATATGAAATATCGGGATTCTACTGTATATATTTGCATGATAGAAATAAATTTATTATTATTACCGTTATTGTATTTTTATATAAGTAAAAGTATTTTTTTATACGATATTATCTCGTTTATAAATTTTTTCATTTTACAAAGAAATTGAAAAAAACTTTATTATTTTGAAAAACAAAAGCCAAAATTTTTTTAAATGCAAATTTAATTTGAAGACTGGTTTAGTCGATCTAGCTATGTAACAACTTTTCAAAAAAATGTTATCATAAAGTTCATCAGAGGCCAATATTAAAAAAAATAAAAATTTTATAACTAAATTTTAATAAAAAATTGGAGAAAAAGTAAATTTTTATGAATAGTTTAAGATTAAATAAATATTGATTTCATCTCTGAAGAAGCCAAGAGTTGAGGCAAAAGGTAAGCGCAACGGTCACCTATGCTCAAGGCGAAAGCCTCCAGACCCAGAGGGAAATGTCCGATTAATCTGATATTATATCGAAAATAAGAGGTTCGAAGAAATTTTGAATGGCGGTCCAAAATGTAAATTTTTATATTTTATAATAAAATAGAGAATGCTTATACAAAAAGGAGGAAATTTATTTCCTTGAGAGTAAATATTTAATGTAATGTTCCAATTATGTGTGCATAATAAAATTTAACAAAAAATGCCTCGTAATTTTTTACTTGTTAAAAAAAAGAGGATTTCGTTTTCTACGAGACGGGAATTTATTCAAAACTTTTCAAGAGATAATCTTTCATTTGAGGGATTAAAATTGGAATTTATAAAAATATTAATTAACTCAACTTCTAAGTCATCTCAGAAAATACTCAAATTTTTTATGATAATACTAAAGAAAAAGTTTTTTTTTAACAAATAGAAATATTTTATAATTTTTAATATCATACGAAGTACGTATAAATATTTATTACAGTAATCAAATTCAGAAATTTAAAAAGATTTTATTTAAACTTTTTTTATCATATTTATATTAATGGTAAAGAGATAAAAAAAAATCGAGTTTTTAAGGAGTTTTAATTTCAAATCTACTTTACTTTCTATTAAATGACGAATCATAAAGTTAATTTTAATTTGACTTAAAATTCTTTGAAAAAATTTCAATTTAATTAAAATTTTTTTCAATCAAAAATAAATTTAATCAAGAATAAAAAAAGTTTTAAGAAGATTAGATTTGTTGCTAAAAAACTCAGTTTTATTTTTAAAGATAAAATGAATTTTGTTGAAAAGATCTTTGAACATATTTTGAGATATTATAAAATGTAATTAATTTAATTTTTTTAGTCAAGTCAAATTAAATATTCAAGATTCTTTAACAATATCTAATTTTAATATAATTACAAAAGTTTGTGAAGTAATTTTTTGTTTTTGAATTGCAATTCTTTTATTATGTTAGGCCTATATACTAGCCGCAACACCAGGTTTTGTTCCACTGAATGTCTCTTTAATGTTTCGTTTTCTCAAATAAGACACTTACTGAAGGTTGCCTAGTTTCCTTTTCTCATCTTTCTTTTTGATTCAGATTATAAACATACGTAACTGTATTATATAAATATAGTTAGGTTTATAAGTTATAATTTAGAGCTAGGTTATTATTAAACTGATTCTACATATTCATAGTTATTGTAAATAAAGAAAACTTGTGTATTAATAAAGGCAGCACTAAGCATTGAATCTCAAATAGCATTCATTTAGATATAAGAATTCCTATGAAGGTCGAATCATGTCAGAAGTAAATTTATTGAATATAATAAATTTTATTTCACCTCTGGCTGTCCGAAGTAACTAATTCCCTCTTTAGTAAAGCCTGCCACCTCCTGCTGTTATTCTAAAATCAAAATAATATGATAATTAGCCGGAATAATGTGATAGAAAATAGCAAACCTTGAAGTTTATCAAAATTAAAAATTTCTTACGATTGACTTAAAGTTGTTAGCCCCAAATAAGTTTGAATTTAATATATTTCAAAGATTATCTAATATATAATTTAAGGATTATATGAATATTAATCAAAATTGTTAGCAAAATACCGAGCAAAGCTAAGAAAGACAACAGTGGAGTAGATCGAGGTTACTTGTCGTATTTTGGCTATTGTAGGTGCCAGGAGAAATTTATTAAAAATAATAAAAAACTTTATTTTTGGTCAACCATATTGTTCAATTCAATGATTTCGGTCTAAATGATCTTTCTCAAGGCCTGAAAAATACAAATATTCCATTAGGTTTTTACTTTTAACCAATTGAGTTTTGATGGATAAAATTTGTTTACTTACAATATTTAAGTACATTTCCTACAAAGATTTTTAATAAATTTCCCCCGGCACCTTCAACAGCCAAAATACGACAAGAAACCTCGTTCTACTCCACTGTAAATCTTAATTCTTGTCTTGATTTCGTAATCATTCATAAAAAAGTCTAAGTACTAGTATTATTTGATCAATTTTTTCGTTTTAATCGGTAATTTGCTTTGTTAACTCACAGTTATTATATTATTTTAAAAATAACAAATTGTGTTTATTAAAGCTTTTGTGGTTTGTATTATTATTATTATTATTATGGGAGTTTTTGATTATAGACTATATTTTTTATTAATTATTTTTAAAAAATAATCAACAAAAACTCCCATAATAAAAATAAAATGTATGTGTAGTGGTTGCAGAAAATAAAAAGGAAATTATGATTTATTAAATTTAAGTATGTTTCAATGGCGGATACAAGGAAAGAGGTTAATTACCTCCCCCCTGAGATTTGAGAAAAATATTTTTTTTGGAAATTAAATTTTATTTTTGATATAAAATTTTAAAAATAAATATATATATACTTAAAAATTTCATTTGTATATATATTCTGGTAAACAAGTTCAGAATGCACCTTTAAATTACTGTAGGTAAGAAAAAATTGTGTGTTGTGCGACCAGTCACACCATATTACCCCCCGTCCTCGAGAAACTCATCTGGGTCCGCTCTTTGTATGTTTCAACTAGTGCCAACGGATTATATTAGAAAATTACGAATCTGACAGAAGAAAACTTTCTATCATGATAATATAAATTTCGAATTTGAGTATTTTTTATTTTTAGCGGAATTATAATTTTTATACTGTTTACTAAAAATAAATACTGTTTAACCTTTCGACAGCTTCATTCTGCAGCCATTATCAAGTACTGTGCACTTGATAACGGCTGCAGAATAATCACTCGAAACGTTGTAGAGTATTTAAATTTTTAATAAATAATTAATACAAAATGTGTTCTATAATTAAAAATTCCCCTAATAATACTAATTTAAACCAAAAAAAACTTGAATAAACATATTTTATAATATACTAGGTAAATTAAAATTATATTTGATGAGGTAAATTAAATTTTATAAAAATTAATTGTTAATTTTAACCCACAGTTAGAAAAAAATATTCCACACTTAACGAGTACAATTTGTAATTGAAGCCATTCGAAGTAATTAAAGTATATTTTATTTTTTTTCTTGGTGGCTGTATGATTTTCTCCTCCTAAAATAATATTCTTGGCGACATTGATGATTTTTTTATTCCCCTATCTAGATAAAAGCTTTCTTAAGAAAGCCCTTTAAAATTCTTAAAAGTGCCTTTCGTTTGGGAAAAAAAAAATTTAAAGGGGCACTGATATTTGTAAAGCTTATTGAGTTTTAAAAGCATAACTATGTATTATTAGTTCTCGGACTACTTTTGAGCTGAGATTTGCTTGGGTCTGAACTTATCAAATATTTTTAAAAATTTGTCTATAAAAAATATATAATAGGGGTAGGTATTTAAATAAAAGTATAAGAAAAAAACGCCTAAGATTAGGACAACCCGCAACGAAATAATTAATCTGATAAAAAAATTTAACTTCTGAAGATTCAAATTTCATCGATAGTTTTTTTTTAACTCTTCTTTTCTTTTTTTTTAAATTATAAGTCTTTATCAATTTAAATATTAATTAGCACTCACCCAGGACTGTAGATTTAACAAATTAGTGTTATTTATTTTTTTATTTTGTTTGTTCGAACGGACTGAACAAGGCCCTATTCCTATTTTAAATATTTTTTAGATAGTTTTGTTGAAATAAAATTTTTTTTTGCGAGGAGAAATTTTATAAAGTGTGCACTTATTCAACCAGTTCGGATATCAATTAATTTCTCATCAATATATTTATCTTACTTGAATCTTTGAACCATTCTCATTAACCAATTATGTTGAGGCAAAATAAAATAAATATCGAATATATGAAGTTTTCAGATATAATAATATTTAATGGCTAGAAATATATGTAAGAAGGATATGAAAATGCAAAATTAAAAACACTCTCGATACTCTTTGGACGTTTAAACGTTTCGGGTTCTCTCATTAGAACTGTTCACTGAGGAAAAGTGAATAAATACCCGAAACTTCACAGAGTATCGAGGTATCGAGAGTGTTTTTTATTTTTGGCTGCCTGCATTTTCATATCCTTCTTATATAGGAAGTCTTCATCAATAGATGTCCCCATGACCTCCCTTGATTGGAACAAGCTCCCTGCGTCTATCTTCCCCAAAACCTACAACATTCAGACTTTCAATTCAAATCTAATCTCAACAGGCATCTTCTCAGTTCCCGCAGTTGAGTTCCCCTTTTATGCTTCTCCTTTTGTTTTTATTTTCTTCCTGGCTGCATGTGGCTATTGGGCATTATAGGTCTTCGGACCTTATGCACCCATTCCAAAAAAAAAAAAAAAAATAAGAATTGGTCCATGGGATGGTACTATTTTTAAGGACGTCGGCTATTTTAGGGGTATCCTTCCGAAGAAGGGACAACGAGTTGTCAGCGAGGAAGAAGGTAACAAGTTTTTTTTTTCTTTTGCATCACTCTCTTTAATCTCTATTATGATGATGTAAAATAAAATAAATATCGAATTTAGGAAGTGAATATATAGATCTATATACTGTATATATATATATATATATATATATCGCATGAACCAAATATAATAAAATTAGTTGAAAAACATCTAGAGAAAAGGAGGGTATTATGAATTAGTCGGGTAATATGGAATACCGGCAAAGCTCGGCCCCCTAGGTGCTGAAATTTATCGGATATCTGTCAAACGTCGACCTCGCCTTTGATAGGATTTGGTAGTTGTCGCTATCCCGCTATAGCAGTTGATTTTTTTTTTCGAGGAAGAATTATTTTTTTGAGACATCTCGTTATTCCCAGGTAAAAGTTTGTGAAACTCTGCGTACTTATTATATTGATTTATTTAGTAAAAAACTGCTGTAAATACCTATAGGGGAGTTGAATTTATTATTGAAGTGGGTTCTCACAAACTGATTTTCACCATGAGCTTGTTGAGGTGCCATCATTGTCTAAAAAGACGAGCCGGCTAATATGGAATACCAGTATTCTAAATAAATAAATAAAATAAATATGTTCAATATTCTTTTTTGAATTCCTACCAAATATTAATTCATTGTTTTACGAAGATTAATTGGTATTTTGTTGTCACGGACCCTTTACTAACTGTAACCATTTTATGCCACCATTGAAGCTTGATTTTTGAATCAGTGTGAATTTCTTAGCTTCTATTTATGTTTTATAAATTTAATTAAATAATATGAAATTCCAGTGTATATTTTATATAAATATATAATACAAATAATTTTATGACTAGAATTGTTTCGCAGATCTCCAGCAATCACTTCGCCGTTAAATAAAAAAAAATAAAAAAATTGTAAGTTGTTGGTACGGTACCTTCATGTCCATTGGCAAGCAAGATAGGCTGGCCACCCTCTCTACGCCAAATAATAGTGGGCTGAGGAGAGCCAGTGGCAGCACAACGCAGACTGACGTTAGTGCCTTCCCTGACGACCATATCCGTGCTAGTTGGGTAGTCCAGGATATCCGGTGGCACTGTCGACAGCAAACAACAGGCCAGTCAGCATCAGCGATTGACACACTTGCTTCAGATCGGCTTTCTTTAACCAACTCTTTTTTTTTCTTTTTTTTTCATCCCCCACCCTCCCAGAAGAGAGCAAACGAAAAAGTTATGAAAAGATCTTTATTTACACTTATGCTCTCGTTTTGCCTAATTAAGTAAACTAAAGTTTAATTGGCGAATTTTGTCTGAAATCGATAAGAAAGCGAGCGGATAGCCCTTGGGAGAGGGTCGTTTCAAATAGTTAAAAGTTTTAACAGTAAAACACTCATTCCAACACTGTTCATTATTGACTCAAGCGTTTGGGAAAAAAGGGCTGTATCATTTGGAGTTCTTCTTTTGACCTTAATCACTAATCAAAGATTAGCGCGTCTCAATCCTAGGCCTTTAGTGATTTATAAAAAATGCTCTCTTAACGTTTGTAAATAAATACTCATTTTATGTTTCGATATGCCATAAAAAGTTTAAATAAAAGTTAGCTTGTTAGCACAGAGTGCAGCTTAAAAGGCTCGCAAATAAAATCACGTCATTTCTTTTCTTTGATATCAAATTTAACTCTTCGATAAAACCAAACAAACGTTAACATAGGTTTGAGGGACAGAATTCAGTAAAAAAAAAAATATATAAATATCTAGATGTATAAGAAATAAAAAACTTTTATGTAATTTATTAATATAAAAATATTTTTATAAAACTTTAAAATCGAATAAATAAAATAGAAAAAAATTATGTCATGGTATTTAGTTAATAAAAAAAAAAAAATGAATTAAAAAAGCAAAAATTATAAAATATTCATGCTTTAGCATTAAAGCGAAAAGCAGTCAATTTTTTTTTGTTTTTTATAAATAAAAGTGAATTCAAACTTTAAATGACTATACCTACTGATTTACTATTGTGATTTTAATGGCTCTGGAATCGTTAAACTTTTTATGAAAAAAAAAAATTTTTACTTATATATATTTAAGATAATAACAGATATTTTTCTTCTACAATATTTTTTCATATATAGGCCTATTATGTTATCATTTTAGTTTTACTTTCTCCTAAAATGACAAATAAATGTCAAAAATTCGATGTTGAGATTTTGAAAATACACGTCCCCTGAATCCAAAAAAGTACTTTAGGCGAATTGGTCTGTGTGTCTGTCTGTCTGTGTGTGATGATTTAAGGCATGAATAAAATGAAGAAATTTTATATGACCCGGACAGTTAAAATAAGCTTTTGAACAAAATTGGCCAAAAGGTAGTCTACTTTACTGAAGAACTTTTTTAGTTTTTTTTCTCAAAATTTGGTCTAACGATTTTGATTAAAATTCATAAATCAACTATTTTTTAGATGCTCTTTAAAAAGTATATTAATAAGTTTTTTCCTAAACTTGTTTGAAGTATGATTAACTGATGTAGTATTTTAGATTTTTTTGGTAGCTTAGCGCCATCTACCCAAGTGGTAAAATTTGGAACTAAGGTGCTATGGGAAACTAAATATGTCTAAAACAAAAAAAATTCGCTGTGACAGCACAGCATGCAACTTTCAAATACCGAAGGTAAGAGAAAGTTGTGTGCTGTTGGTTAATTCACACCAGATTTATTTTGGTTATAGTTTCGATAAAGAAAATAATTCAAGACGTTTTTGAAATTTAACTTTAACTACATATTCCTATCTCATTTATTTTATATACTCATTATTATTATTTTTTTTTTAATTTATTTTTAGTTTCTGTCCTAAGCCAATTAGCCAGCACATACTCATTTTAATAATATAAGACTTTTTTATGTGAGGACTCGTAATTATTTGGATGTCTTTCTTTAACTGTTTACATAAATTAAATCTCTTGAAAAAATTAGATATTTTGCTTGTGCATTTATAGTGCAGACTAGAGAAGTGAAACTTGTAAGAGAATTCAGATTCACGTTAGGAACTTGATCAATGAGTAGACAGACTATCTAATGAATTTTTGATGGTTTGCGAGGTATAAATGTATTTAACATCCGTATTTTCCTTGTTACCATTGTCCAAAAAAATTAAAATTTGCTTGACGAAACATTCCTAACAGGTGTAAAAAGTTTTACATCAAAAAGTTGACTCTTTTGTCGGGTGACCATATGTACCGTTTTGAACGGGAGGGTACGTTTTTTTTCATATTTCTCAGCCCTCATTTTGATAAAAATGCCAATTTTGTTCCGTTTTTAACAAACTACAGTTTTTGTAGAAAACCGAATCGCGTCTTATTTATTTCTCGTAAGACTTTATGCTAAGGCATACTTAAAATTAATTCGTCCACTTTTTTAATCGGTTCTGTCACTACAGAATAATTGTTTGTAGAATTAGTATGTTTATACAATAAAACTTTTATTATACATTTTTATGAATAAATAATATTTGAAGAGTTGAGAATTAAGAGTCTATGAGCCATTTCTTTGTATATGCCATTATAACCTTTATGTATAATATGCATAAAGGGGTAAATGGCCTCCATAGACCCCTCCTGATTCTCTACTCTTCATTTTATAATACCCTCCCGTCATTGGCGTAGCCAGAAGTTTTTGATGGGGGGGGATCAAGAAATTTTTTTCAAAAATTTAAGATTATTTTAGGGTATTTATAAATCATTTTGGTTTGTTTTTTTAGCTAGAGTAAATTATTATATTTTACTTTCTCTTACCCTATGTGAAATATAATTTGTATTAAATCTCTAGTCATGGCTTGGGTCCGATGGGGGGTTTGAACCCCCAAACCCCCCCCCTGGCTACGCCTATGCCTCCCGTTTTTGTCACAAGACAATATGGCCAGCCTACTCTTTCGGATAAACAGCTTTTTTGTCTTATTTGTTTTTATAATAATTTCTAAAAATCAAAATGTTTATTTTTACAATAGTATTTAGAGTAGTATGACTCTCCGGGGTCAATGTCGGGATCGGCAATTAGTCTCTTAGTCTTTCCTCCTCTCTTCAGTTTCATGTTTCATTTCACGTGTTTCTGGCCAGCCATCAGGAAGAGTTTATTCGTAGGTGCAAATCAGGGTTACGTTAGGCTAAACAATAATGCTTTGTGACTGATAAAAGCGAGAAGAGAGTCAGAAAAACGCAACACGAGGGATGGACAGAAGGGAGATGAGAACATGGCGGATGCACCAGAACCAGGATCAGGCGTTTGCGTTGCGTTGCGCTTGGCGAAGCACTCAAAAGGGGTGGCTGCTCAGGGGGAGAGAAAGAGACATCGTTACAAATACACACCTCACCTCCATTTTTTATTCCCAAGCTCACTACTTTATTTAATTATAGGAGATTTTTATGCGAAAAAAAAAAAAAATTGTGTCGGCATGTCTATCTATTACTTGATTTCAGTAACTCAGATTCACCCACGTGAAGGGAGATGACCCGCCTAGCCTGTTAAAATATATAAATGAAAATGCACGGATATATATGCGTTATACAAAACTACTGTATAGTATACGGTACTAATGGAACAACTCAACAAACTTTTAGATTTTATTTTTATGAGAACAGAGGAAGTCAGTCCATTTAAATAAAAATTTGATTGTGTAATTAATTTTACTTTTGAGAATAATTAAACAAAATATATATTTTTTATATTTTTTTCCTGGACAAAAAAAAACTCTTTCTATAAATATTACTTGATTTTACCTAAATGAAATAAATACCAGTATTATAGGAGGAATCTATGGTGTGACAAGCACAGAACACAACTTTCGATTGCCGAAGATAAGAGAAAGTTGTGTGCTGTGCGACCAGTCACACCAGATTTTTTGTGTAGACATATATTTAGTTCCCGACAGTACGACACGTTCGAATTTCAAGATGTAAAATTTATAAATATGAGAAAATATTTATATTTTGTTACCATGGCAACCATTTCTCGTCTTTCCTATGAATTACAAGAGTAAAGTGGTCTGCAGAAGATTTCAATGGCAAAATGAGAATATACATTTTAAAGAGCATCTAAAAAATAGTTGATTTTTTAATTTTAATCAAAATCGTTGGAGCGAATTTTGAGAAAATAGAAAAAAACTGAAAAACTACATCAGTAAAGTACTAGTACTCTTTGGACGATTTTGTTCAAAAGCTTCGTGTCACGTCCCATGGAAATGGCTAACTTAAATATAAAATTTCAACTTTCTAGCTCTTTTCGTTCTTGAGATATTTTGTTCACAGATACACACACACACAAGGACCATTTTGCGGGAGCCACTTTTTTGGACTCAGGGGACCACAAAACATGTATTTCCGTCAAAATCTGGTCATTGAATTTTTGACATGAAACCAATGCTTTAAAAGGAGTGAACTAAAGATAATAACGTGTTCTTGGGTGAAGCGAAGGATGATTCAATGCCCTCAAAAACAGAAGTCAAATCTATAGGGAACCCTTACCTTGTTGTGTAGAGGCATCGATAATCAGGGGCTTAGTAATTCGAAGTAAAATTGGACTCGAATTCGAAAAATTCAACCTAGTCGAGCGTCTCTACTGGAGCAATAGGAATATAATCCTCTCAAGTTACAGGCATCAAAGGCCGCATGAAGCATTCCTAGATTGATCCTGGTGCCTCATAGCGGGGAGCATAATAGATCTATAAGGTCTAAGCGCAGAGAAGCCCCACAACATCAAATCAATCAATTAACGTTGTGTCGAAATTTCGGGAAAACTACACGTATAAAAAATTCTTAGGGAAACAACAAAGTTCGTGCAAAATTCGTATTTATTTATTTATTTGCACCTTCCAGCCTAAGGCCATTGGGTAGCCAAATACGTATATAATTTGAATAAAGAATCATGAATTTTATTAATACTTTTGGGTCTTTGTCAAAAGACAATTAAATTACTTTTAATAAAGATATATTAAACTGCGAAAATTTTTTACTATGCTTATGTTTATAATCCCGAAGGGGTGCCTGCTCCGCTGACCTAAACAAGTAAAGACTCCCAAGTGCATCAAATGTCATAAATAATACTTTAAGATTTATCAGACCAATAAATAAATGTACCTTCTTTAGCAAAAATCTTGAGTCCTCATTTAATCCCTCCCTCTGCTTATTTTTAAAGCTGACAATTTAATAAAACTTGTATTTTACTACTACGAATGCATAATTTGCGACTCTGTTTATATGAAACATATCTTCTTTTATAATCTGTTTTAATAGGATTATATTCATAAAATGTTTGTTTAAATTTAATTAATTAATTAATATCATAGTTTATTCATTTAGAATTCAAAAATTTCACAGAAATAAAAAGAAATAAATTTTTTTTTTATTCTTTCTATCTAAGGAATTGGAAATAGAGACAAAAATAAAATTAAAAAAACACCGTTATGTATTCAAGTGAAACTTATACGCAAAATTCACATTCAAGATAGCAAATAGGTCAGCTCTGTTTTGATAATTTTCAATGAGTAGACGATTTAATGTTTATTTATTAATTGGTTTTCGTACCGAGACCAGAATCACTGGTCACATTTACAATTTGTGAACCAGTGTATAAGGATCTCGGAGAATAAGAAGTCAGATATATCCCCAGATTAAAAATTGTTTTTTTTCTCGGGTTCCTATATCTGAAACACACTTACTTTGCCATTGGCCAAATGGGTTTACCGACGGCCATTTAATTAAGATAAAAAAAAAAATTGGTTTTCGAGATTTTTGTTTATTACTTCCTTAAAGTCATAAAAAGAGACGGATTATAAGGGGGGGGGGGCGGAGGGGGCGAACGCCCTACCGAGAAAAAATTGAAAATGTTTTAAAAACTAGTCATCTAAAGAAATGATGATTTTTTTGTCTAAAATATATTTTTACATTTATTTTAAACGATCAATTTAAGGCCTCGAATCACCTTAACGGTGCTAGTATTTGAAGGTATATTTACAAGGTTTTCATCCCCCGGAGAGGCCCTTCTGTAAATTGGATCTTCCAACCAACCGCCCCCACCGAAAATCGCAACCCGTCCCATGCGACAAAAATTTATTTAAATTGAATTGGCTACCAAACAATTTAAATAAATAGGGACGGGGTCTAAATGGCCTTAGATGCCAAAAAAGACCTTAAATAAAAAAAAGAAAAAAAAACCATCCGACAAAATTGCATTAGTCCGTCCCTGTCAAAAAGTTTTAAAGGCCTTACTTAATCTTTTTATTAATGGCGCTTAGAAGGATAAACGGTTGCCTAACTTACAGGCTTTTATAAAATTTTGTCTTTTTTTCATATTGTATTTGAATAATATAATTTATATATGGGTATCATTTCATTTATAGCTCTATTTAAGAGCAGTGGCCTAGTTAGGATGCAGCGGGGGTAGCAGATAAAAGCCAAAAAAAAGAAAATAAATAAAAAACTTAATTATTCACAATAAATCATGAAAATTTTTAAATTTTCTATAAATTTAAATATTTATCGATTTCAAATTTTTACTTTTTCTTACCTATAAATGCTAATATACGTAAATAGAGAGATAGGAGGTTGAAATTTGGTATTTGAATTAAGTACAGTACGTCCCTGAGACGTGACACGAAGCTTTTGAACAAAATCGGCTAAAGAGTACTTTACTGATGTACTTTTTAAGTTTTTTTTATTTCCTCAAAATTCGCAAAATTCATTAAACAATTATTTTTTAGATGCTCTTTAAAATTTATATTCTCATTTCGCTCTTGAAATCTTTTGAAGGACACTTTACTCCTGTACTTCATAGGAAAGAGGAGAAATGGTTACCATGGTAACAAAATATAAATATTTTCCCATGTTTATTAATTTTTATTATATCTTGAACTTCTCAGCGGAAACTATATATATGTCGACACAAAAAATGTGGTGTGACAAGCACAGAACACAACTTTCAATTACCAAAGGTAAGTTTTGAGCATAATTTCAAAATCTAAATCCATTCTGAAATATAATGCCAAAGGTTTAAAATCAATTACAGAAAAACAAAATTTAAGTCTCTTTTTCTTTTCTTTTCGGATTTCCAAATTTCCGAATATAGCTCTAGATTTCCCTGCTGATAAAATTTCAATCACACATAGATACTATCAAAAAGCTGATTTTGATATCAAATTTTAATTTGTAATAATGGTGTCTTTATGAAATTTTATATTATTATTCTCTTCTCCTTCATCTTGAGCATTTGGCCGAAGCCCTGGCGAAATGAGCATTTCTAATTTGATAATATTATAAACTGTAAATCAAATTAACCCTATGTATTGGACTCCAATAAAATCCCACTACTTTGCCACGTATGACTAATGGCAAGACTCAATAGATAAGCTGAGCAAATATTCTTTCTTGTCAATTGAATTTTTATACGGTGTTTTTTTAATATTATTTTACTATAAGTATTTTTATGGCACTAATATTTTATTTGATTTTTTTATAAACGAATCTTTTACGAGCGTTGTTAAATTTTTTAACAACTTATTTATATGTTAAACAAACAGATTGAGTCCTAATAAATATCTGCCATGGTGTGCATAAATTAGTTAATGTTTAGAGGATCGTCAAGAAAAAAGACTTTTTGGTTAATTGCTCCAGAGATCTTCTAAACCGGACCATTTACACATATAATCTAAGATAATAAATTATGATAATCAGTAGTATAGGCCTATATGATAAAAAGATTTCCAGCCTCGCTGGATTGAAAAACAAAATTTGTTTGAATTTTCAATTCCAATTTTAATGATTTCAGACTAACCAAATTTGAAGAGATTTTATATCTTTATATATGACTTAAAATTTGACTGTACCCATAATAAATATACAAAATTAAAAAAATAGGATTTACATACCCCTGTAGATAGGCAACCAAATGTACAAATTTATATAATTATCTTGATTCTGAGATGAAGGATATTCTATCTCGAAGACTCAGATGAGCCGATGAAGTAACTGCGGCTCATCTGAGTCTTCGAGGTACAAATTGATATTAAACTAGCAGCGTGGCCCGCCTTAGGAGCATGACTGCATCCTCGTCTTTTCTAACTTTTTTTTGTGATAGAAGAAGCTCTCTTCAATATAATTTTTTTTTCCGCATTAATTTTATATGTATATAAGAATATATTTAAATACAAGTGGTAAAGCCCTCATTCGGGCCTCCCCCCCTGGACCCCCTGACCTTCGGCTACCATATGCATCAAATTTATTCTTGCTCACTGTTTGGAAATTTTGCAATTGCTTGCCTTGGGCGAGCAAATGCGAATTTTTAAATTTTCAAATTTCCCTCTCTGACTTAAAGTTTTAAATTTCCCTCTCCCGCTCTACTTCCTGTAACTCTAGCAAATCACATACACACAGGGACAGGAAGTCAGCGGCTTTATATTATAGTATGATGATTAAATCAAACCTCCAAAAGGGTGTATTCTGATTTATTTTTGAAGATCTATATAAATAAGGGTGTGTGTGTGTTTTTTCGAAAATTATAATCTCATCGAATTTATTCCAAGGAAATAATAAATACTTATAGAGAATAAAAGTTGACATTCTGGAAAGTAAAGCATTCTTGATTCACTAGAAACACGAAAGTCAAATATCAAAAATCGATTAGCGACAATTTTATTTTATTTTTTTTAAGATCGCCAATTTAGAAAGGAATTTTTTATTTGCTAGTTGATTAAATGAACTTGATATCATTTATTAGAGTAGAAATGAAAATGAAATGAAAACATGGACCAAGAAATATATCAGCCTCAGATGGAGATGATCGATTATTTATCTGAAAAAAACCGTTGATTAGATTAATCCACAATTGACAGGCGTATTATCGAATCTGAGATGGGGATCGATGCCTGGTAGTGGGAATTTTCATCAGTCACTGCCAGCTGGTTTGCTAATCACACGCGACCATTGATCATTTCAGTCAATCAAGCACCCCTGAAATGGGCTCTAATGAAATTACCTGCCAAATGGCCAATGGTCATAACGGATTGCATTGCGCCACTTGACTGCAGCCCATTGTGCATCGTGCCTCTCTCTCGCTCTATTTCTGCTTGGCTTTATGCCTTTCTCAGAAATTTTAAATATTCAAGTACAAATTTCCCTATATTAAACTTTCATTTCATAATATCTAACAGTCTTGAATAAATGGGGCTCTCATATCTTGTGAGGGTGACCTCGAGTTACTCGAGGGAATTTTTATTCATCCATTTAATGGCAGTCT
Organism: Euborellia annulipes; assembly: GCA_023213315.1. Taxonomy (NCBI): domain Eukaryota; kingdom Metazoa; phylum Arthropoda; class Insecta; order Dermaptera; family Anisolabididae; genus Euborellia; species Euborellia annulipes. The sequence goes on along the minus strand of JAKCPI010011712.1, from coordinate 8,236 downwards.
CCTTCTAAGGCAACAAGCTGTGACACGAGACTGACTTTCGGCAAGTGTTTCCCAACCTTTTAAAGTCCACGGCACCCCTTTTTTTCTCTAGTAAAACGAAATTTTTTCTGCCCTGCGGAAAATTCTTTTCCCCCTGGCGTGAAAATCATTTTACCTTTTTTTTTTAGTGAAACGAAATTTTTCTGTCCCCTTTATTTATTTATTATTATTATTATTATTTTTTTGTTTATCTAAATATCTCGCGGCACCCTTGGGAACCACTGGTCTAGGCCGGCGAAAAATTAAAGAAGAAAAAACTCTGGTGTGACTGGTCACACAGCACACAACTTTCTCTTACCTTTGGTATTTGAAAGTTGTGTTTTGTGCTTATCACACCAGATTTTTTGTGTGACATATATTTAGTTTCCGCTGAGAAGTTCAAGATATAATAAAAATTGATAAACATGGGAAAATATTTATATTTTGTTACCATGGCAACCATTTGTCTTCTTGCCTATGAAGTACAGTAGTAAAGTGTGTTTCAAAAGATTTCAAGGACAAAATGAGAATATATATTTTAAAGAGCATCTAAAAAATAATTGTTTTTTGAATTTTAATCAAAATCGTTTGAGCAAATTTTGAGGAAATAATAAATAATAATGAAAGATATATTTAGTTTCCAAAAAGGGAGAGAGAGAGAGATACGAAATTTGAAATTCGAAGATCAAAATTCTAATTTAAAACAAAATTTGATATCTGGTTCCCACAGTAAAGTGCAAACAGCGCCTGTATGTCTTTGCATGTGTATCACTGTTCCCACGGGAATGGGAGATTATGGTCTTGAAAAATGTTATAAATCCCCCACTACCTGGAGAGGATTCTCTCTCTCACTCTCGTTAGTGTCTGACAATCATTAACCAATAAAGAACTTGAAAAGACATCACCTCTCTTCTTTCTAAACCCGACAACTCCTGGAGGCAGGCAACCCACAACACGCTTATCTCAGTTAAATATGTCCAGGCTTTTAGATCTACACGTAAATGAGTTTCAAATTTTCTCTACGGACTTGAAATTAACCGAAAAATATTCGTTTGAAACTAAATAATATATATTATAAGTGCAATTATATAATTGCAGTTTATTATATTTCTTCTATTCAATATAATATATTTTTGTCATTTTTGGTGATGTAGGCCCCTACTTACAGGGTTGATAGTGTGATAGCTAAAAATTAATAGTCACAATAAAAAAATATAATAAACGAAACTAATATTGTATACTTTGCAATTGGTTTTGACAGGGAAATAAGGCATATAAGCAAAATGGAAAAAATAATTATACTTTGATTAGATGATTGTATTCAAATGGTGAAAGAGCGTTCCCTGAATGTAAAAAATTTATTCAATATTTAAGGGCATGTAGTTTAGTTTAAAAAAAAGGATTTGGAACCGTTTTTTATTTAAATAAAATTTTATCTTTATCTAAAATTTATTAAAGATAATTCATTATTTGATTTATTATAAAAATAATTTCAAATAAAAATTTTATAAATTGAGAGATAAAAGTTGATAAATTTGAAAAAAGATTTAAAATGCTACTATGTTTGTCTAGAGAGATTTTATCGTAATGTTTATTTGGATCAATTGCAGTAATATATTTAGAGATGAGATTAAATAAAGGAAGACCGGAACTTCCTAGAGAACTTTGTTTTATTTTAATTTTATTTTTTAACAAATCTAAAAAGCAATCTTTATTTTCTATTATTAAACATCGATTTGTTAGTAAATTTGATTTTAACATATCCCGATGTAATTACTTTAATAAATGTGCATATTTTTTCTCAAAATAGATCGACCTAGTTCACTCTGGCATCGATTTGTTGAGCAAATTCCAATAGCGAAAGTATCTTTGCTCGTCAAAAGGAAAAACTTGTCTAAAGCTAAGCGAAAAGCCTATTCCAAAATAAATAACATTTTTTTAATTATAATATTTCATTTAACAATAAAATTAGATAAAAGTATTGGATCGATTTGTGTTTTACGGGTAATATCCCCTTTTATGTCAAAAAATATCATTCGACTCCCATGATATGTCACTGGGACGTAGCACAGGGATAGAGTTTTCGCCTCTTGTCCTAGAGGGTTTGCTTCTTTGATTGAATTGCTTAAATGGCGTGAGAAAGACGTTAAAAAATTTTCTTCTACAACCTTAAAGGTGTGATCACACCGGGACCTTACTTGAATACAAAAAAATAATAATATTCAGATAACTTGTATTTTTTATTAAAAACTGCAGGTAATATATGTAAAGTTAAGTCAAATAGATTTCAATTTTTTTAAATTAATAAATAAGAAATATTTTTTAATTAACTTTTGAAAATATGGGTGAATATAATATTTTAAAAATATTAAATAAAAAAGGGCTCTGCGTGATAGAGACAGTGACGTCATTTCAACTTTTTCTTGGGACGCAAACATTTTTTTTTCTTAAAATTTACTTACAAACAAGTACTCAAATTTGGCCAAAAGATATTTAATTGAATTAATTGTTTAATTTTGTACAGTTTATATACTCTTAGATATAGGAAGGTGAAGAAAATACGACTTTATTCGGCCCAAAATTATTTATTGCCAATGTCAACGTTTCGGGGACTATACGTCACCCATCCTCAGGACCTCAAAATACAACACAACAATTGAACTTTACAAATTAAGATAAACATAAAAAGCAGGATATTTTTTAAGTTTATCTTAATTTGTAAAGTTTTGTTGTTGTGTTGTATTTTGAGGTCCTGAGGATGGGTGACGTATAGTCCCCGAAACGTTGACATTGGCAATAAATAATTTTGGGCCGAATAAAGCCTATTTTCTTCATTCGTAGATATATTTTGAAATATTTTATTTAAGAATAATATAAAATTTTATGAAAATCAGGGCAAATGCCCCCCTACCCCCCCCCCCCCCCCCCAAATGACGCCACTGAATAGAGACTGTTCTTAACATATACTCATACGCGTCATATCCAATAACCAGTGACCGCCCTCAATTAGAACCCTAGTCAGGTCCAAGTGGGATCGCACCTTAAATAACTTAAAAACATGTGATATTAAATTTCAAAAAATAATACTTATTTATATAGTCTGAATTAATTTTAAAGAGGATCTAATGTTAAACTGATGGTTTCTATAATCAAATTAAAACCTGATAAACGAAGCTATCAAAAAAGATTTAAACAAATAATCAGTATTTATAGCAAATAAAATGTAAGACAAGCTTACACGTCTCATTTATTTATTTATTTGAGAAAAAAAAAATATCGAAATTAATTATTTATAAAGCCTTTTATCAAAAGCAATGAATTGGTAAAAAGATTTATAATAAACTAAATGGAATCATTTATCATACATTAATTATGCATTGAATAATTAATATTCTAATATTGTTTGTTTAGATAAATTTTGATAAATATGATTTTCTTTAATAAATTTAAATTTTTAAAAACTAAAAGCCATTTATTATTTTCAATAGAATATTATAAATTTTATAAAGATGAGGGGGAGGATTCAATATCACCAAAAGAGTCAGTACTTTTCCTTTTACTTAATGGGATTAACCAACACATAGAGGAGGAAAGTATTATTATTAGAGACCGGATTTTAAGCAAAATGCTTATTGCTCAATTTTATAAGCAACCATTAGATATTTAATTTCTATACGAATTAGGAAAAACTGAGTGCATTGAGATTGCATTTTTTATGCTTTTTTTGCTTTTTTTGAGTTTTCATGCTTTTTTCCCTTTCGTGCTTATTTGAACTTATTTTACGAATATTTATAATTTTTTTTTTTTTTTTTTATTAAAAAACTTTTTTCCCATTCACACACGCATACATCAGGGACGTATATAAGGGGGGGGGAGGGGGAGGCCGCCCCCCAAAAAAAAAAATTCCAAAAACCCCGCAGTGTGAAAAAATATAGGCCTGTAAAAAAATTTTTTTCCGCAGGGTGAAAAAAATTTGGTTCCGCAAAAATAAAATTTTTCGCAGGGCGGGGCGGAATAAATTTAGTTTCTTTAAAAAAAAATTTGTATACGCCATTGGTATGAGTAAAAATTGCTTATTAGATGCTTTTTTTCAACTTATATGCTTATTTAACGACTTTTTATTCAAGTTTTTTATGCTTTTTTAAGCACTTTTTTTCCATTTTTTTATGCTTTTTTGTCCGGTCTCTAATTATTATTATTATTATTATTATTATTATATCAAATTTGATATTGCCAGATTTTGATGGATTGGCACTTTAGCAACGTGACTCACTTATTTTCACTGTATTGTCTTTGTTTATAAATGCATATTAGGGATGTTTCGGGTAAAAAAATTCTATATTTGAATATTTTTATATTATATTTCAATGTTATAGGCCTATAACTTATCTAATTTTTCTCGCAAGTTAGGAGCCTTCAACCTTTTACTCAAATCACAGCTGACTAAGGCTAAGAGTAGGAAAAAGAGCCCCCCCCTCCCCCGCCCTTCCAGTGCGACGGCAACCGGAAGTCGGAATTTGTCGTATTAGACTTAGAGATCTAATAATAAGAATAAAGGAACTTCGTAGTCACTCTCTTGAACAAAGGGTATAGAGATGGTATGTATTTATTATTAAAATATTATCATATAAATACATACTATCTGTTTACCCTTTGTCCAAGAGCTACAGGGTTCCGTTATTCTTCATATAAATATATATAGTACTGCATCTACCCTCTTTCATTTAATAATAATAATATTTCATTGTTGGAGAATTTGGACTGTAGCTGGAAATTTTTTTTTTTTTTTAATTTATTTCTATATGAAATGATAATTAATTAATTTTTTTTTATTTTTAAACTTAAAAAAAATTTTAAAATTTTCTCGGATTTTGTAAATTAAAAAAAAAAAAATTAATTTTCATACTTTTTTAATAAGTCATAAAAAAATCTGTTATTACTGGTCGCCCAGCAAACAACTTTCTCTTGCCTTGAGTAATTGAAAGTAGATTCTGTACTTGCCACACCAGTTTTTTTGTGTGAACATATATTTAGTTTCCGACGGTATAGTAAAATTAATAAACATAGAAAAATATTCTTATTTTATTACCATGGCAACCATTTATCATGTTTCCTATGAAGTACAAGAGTAAATTGTGCTTCAAAAAAGTTTAAGGACAAAACGGGAATTTACATTTTAAAGACGATCTAATGATTGATTTATGAATTTTAATCAAAACAATTAGAACGAATTTTGAGAAAATTGAAAAAAAAAAAAACTGAAAAAGCACATCAGTAAAGTACTGGTACATTTTGACCGATTTCGTTCAAAAATCTCGTGTCACTTTTTAGTGGGATACTTAACTTAAATATGAAATTTTAATCTTCTAGTTCTTTTCGTTTTTGACATTTTGTTCACAGACATACAGGACCACTTTTTTTGGACTCAGGGGACCTCAAAACATTTCCATTAAAATTTCGACATCGAATTTTAGACATAAAACCATTATTTTCTCTCTATATATAAAGTTAATTGTGAGGTATACATTTTATTATAACATGTTATTGTGGCACTTTCTATAAAATATAAAAAGAAAGTAAAAATGAAAAAAATTGCTATTAAGAATTCTTTGTTAATTAAATTCATTAAAAAAATTTCCTTAAAATCCCTAAATTATTTGAGATACAAATTTTGATTCTATATTATTTTGTGTTGTATCCGTTATCAAATTATATTATTATGGTGATTAAATTAATGTTAAATTTTACAATTTCAATATATTAAATTCACTCTTAATAAAAAAAAAAAGTTATTTGGGACGATTATCTTAAATTATCGTTCATCCAGAAAAAAGAGATGAAAATCTCTTATGAAAGTAGATATTACAAAAAGTTGAAATCTTTTCCAGTTTAAATTAAACTAAAACAAAAAAAAAAATTTTTTTTTTACTTTTCTTATGAGTTTTTTGATGTCATATTAAGAAAACGTGTTTAAAAAATTTTAATTGATATTTTTGAACAACAAAATTTTTTCTAGCTATGTGCTAATACTAGTAATAGAGAATCAGTGAATAGCGTACATGCAGTCTATACTATAACAAGCACAAGCAAACTTTTCCTACTAGCATTCAAAGGGTCCATTTCCTTCGTAATCTATGCTAAGGAAGGGATCTTCTTTAATGCTACGATCACTATCATTGACTAGGAAGGGGGGGGGGGGCGGGGCAGGGGGGAGAATGCTTGCTAATCTCTTTAAGAGGAGCTTTTCTGTTCACCAGAGGATCAAATGTTTCTACATACATTGAAATTGTATAGAAAAGAAAATTGCACTAATTTACAGTTTTATGAATTGGTCCTTATTTTTAAAAGTAGGGACCAAGTAAAATTTTATTCGGTGGAAATTACACCGCAAAACAAAATAATAGTAGCTTAGAACATGGTAGACCTATTAAATGCAAAATTTATCTTTAAACTTTTGATTAGTCTACAAGAGCAAATGCAAGACTCGGTCCATTTGTACCACCTGATGTTATTTTAGAACTTAAAAAATTTTCTAATCCCATTAATTTTAATTCTAGATTACATGTTTGTTGAGAAATATAAAATGTCAATTTTCTAATAAGAAAGAGAAAAAATAGTTTGCAACTCTAGGAATTTACTAATAGAATAGAGGATGTTTTTTAGGTTTTCTTATATATAAGTAAGATTCCGGGGGGTGGGGGAGGGTGTTTAGCCCCCGAGGCTTCATTAGAGTGGATCTTTATAAAAAAAATGTCATGGGTAAATAAACTAAAGTTTTTTTTTTATAGTTTAATACAAAAATTAATTTTAAAAAATGGTGTAACAAATAGCATTTATTTTAAGTATGACAATTTTAAACGTTTGCTCAGGGGCCCACATCTTGTGGGTACGTAGATGGCGACCACGAGCTACCCGAGCTGGAACAGGCAGTACATAAGTTCTTTAAATGTCTGTCTCTTCCTTCCTCTTTTCAACAGGCGTCAAACCGTACGGCCTGTCCTATTTCTTCCGGTCGTAAAAACGTATGGAGGGAAAGAGTGACCGCCGACCCCGCACTGCGGGAATAATCAGGCGAGGAAAGAAGAAGATGACAATTTTAAACGTCTGTTTTTCTTTGAAAGTTTTTGCAACACAATATCAGAACCAAGGTCGGATACAAGGGGCGGTAAAGGGGATAATTACCCCCCCTCCCCCCGAGATTTGAGAAAAATATTTTTTTTTTTCGGAAATAAATTTTATTTTTAATGTAAAATTTTAAAAATTAATACTTAAAAATTTGATTTGTATATATATCTGGTAAACAAGAACAGAATGCACCCTTAGATTACCGAAATTAAGAAAAAAATTGTGCGACCAATCACACCAGAGTACCCTCCCCGAGAAACTCCTCTGGATCCGCCCTTGCTCAGAACATTTTTTTGGAAGTAATTAATTATAACAAGAGAAAATAAAACGAACAGAAAGGAAGAGTAAAATAAATTGTTTTATTAGAAAAAAATTCTTGAGAAATAAAGATGTTATTAATAAACTCGCCCCTTGGCGTTAGCAATCTTGCCCCTTGTACTAGGGGTCAGGGGTTCGAGTCTCGTTTTATGGTTACCTACTCTGTTGTTATCTTTTTTTCAGAAGGTGTAAAAAAAAGTAAAAAGCACCTTCTGACCAAATCCTGGAGGGATTAGCCCCTCCTAGCCCCCCCTCTCCCTAGTTTCGCCAACTTCTGATGATGACACGTTAAGTTGTCAAAAACAAATGTGTAATTTATAATTAAATTTAAACTATCACCAAGTATTTTGTTTATTAATTAACTTACATTGATTTATATTTAGCTACATATAATTCAACTAGAGCCAAGTCTATTTCTTCTAGGTCTATTTAATAAGTTTCATCCTTTTCCGCTGAGTGGTTCTATGATATCTCTCTCTCTATATATATATATATATATATATATATATATATAAAGATAAGGATATGAAAATCTATACACACGTACACATACGAACACATAACTTTAACTGTCTGTATTTTCCCTTAAAAGCATCCAAAGACTAAATGAAACAAAAACTTTTTTATTAAACCTTGCTGAGTGGTTTGATTATACAATAGAATCAGATTTTTTTTTTAAATATATTTCTTTTTAGAACTATTCAAAAAAGTTAAGAAAAATAAAATTAGTACTCACCTACAACTTCTAGATATCCGACCTGACTCTTCATCGGAT